>LPNX010124334.1:0-23908 GCA_001517045.1 Pseudotsuga menziesii | reverse complement strand
AAAATCAAATGTTCTTTTACTGTGCTGTTTAGAACAAAGAAACATGACATAGTAGATTTGTTGTTTGGGTTAATCTCAGTGCTTGAATTTGGAATGCAGGTATTGTAACAAGGAGACCTCTGGTTCTACAGCTTCATAAGATTGATGCCAGTCAACAAGAGTATGCTGAGTTTTTACATATCCCGAGGAAGCCTTTTACAGATTATTGTAAGTGGTTACTTTGTGTCCACAGTTTGTGAGATGTTAAATTGTAACTGCAATGGGTTGCTTTGAAATAGCTCCTTTTAGACATTCTGGATTGTTTGTTGAGGGTGAGAAATATCATTCAAGGTGAGTTGCTTCTTTCCTTTTCAGCGAGATGACTCCCTATGTGAAGGAGTTACATGGTGCAGTTTATCTGAGTCTGTACTCTGCCGCTGTTTTCTCATCTCACAATCTTAGGCATGTCTCTTGCATGCTAGTTTGTAGCAGTTCATCATTCCATGGATTTGCTCTTGAAAAGGAATCAACTTAAGAATATGCATCCTGTAGACATGCCCTTAATTTTTTCAAAATTCAGTAAATCAGTGGTAACATTTTACCATCTACTCACAAACTTCCGTTGTTAGAACTTCCAACTATGTCGTGGCCAAGAAATGATTGATTCTAATATTTTTGGCTATAAATTTTCAGAGGATTCTATACATTCCACATCAAAGGTATTGGCCAGCTTGTATGCTGCTGGGGTGTGATTGTTTCTTTGGGGGGAGGCGGGTGGAATGCTGTTTATATTAACGAAGAAAAAAATCACGATACAAGTTACAACAGTAATGTACAAGCAGGCTCAAATCTACCTAAAGGATGGTAGGAAGTGGGAATTCCTTTTGGTCAATTTGATCCTTGGACTTACAATCTCGTGCATTTCTACTATTGAGTGCTTCTAGTTCTGAACTGTACAACTAATTCGTCAAAAATATGTTTTCTAAATGAAGAGGCAGAGGACAAGGAACCTCTAAAGACAGCCTCACATCTAATCTTCCAAAGAACATTCAACCAAGCAACTTTAAATTTTAATACAATACCAAACACCTCCTTTTTACTGTAGAGGAACTATGGAGTCAACATCAACTAGTAAGGCAGATTTCTAAAAACAATTATTAGATAAAATATGGTGCCAAATATTCAATACAAGTTCCCAACATTCTTGAGCACACTTACAAGTCCAGAAAATAGTTTCAAGTTTTCAACCCCTCCATAGTGGGTGAATGAAGCATATGTGAATCTTGTCCAAGATAATCTCTCCTTGGAGGGAAGTCCCTAGTAGATCAATAGCCATGCAAAATAGGAGAATTTGAAGACCGCACTAATTGTAGGTGATTGACTCACTTAGCTTCCTCATTTGCAAGTCCCTTTCTTTGGTTGAGAGTTCCTTGGAAAGTATAAGATGAACAAAGAGTTAATACAATCTGTGGGGATTATAAACCCAAATTGGTTTATCATAATGTCACATCCAATCTTGTCAAATGTGTCCTAGAGTGTGAATATTCAGTTTATATGATACATTAGGGAGAATGAGATTCAAGTCTTCCACTCTCATATCCTTACTCGAAGGACCTCTCCAATAGAACAGTCCTTTCTTGGCTAGCCTCTTGGGAAGGAGCATCTCAATATTATTGATTTGTTTCCTGAGCCATTCTCTTAAGAGAGTGGGGACATCTGGTCAAGGACCAAGATGTCGAACCAGTCCAAGATTGGGGGAAATCAGCCTTGAGCTGAGTAGCCATTCTATTGAATGGGAACATCTGGTCAAGGACCAGGATGTGGAACCAGTCCAGCATTAGGGAACTCAACCTTGAGTTGAGTAGCCATTCTGTTGAATGGAGACATCTGGTCGAGGATAAGGATGTGGAACCAGTCCAGCACTGTGGGACTCAGCCTAGAGTTGAGTGGCCATTCTTTGAATGGAGGCACCTGGTCAGCTACCATGAAGATGAACCAGTCTAGTATCGGGGGACTCAGCCTAGGGCTGAGGGCCATTCTCCGAGAGAATGGAGGCGATTGGTCAGTTACCAAGTATTTGACCTTGGGTCAAATTATGCAGCCTATGGCTGAGGCACCTGGTCTGTTACCAGGATATCACTATAATTCCTAGATCGGGTCTAGGCATGTGAGGCACTCTTGCCCTCGATCTGTGGGCCTTGTGATCTTCTCCAAGGCTTAGCGACCCTTGGTTAAGACACTTAGTACCTGATCTTGGTAGCACATGGAGTGTGAGATAAAAGCATTAGTAATTCTCTCTATTTATGATGATGTACTTTGAGTGGGGATGAAGGACCCCTATGACCACTTGTTTTAACCACAGGGCACTTGAAGAAGGCTAAAAGTAAAAGTCAAAAAATACATAAGGACCCTTAGACCACTAAGGAGTCAAAGTGAAAGTGCAAAAAGACCTTTAGTGCCACTAAAGGTAAAAGTCAAAAGGATAAAAGAATAAAATATTATTATTTTGTTCTTTTGAGTTTTGTCCACATCCAGGTAATTTAAAGGCTATAAAAGAAGATCAATCCATTTCATTATTACACACACTTGCTCATCATCGTTTAGCTGCTCATAGAAGATTTTTCGTTGGGTTTCTGGAAGAGTGGACATTTCTTGTTTTGTGCCCTAGCATGGAGGCTTGATCTAGCTAGGGCATCATCCTCAACAACTCGAGCATCTTCATCTTCTATCTGCAACTAACAACAAACCCTAAAACAGTTAGGGCATCTTCATTGTTATGCTACAACCTAACCCTAAGCTAGTGTTACACCTTCCTCCTTACATCGTGATCAGCAGCAGCTAGGGTATTACTCTCACGGGCAGCATTAAAACCTTATCGGCAGCAGCAACAAGACATCCATCTTTCACGGGCAGGCTCTGATAGTTGGTTTTTTAGTCTCGGGTAGTTTGTTTCATAATTTGGGCAACTCGTTTTACAACTCGGGCAACCTGAGTATATTTAGGGTAGTCCTACTCTAGTTTTGGGAAACATCAGAGGGTTCAGACAGGTACAGGGCAGCCTGCTACACCTTTGGGTAGGCTGAAGACAAACTTGGGCAGACAGCCGTGAACACGAGCAGTAGGGAAACAGGGTCTGAGCAGCAACAACAGCATCTGGGTAGCTCTGTATATTTCAGGCAGACAAGTACAGGCTCAGGCAGACTGCTACAAGCTTGAGCAACAGTTTGGGCAGACAACAGCATATTCAGGCAGTCTCGGGCAGATGGAAGAATTAGTGTAGAAAGCCCTAATTTGAATTTCTTTGTAAAATTCATATTTTGTGGTTTTTTGGTCTATGGTTCAAACCTATTAGGGTTTGAGAATTATTGAAGAACATTCATCTCAGAATTCTGAGAAACTCAAGTCATCTCATTGAAGAGATGAATGATTAATGCTTTTGGGGGTTTTTGTCCTTTAAAGGTTTCCCCGTGAAAAACTCTTGTGTTCAGTGTGTGTGATGTTTTTGATGTATCTACTACACATGTCTATTGTTATCTTTTAGTCTGCAAAATTTTAAAAGAATTCATGCTAATGCTAAAATTCAACATGGTATCAGAGATTAGCATGTGAATATCCTAGTAAGAGGCAGATTACTGTTGTCTTCCTAGACCTTGGGATATTTTGCAGACTTGGACAACTGACTAGTAGTAGAGATGGCTACCAACATCTTCAGACCAGAAGAAAAGCTTGAAGGCTCAACAAACTACATTTCTTGGAAAGCTAGGCTTACAACCATACTGGAGGAAAATGACCTTGATGATATGGTGTTCAACACCATAGAAGAGCCAACATCTAATGGTGGCAGAATTGCTTACAAGAAGAAGCAGGCTAAGGCTAAAAGGATTATTTATGATTCTTTCAAAGAAGCTTTGATGCCCAACATTACATCATTGAAGACTGCCAAAGAATGTTTAAACACCTTGACGAACCTGTATGAGAAGAAGGCTCCCAGCCAGAAGAGAGTTTTGAAGAAAAGGCTTCGAACACTAAAGATGAACAAGGATGAAGGAGTTGGACCCTTCTTCACAAAGATTGCACAGGTAAGAGATCAACTTACTGCTATTGGTATTACTGTGGATGACGATGACCTTGTGCAGACTATAGTCGATGGTCTCCCAAACTCTTGGGAAACATTTCTGGCATCAGTAAGTGGATGTGAAAATCAACCAAACTTTGATAGACTTTGGCATGATTGCTTGGAAGAAGGAAGAGTTTCAGGCAAGGCAATTGGAACTAAGGAAGGAAACCTTGCCCTTACAGCTAAGACAAAGAAGTTAAAGAGGCCCTCCCCTCAGCAAAAGAAGGGAAAGAAACCACAAGGTAAGCACATTGATGTTTCAAAAGTGGAATGCCATAATTGTCACAAGTTTGGGCACTTTTCTAAGGATTGCAAGTAGCCCAAGAGGAAATTCAAAAGAAGATTCCAAGCCTCCGCTGCAGAAGAAGAAGAAAAACCCAGGAAGAAGAAGAACACCAAGACTACTAAAGAAGAGGAACTTAGAAGAGATTACTACCTGATCTCTACCCTTTCTAGATCCATCACTGACAGTGCTAACTCTTGGTTAGTAGATAATGGTGCCTCTAGACATATGACAGGTAATAGTGGAGTACTCACCAGTTACAGAAAGAAGAAGTTCACTTCTCAAGTGGAACTTGGAGATGACTCCACTTACAAAATTGAAGGAGTTGGGTAAACCTCACTTCAACTGCATTCAGGTATCGTCTTACATATTGATGATGTCTTATATGTTCTTGGTTTAAAGAAGAACCTCCTCTCTGTTGTCGGTTTAGAGGACAAGGGCTACAAAGTCCTCTTCATGGACAAGAAAGTCCTTCTATGGGCAAAGAATGAGAAACTAAGCTCAGTTGTACAAATTGGGGTTCGAGAGGGAGGTCTTTATAAGGCTTTCGGAAATTCCACTCATGCTTTGGTTCACCACACAGTTGATCCTTGTGAGCTGTGGCATCGAAGGTTTGGACACCTTCACTATATAGCTCTTCCAGGCCTACAAAAGATGGTTACAGGTATGCTAGAGGTCTCTCCCAAACATGATGGAATTTGCAAAAGTTGTGCTCTAGGAAAGAACGCTAATAAATCCTTCTCAAGAAGCAAGAACAGATCTAAAGGAATATTGGATTTGATTCACTTTGATATTTGTGGGCCTATGTCTTCACCCTCCTTGAGTGGGTGCTTATATTATGTCTTGTTCATAGATGGTCATTCTCGGAAGTCATGGATTTACTTCCTCAAGGCCAAAAGTGAAACTTTTGATAGGTTCAAAGAGTTCAAGGCTCTGATTGAAAATCAGATAGGTAAACACATCCGTATCTTAAGGTCAGATAATGGAGGTGAGTATGAATCTAATGAGTTTGATGATTTTTTTCGAGAAGCAAGAATCAAGAAAGAGCTGATAATACCGTACAAACCTAAACAGAATGGGGTTGTAGAAAGGAAGAACAAAATAATATGTGAAGTTGTTAAAGCCATGCTGATTGATCTAGATCTTCCTTTATCTTTGTGGGTTGAAGCTGCATGTACTGCTGCGTACATCCAAAACATAAGCCCTCATGCTATCTTGGGGGAAAAGAATCCAGAAGAAGTCTTCACCAGCAAGAAACTTGTAGTTGACCACATGAGGATTTTTGGCACTCTGGTATACATTCATGTGCCAAAAGAAAAGAGGGCTAAGCTAGAGCCTTCCGGAAAGAAAGATATATTTGTCGGCTACAGTGACAGCTCGAAGGCCTACCGCATCTATGTCCCTGAACAAAGGTACATTGAAGTCAGTAAGGATGTGATTTTCCATGAGGAAGTTGTGTTTCGTCAAACACAAGAGCTTTCAAAAGAAGATGAAGGACCTCCTTCTGAGATCCCAGATTCAAAAGTACAAAGGGAGGAAGAGAAGTTTGAGAATCAAATTCTGGATGCACCTGAGGAAACTGAAAGTCGACCAGAAGAACTGCTTGAAGTTGCTCCTTCCAAAAGGATACTTGCCTGGTACCGAGAAACGATACAAGAAGCTGAGAAGCATAAAGCTCCTCCCGGGACTTTCAGAGAAAGCATAAGGCCACAAAAATACTCAGGTCTTATTAGCCAGCTCATCAGTGCTGAACCTTCCACATGCAAAGAAGCAGTAAGTCAACAGGTATGGATTGATGCCATGATTGAAGAGTACAGTTCAATCATGAAGAATGATGTGTTGGAAGTTGTTCCCAGACCGATAGGAAAGTCAGTGGTAACATCTAGATGGCTTTACAAAATCAAGCATGCTGCTGATGGCAGCATTGAGAAGTACAAAGCCAGATTTGTAGCTCGTGGCTTTACTCAAAAAGAAGGCATAGACTATGATGAGACTTTTCCTCTTGTTGCGAGGTATACTACTATTAGAACCATCATTTCTCTTGCTACAGTATTCATATGGAAGTTACATCAGATGGATGTAAAGATAGCCTTCCTCAGTGGCAAGATTGATGAGGAAGTCTACATTGAACAACCTGAAGGCTTTGCGACGCATGGGAATAAGACCCATGTGTGTAAATTGAAGAAAGCCTTGTATGGACTCAAACAGACTTCGAGAGTCTGGTATGTGAGGATGGATGGATTACTCCACAGCTTGGGGTTTTCCAAAAGTACTGCTGACTCCAATCTATATTTTAAGGTTGTTCATAATCATATCTTGATCCTTGTCCTATATGTGGATGACTTGTTCCTTACAGGTGAGGAACAACTGATAACAAAGTGTAAGAGGGAGCTCACCTCTGAATTTGAAATGAAGGATCTTGGTCTGATGCATTATTTTCTTGGCTTAGAGGTTTGGAAAAAGCCAGGCGAGATCTTCCTGACTCAAGGGAAGTATGCAGTGAACATCTTGCAGAGATTTGGGATGCACGATTGCAATTCTATGAGTGTACCCATGACTACTAACTTGAAAATTGCGAGACTCAGCCACCAGTTCACAAGATGTGGACTCTACTCTGTATCGACAACTCATTGGATTCTTGATGTATCTCGTACACACGAGACCAGATATCTGTTACACACTAAATGCTCTGAGTCAGTTCATGTCCGATCCAAAACACATACACTGGGTAGCTGCCAAACATGTACTCAGATATGTGTGAGGTACTATCACTTATGGGCTCAAGTATACTTTCAGTAGTGGAGTATTGTTAGCAGGATATGCTGACTTAGATTGGGCTAGTAGTGCAATAGACCGGAAAAGTACCTCAGGTTATTGCTTTAGTTTGGGATCTACAATGATCTCTTGGTCCAACATGAAACAGGGTTCCATAGCACAAAGCACAACTAAAGCTGAGTATATTGCTGCAAGTGATGGCTGCAAGGAAGCAGTTTGGCTTAGGAAACTATTATCTAATCTGTTATGTGTAAAGCTTGGCTCAACAATCATCCATTACGATAATCAGAGTTGCATTAAGCTTTCAGAGAATCCAGTGTTTCATGATAGATCGAAACCTAAGTAACAGGACACTTCCAAATAGGGCCCGTGTCCCGTATTCCACGTGTCCGACACGACACTTGCTCTAATACGTGTCCGACACCGTAATTTTCGTGTCCCAAAATCTGGACGCTTTCCAACACGTGTCGGACAATTGCCAAGAACGTGTCTTGATTTCTGGACATGTGTCCTGTCAAAAAGGGTATAAAGGAGGAAGAGGATAGAGGAAAGAGCTATGACAGTAATGTTAATTTTGACATGGAGGAGCAGGAAGACGATTGACAATGGCTAGTACCTTTGATGAGCTATTATATACTTACCTGTGGCTATTTAGTATTTTCATTTTGTATCTAGTAGGACAGTAAATACTAGACTTAGTACTAAGTAGTATCTACTCTATTTTGTATTTGTTGGTGGCATTCTCTCGAAATACATTTTGATTTTTGGGGAACTCACCCTTGAGTTGAGTAGCCGTTCTGTTGAATGGAGACATTTGGTCGAGGACCAGGATGTGGAACCAGTTCAACACTGGGGGACTCAGGCTAGAGTTGAGTGGCCATTCTTTGAATGGACGCACCTGGTTAGTTACCAGGAAGATGAACCAATCTAGTATTGGGGGACTCGACCTAGGGCTTAGGTCCATTCTCCGGGAGAATGGAGGCGCTTGGACGGTTACCAAGTATTTGACCTTGGGTCAAATTATGCAGCCTATGGCTAAGGCATATGGTCTGTTACTAGGATATCACTATAAGTCCTATCCGGGTATGGGCATGTGTGGCACTCCTACCCTTGATCTGTGGGATTTGTGATCTTCTCCAAGGCTTAGCTACCTTGGTTAAGACACCTAGTACCCGATCTTGGTAGCACATGGAGTGTGAGATAAAGGCATTAGTAATTCTCTCTATTTATGATGATGTACTTCGAGTGGGCATGAAGGACCCCTATGACCATTTGTTTTGACCATAGGGCACTTGAAGAAGGCTAAATGTAAAAGTAAAAAAGTACACAAGGACCCTTAGACCACTAAGGAGTCAAAGTGAAAGTGCAAAAAGACCTTTAGTGCCACTAAAGGTAAAAGTAAAAAATATAAAAGAATAAAATATAATTTTTTTGTTCTTTGAGTTTTGGTCCACATCTAGGTGATTCAAGGCTATAAAAGAAGATCAATACATTTCATTATTACACACACTTGCTCATCATCGTTCAGCTGCTCATAGAATATTTTTCGCTGGGTTTCTGGAAGAGTGGACATTTCTTGTTTTGTGCCCTAGAATGGAGGCTTGATCTAGCTAGGGCGTCCTCCTCAACAACTCGAACATCTTCATCTTCTATATGCAACTAACAACAAACCCTAAAATAGTTAGGGAATCTTCATTGCTATGCTACAGCCTAACCCTAATATAGGGTTACACCTTCCTCTTTACACCGTTTGCAATAGCAGCTAGGGTATTACTCTCACGGGCAGCATTAAAACCCTAACGGCAGCAGCGACAAGACATCCATCTTTCACGGGCAGGCTCGGGCATTTGGTTTTTCAGTCTCAGGCAGTCTGTTTCATAATTCGGGCAACCCATTTTACAACTCGGG
The DNA here is from genome assembly GCA_001517045.1 of Pseudotsuga menziesii. NCBI lineage: Eukaryota > Viridiplantae > Streptophyta > Pinopsida > Pinales > Pinaceae > Pseudotsuga > Pseudotsuga menziesii. The sequence continues at coordinate 14,846 of LPNX010124334.1, read as the reverse complement.
CAACCTAATTATATTCAGGGGAGCCCTAATCCATCTTCGGGCAGCATCAAAGGGTCTGGGCAGGTACAAGGCAGCCTTCTAAACCTTCGGGTAGGTTGAAGACAAACTCGTGAAGGAAGCCGTCAACACGGGCAGCAGGAAAACAAGGTCAGGGTAGCAATAACATCCAGGAAGATCCGTACAGTTCGGGTAGACAAGTACATGCTTGGGTAGACTAGTACAAGCTCGGGCAACAGTCTGGGCACAAAGCAACATATTCGAGCAGTCTCGGGCAGCTGGAAGAATTAGGGCAGAAAGCCCTAATTTGAATTTCTCTGTAAAATTCATATTTTGTGGTTTTTTGGTCTATGGTTCAAACCTATTAGGGTTTGAGAATTATTGAAGAACATTCATCTCAGAATTTTGAGAAACTCAAGTCATCTCATTGAAGAGATGAATTACTAATGCTTTTGGGGTTTTTGTCCTTTAAAGGTTTCCTCGTGAAAAACTCTTGTGTTCAGTGTGTGTGATGTTTTTGATGTATCTACTGCACTTGTCTATTGTTACCTTACAGTCTGTGAAATTTTAAAAGAATTCATGCTAATGCTAAAATTCAACAAATATGAGAAGCAATTCATTTTTGAATTTTCCACATACATAACTACATATTGAATGATTGGTTTTGTCAAAGATTCTCTTATGCCCTTCCCATTACTAGGAGAGAGACGATGCTAGCTTCCCAAATCCTTCTTAAAACATTAGAGCCAACATTTTTAATTCCATGTGGTGCTATGTTGCATGAAACTCCTAAAATGCCCACGTATCACTACCGGTATCGGTACAGGAAACTTGCGGAAACTCAAAAATTTCTAGGAAACCTCCAAGGGTCCATGAATAGCTTGAGACCCATAGGAAATCTAAAAGAACCCTAGTTTATGGAAAATGAAAACAAATTTACCTCAAAATTGTTTCTAAACCTACCTACAAATTAACCTCTCATTTTTATTTTGTGAGATAATGCGTTATTAAAAAAACTATATATATAAATATATATATCGTGTTTCCCTCGATCTACCCATTTTGGGGGGGTCAAGTTTCCAAGCGTTCTCCTTTTTGAAACTTGTACAAGTTTCCATGTTTCGTGCAACTTAAATGTGGTGTGTGAATCATGTCATTAATCATAAATTTAACTTTAATTTTCCAGTGGAGGATTCTATGTTTGAGTAAAATTTTCCATGACTAATCACCAAATAAGCTTCACACTATCTATTTAACAGGCAAAATGTCGAGACATAGTCTATTGAACATGTATTATATTTGTACTTTTGTACTTTAGTACACTTTGTGATTTATCCTTCTTTCTTTGGGTGAGTTATAGTATAAATTGATCACTCATCCACTTTATTTTATTAGAGCTTGGTCAACTTTGATCACTCTCTCCACAATTTTGTAATATATATATATTATAATACAAAATGAAAATGTGTACACTTTTGGCATTTTTCTTCTCATACTTGTATATTTTATTCCTTATGAATTGTTGTGTGTGAGCATCTCTTTGCACGATTGGTATTATGCTCATATCAGATTGTACTAGAGCCTTAAGATTAGGGCCTCTTAAGAGCTTTGTCGTTCTTATCTCATTTGGATTTTCTTCCTACTTAGAATTTTTTTAGGCTCTGTAGGCTATGGGTCTATAGTCATAAGTCAAAATTTCTCTCTAGGGATCTAGGGGGCAAATAGATCCTAAAATTAATAGTGCCAATTTGCAATTTCTTTTCCATTTTTTACCCTTGATTTTTTCTTGCAGCTTGTCGAATCCCTATTTTTGGTTCTAAAACCTTTATATGTTCTAGCATCTCCTAAGTCTCATGGTTTCCTGTAAAAATTCTAGTGAATCAAGAGACTCTCAGGATTCCAACTTCTCCCATTTTTTGGTCGAACAACTATAAGAGAAGCAATACCTATTGCTAGAAAACCTTGTTACGAAACAACTATAGCTAGCCCAACAATAACAAGAATTTCAAGCTAAAATGATGCATGATATGCTGATGATTTACCACAACCTCAACCTCAAGCCACTATCTACCAAGTGATTTTCATTGTTCAACAAACTTTCAAGATGGAGACTAAATTGTGGATGCCTAACTTTGTTGGGGCCTTTTATCATGACATGGTTAATTTTTGGAAATGTACTATGAAAGCTTATTTCAAAACCTAGTTGAACTTGGCATAGGCTATAAGATTTTGATTATTGAAGTTCACATGGAGGACTAGATCCTAACATGGTGGCAAACCCACACCCAACATTTGGAAACAATCAAACAATTTTTGATTGACAGTAGTGTACTTTTTTTGATACAATCTCTATCGTAACCGCTTCCTAAAGCTTATCAGAGTAGAAATAAAATCAGAATATACATTAGGATCCAAATTTTTTTTGGCATCCTTGATTAACGTGGCACCCTTGGCTAGTAATTTATTTTGGATTCTTCTTGATTGACTTTTTCAACCTCAGAAGAGGGCAAATTCCCTAGACTCTCCTCTTCTTTATCCTTTGGAGGAGGATCATATGGATGCTAACTTTTAGATTTGAAAATGTTGCCCAATTATTTAAGGGCTCCATGTATCCATTGCATGAAGGATGGTCGTCATTTCTTTTTCATATATAGACTTGCCTAGGTTTTAATCACACAATTATTTACTAGTGAATGCCAAGGGGAACCCTCTTGCATCAACATTGCCCAATACCTTTTCCAGAGGCGTTGTATTCTACGATTAAAGCCTTAGTGAAGTTCAACATTGCTAAGATTGGAGTAGTACACATAGCTTCCTTTAAGGCATGAAAAGCATGCTTGACTACATCATGTTATATGAAGGCATTCTTTTTGAGAAAGAATGTTAATGGGGTTGCAATTCCACCATAGTTCTACACAATTTTCCTATAGTGGCCAATAAGATCAAGGAACCATGCAATATTTTTAGTGTCTTTGGGCGTGGCTAGTCTTTCATTGTCCCAATGTTCTTGGGGTCAACTCGCACCTTTTCCCTACTTACAACGTGACACAAATAGTTTAGTTTATAAGCGTTGAAGGAGCATTTGGAATGTTTGATGAGCAACTAGTTATCCTAGAGTAATTGTAATGCATGATTAACATGTGTCACATGTGTCTCTCAAGTTTTGTTGTAGATCAAAGTATCATCAAAGAAGACAAGCACAAAGTTATGTAGAAGGATCAAGAAAGCTCGTTCATGAGGCTTTGAAAAGTGGATGGGGCATTGCAAAGATTGAAAGGAATCACTAGAAACTCATGATGTCCTTCATGTGTGTGGAATGGAATCTTAAGAATGTTTACTTTATTCAAATTTGGTGATAATCAGAAGAAAGATCAAGTTCAGTGAAGAATTGTGCCCCATGAAGTTCATCTAAGAGGTCGTCAATGACTAGAATTGGAGACATATCTTTAATCGTCAACTTCTTAAGAGTACTAAAGTCAAGGCACATGCACTAGTTGCTTTCTTATTGCAAAACCATATCAATTGGAGAGAGTAGGGGCTAGTACTAGGATGAATCACTCACGTGTCCAACAATTCAAGAATGATCTTTCCAATTTCATTTTTTTGTGCAAAAGATTATTTATAATGATGCACATTGGGTAGTTGACTTTGAGGAATAAGTGGTATGCCATGATCATGCTTGTCACATGAGGGGGTAAGCTATTGGGTGTTCCAAAGATTTGGTGATGTTTGTCTAAAACCAGTTGCAGATTAGGATGGCTTGCATGTGAGGAGTTATCCATAACTTATTCATTTATTTATTTTTTATATTAGGGCAATCGACAACTAGGGTGGGGCGTATACTTGCATGACATGGGGTCAATCCTTGTCTGCTACTACTATACCCCTAGGCGCACCCACACAACCCCCATGCATGGGGCATGGGCTAGATGAGGTTTGAACCCGTGACATTGCAAGGAGTGCCTTAACAATACACTCTATCACCACTTGGTCTACATTCTTGGGGGCAAGAGCTATCCATAACTTGTATGACATTGAATCGTGCAATAATACACATGAGTGACCCTTTTTTAGGAGCTTTTCCATATGGTGAGAGTCGATGACTTCAAGTGAACATGCTTGGAGACCTTTGAGATTGTATCAATCTCCTTGCTTATTGAAGCTCATGTATAACTCCTTGAAATACATGGAAACAAAGCCCAACGTAACCATTTTTCTCCCGAAACAACATCACAATCTCCCATGTCAATGGAAAGCATGTTACATTTGAGGAAATAGTCTCGCATTTGGAGTTTCACATTCTCACACTCACCACCACATTTCATAATACCTTCATTGGCCATCATGATTTGGAAATTGTGCACATAGACATAACGATGTGCTTATTTTAGCGTCAAGGGTTAGCTCAAGTGGTCGTGAGCCAGATGTGAGATCTTTTTGCTTGATGTAGGGGAGGTCATGGGTTTGACTCTCTTTGATTCCCTCGGGGCAAGTTGCTTGGAACTCGGGCGTTTTTAGTTTACCTTGAGTAGCATCCTTAAAATGAGGGGAATCGCTTAGTATGTTTCCCCAGGAAATGCATTTTGTAAAAAAAAGAAGCATTTCTTTTGCTACTCTATTATGGATGAAATTGTGGGTGATGTCGTTGTTAATAAAGGTAAATACCTTCATTTGCTTGATATATCCTACCAACTTCAAGGTTTAGGGAGTTGAAATGCTCGACAAGGCATGGATGAAAATTTGGGGTTCCTCACAACTACAAGGATGGCTTTGAGTGGGTACTTCAAGAGAGGGTGGAGTCTCTGCTTGATCAAACTTGATGGTGTCTTCATTTGAAATTGCATTGGAAATTTGGAAGTGCTAAATGGGGCCATATCAATTACAAGTAATTTATGTTCCTTACATTTATGACTTCAGGCAAATTTGTCATCACAATTATAGCAAATGCTGGAGACCTTGATGTTGATGTCTTGCCATTTTTGTCAAAGTCATCTTGTGGACCTTGAGAGATTGCGTAGGAGGCACAAAGGGAAGATGTGGTTGTTGAAAAAAATTGGAACCTTTGGTTTGGGTAGTTACCACCACTTATGCCTTCTCACCTTGCTAAGGGGCCTCCAACCAAGTAGTTGGGTGACAAATATTTACTTATGATTTAATCTCCTCCTTGAGACCATTAATAATTTTTTTATTATCAAAAACACATAAGTGATATCTTTGTTTTGATTGCTAGTATCTGGAAGGAAGCAATGGAGTCTTCCATTGTGTTGGTTTGGCACAACTTGGCTATAGCATCCCTAAAAAATTAGTATCATCTTTAAATAAAACATAGATGGCCTTCAAATTGGTTCCAAGAAAGGTACACTTGATATGCCTTATTATACCATTTCCACCTTTGCCAATGATCCTTGTCTAGATATAACATACCCACTTAGAGTTTCAATTGTTTATCATCAATACCATGGAGGGAAAATTAATTTTCCGTTTGACCCACCCATCTTGTAGGATCAAAGCCATTAAACATTTTTAGATCTACTTTGGGTAATATGTGCATCATATGGGGTTGAATATCATGAAAAGGTGGCCCAATGCAATGATTGTTGCATGTTGATTATTCCCCACTATCTATTCTCCCTAGCATATAATTTCAATTTTCAATCGACTATTGATGTTGGATTTGAAGGTAGACATGTAGTTGTGGATGTCGGTTTGGGAGGTGGACATGTTGTCTCAGATTTCCTTATGCGAGTTATTAAGGGCCTATATCTTCTCTTTCAATTGGGTGATCTTGGTTTCCATTCTAGTGGTAATCATGGGGCCATGTGGGTCCACTAGTAGGGTTGCCAATGAGCTATACCAATGCAATCAATGTTGTGCAAGGATTTTGTTGAGACAGTTTATCCACAATGGTGTGGTCATGCCTGAGAACACTTCTAGATTTGTTTTTGTTACCACCCAAGGATTTTGTTGAGACAGTTTATCCACAATGGTGTGGTCATGCCTGAGAACACTTCTAGATTTGTTTTTGTTACCACCCAAGGATTATTGTATTGATGAAAATTTCAAATTTATTCCATGTTTTGTAGTAATATCCTTGCTTGGGTTGCAAAGGTTTGACAAGGTCCTAAGAGAAGAGGAATGTACGGTTCTATAGCTCTCTAATATATCCTAGAGTTTCCAGTGTCCATTGATAGTACTTGATTGGTCTTTCACGCTGCTGCTAAGGAGGATCAACCTTACCCTTAGTTGTACTCCTCGATGCTCAAGTACATGAGAGAGATTTCTTTAAGTGTTGTGCTTAGTGTACTATACCGACAAATTTTTGAAATGCTTTTGTAGGGATGGTCTCAAATATGTCTAGGGGACTTTTATCAAGGTATGTGGAATATCAAATTCGTGAATAGATTCTCTCTAATTTGGTAATACTTACCAAGTATCGACAAAAGTTTTACTAGGGTGTCCAACTAGGTGGCCCCACTTGTATACTCCATGTATGCTTCATGGTCACAATTTTACATGTTGATTTTATATCTTTATGTTTGTAGATGTCGTAACACATCTCTAGCCTACAAGAAAAAAAATATAAAATTTGGGCCATGCTTGCATAGGAAAGTGCTTTGATACAACTTGTTGTGTACTTATATCGCAAATATAGAAAATTTAGGAATGAAGAAATTCAGATTACAGGAAACAAAAGGTACAAAACCATAATACAGCACTAGTAGAAATATAAAACTTTATTGATAATTTAATAGGTGAGCAATGTTTTCTTGCCTCTTTGAAGGGACAACCTCCAAATGAGCATCACTCCTATACATTGATTATTCTTGACAAAACGTCACTTAACTTCCTACCTCTATAAATAGTTTCTCACTACCCAAACCTTAACCACTAGTGCTCTCCCAACATTAATGAGTACCAACTACTTAGTGGGCCTTACTCCATAAGAATGAGCCTTTATATTGTTAGAGTTTGCACTTTAATTCAAATATATTAGATCTCTAATCTAATGCACTAAGATCGCTGAAAGATAGACAAGCAAACCATAAAAGAAACACAAAGATCTTATCCTAGGAAAACCCTCTCTCTCAAAAAACCCAACAACTTCTTCAGTATATATTCGTCACTTAGTGCAATGTCAAACAAAGATAGAAATCCCAAGGGATAAGATAACTTTTGCAGCTTCTTCTTCTACCCCAGTGAACTTGTCTTTCTCTTCCTTGGAGCGAACTTGCTTGCACTTGGTGTGTGTCCAAATGAGGGAGGGCGCCTCCATATATATACTCTTTATGTGGGTGACGTAAAAACCTAACTGGGCCGACTACTTAGTCTTACTGGGCCGATTTCTCCAAGGGAGACTCAAAAATACATTTTACAATCTTTCTTTTGGGGACTATTGCCCAGACTTACAACAAAGGTTTTACCTCGATATTATTACATGACCAAGTACATTAATGACATCCTTGATCGGAGGAAAAACATCTTCGAAAGGAGGAATAACAAAAGTACAATGAATATAATAATAATATAAATAAGATTATCTTTCGAAGTTACATTTTCAACAGCATATATTAATTAGCCAGACACCCACAACCTAGTGGGCCTTATTGAAAGAAGCCTCACACATTGATTAACTAACTTTTAAGTACCCATAACTAGGGAGGTTATGGTAAGATCTTAGCATTGATGCTAAGGGAACCTTCAAGATTTCCTTTCACAAGAGGTTTCACCCGTTAGGATACAAGGATTCTTCATTGGCAAAGTGGTTGCAACTTTGAAAAATTCGTGGATGGTTTGTCCAATAGTTTGTTGATGTTTTCAGCAAAATGTCTATCATTCCAGAGGTAAGTGACTCCTTAGATACTTTTCATGTAAAGTACATTTTTGGGATATTGATGCATTTAAAGGAGTTGAAAACATTCTCGTTACTTCTCTAGAGAATGCATTCTAGCGTATGTTCGAAGTAGAAGCTAAGATGCCTAAGACCAATCTTGTTAGACAAAATCTGCATTGTTTTAGACCTCCTCCACAAACATAAGTTGTAGGCCAAAATGAAGAAGTCTTTCTTTAGACAAAATTTGGTCCAACATTTGGGCTTTGTGATTGATGCAATAAGAGTTCACATAGATCTTGCCAAAGTTTATATTTCGAAGGATTGGTCCACTCCTACCGTCATTATTGATCTCGAGATCTTGTTGGACTACATGAGTTTCTATAAGAAATTCATTTGCCATTACTCCCACATTGCATGTGCAACGGATTAGGGAATCAATGAAAACATTCTTCATTGGAATCCCAAAGTAGAACGAGCATTTCAAAAGTTAAAAGATGCTCTTTTCTCCTCACGGATGTTTGCTTTCCTTGAATTGTTAACAACTTTTTGAGACCAAAGATAGGTGATTCCCAGTGTTGCATATGCATTGTTCTTGAGTAAGGAGGACGTTTAAGGGCCTACCAAACAAAGATTTTGTCTAAGGCCAAGCTCAATTGCAAATCTTATGCCAAAGAGTTCTATGTGTTGGTCCAAGCACTCAAGCAATGGAGGCATGTCATCTTGTGTAAGAAAATTATTTTATGGACTTATCATCACCCTCTTTATTTTTTGAATTCACAATCTAAAATTTAAGAGAAAAGACATTTAAAATTGGCTTTCTATGTTCAACAATTTCATTTAGTCATTAAATATAAGAAGGGTTACTCAAATTAAATGGCTAATCTACTAATCTACTTAATAGACCCCTTGCCAAGTCTCTTTCCATTTTAGACATCAAATGTGCATCTTATGATGATTGGAAACCCCAAATTCTATGAACACTTACTTTGTTCTGGTCACAGTGTCCATCTGTTAGCCTATTGTGGTTGATTGGACACCCTTCCTAGACTACACAATTTGCGATGGATCTCTTCATAAGTTAAATTATATGTGTTTGAATGGGATAAAATCCCTTTTTTTTTATCAAGGAGGCCCACTCCTCACCCTATGGAGGGAATTTTGGTGTGTAAAATACTATGTTGTGGGGGTTTAGGGGATATAAAGAGAAAAGGTCTTAGGGACTTATGTACAACTTAGATCTTCCTTGTCAATCGACATCAACGACCCATAAGCGATTGGTGGGGGTTCCCCCTTTGGTATAAAAATTGTGGTGCCACCAAGGGAGTTTAATGGCGAAGGTTTTTCTCATCGATCTTGATCAATGTTAAGCATAGTTACCGGATTTGGCCCTAGGCCTAACTGCACCTGAATCAGATTCTTTAGAAATAGATTCTCGAATTCTTCCACCTCGTTTTGACTAATCTAAAGTTGTTTACGTAGGATAAATGTAGCATAATTAGGGTTAATTAGGGTTAGGGTTTTGAATCCTTGAATCCTAATTTAGGATGAGTGTCGCACCCGTATCGGATTCTTCAGTCGATTTCGATCGCACCCATGGTTTGTGTAACCTTGATGTTAAGTATTAAATTAATGGAATATTCACCCTTGGAGAATCGAATTCGGCTACAAAGATTAACCCAAAGAGTCCCATCATTGGATTTTTGCATGCAATAAGAGCCTACCAATGCTACATGTCCCAATTGAAAAATTCATAAAGGGCTTTAGCAATGATTTCACCAAGGATTTTCCTTGAGAAATAAAGGGGCTCCACATGTTTCAATCTCAATAGTTAGGCTGTTAGGGCAGTTATTTTGATGTAGGGCCATTTATTGTCGATTTCAAAAGGTTGTTGATTATTTTGCAAAGGAAAAGGGACCTTGAAGAAAATAAAAATGTCTAAGCCATCCCACTAACAACAAATTACCACCTATCCACTAATCCTTCGGTTATTTTTCCATAACAACCAATCAAGGATTTGAATCCTATGGTAGAAGAGACATCTTGGCAATCCCTTCCATCATGGCCAACCATTAGGAAGGTTGATAGCACTAGCTTTGTACATGAGGGGAGACGTCTTAAATAAAAAAGGGGTAGAAGCATTTTGGTTGCCTCCTAGTATGGCTTCTCTGACTTGGACGATGTGAATTAAAGGATTAACTTAGTAACCCAACAACCTCTCAAGAATCAGTGATCAACCAACATGCGTCCTTGAAATTATGGAATTCAACCAACATGCACTTTCAAGACAAATTCTATAAGGAGAAGAGGCTATAGAAGCACTGAGGGGATAATCGAGAGTTTTGTATCATTATGTTGTGGAAATCTTGAGTAGATGGTTTCTCTCAAGGATCTACAATGGTGCCACCCTTCTCTGCTCTCATTCTGCTTCTCTTTGTAAACTTTGCCCAAATAATAGACGTGTAAAGGAAGTCAATCATGTCTAGGATTGTGATTTTATAATCCCACTCCTATATTGTTGTTGTAATCAAACAAATTGTTGAGTTTTTTTATTGAAAATTAGGATTGAGGCAGTACTGACATTAATTGATTAATAAAATTCAGGCATATTATGAGGTTTTTCTTTCCATTTTTTGTCTCATGGCGTTGAATGAATCAATGGATCTATGCTAGCCTTGCTCATTTGTTTTTTTGTCTAATGAATGCGTGTGTTAGGAAAGTAGCGTTTGGCCTCCTCCTAACCTCATGTTTTTTCCTTTGTCATTTATTTTCTAAGGTTGGGGATATTATTAAGGTTCCCCTTTGATGTGAGAAAGTTAGCTTGTTCTTGATAGAGTTTAGTCCTTTTCCTTGGTCTTCAACATTATACACACCACTATCTATATATTTTCATCAAAATGTGGAGGCTACCATGATGCATCACTCGACCTCCTCGACAAAACTGACCCGAGCTTCTTTAGAATACATCTTAAGGATAGTAAAGGGCACATCATACGCTAACATTTGCCTCCTCTATGGGGGGTGAGGAGGAGGCTAAGACTTGGGGGACAACAACAACAAAACTATTGATAGCCCTAAAGTTGTAGAAATTTTCTTCCAGCACGTTTGGAGCCATTATGGATAACCATTGACTATCATTTTTTATTGTGCAAGATTTTAGGTTGTTAGATTTGGTTATTCGCTACTTCATCCATAAACAGATGGGAAAATTGGGGTAGTGAATTGCTATTGGGCAAACTAGCAGGGCTAGTGCCCAGTAAGCAAACTTGAGAAATGTGTGATCCAATATCACCTCAATCACAATTCCAACTGCTTTGGAGAGTCGTAACCTCCGGGGGGAGAACCCTCTAGCTATCCTGTAAGAGACTTAGACAATGAAATTATATCTTCCCTGCAATGCTGTTAGTGACCAGCGCCTTAAAATCAACTCTTTTGAGAATAAAGAAGATATACTACGTAAATCAATCCAATGTGTCAATATCAATATGTAATGTCATTCATTAGATGTAGGATAGCTAACAACAAATATCTCACTCATATGTCATTCAAAATAAAGTATCATCCCACGAGATCATGCACACAAGTGTTATTACAACACAATAATATTCAATGCACTTGGAGTATCATTTGGTCACAAGTAAGCACGAGTATAGCAGTCTGATTATGATAGTACAACAATAAGAAAATATATCAGGGTAATGATACAATGTATTCGCAATAACCAAACTTGAAACACTTATCTTCTAGCAAATATATCATTCATTCATGCTTGTCATGCATTCAAATGTAGCATAAAACATTTGCAAAAATCAGTCCTTTCTTCAATAAGCAATAAACTACTCCTCAGCTAAAATTATCCGACTTGTTTGTCTTGTCTCTTGTTACAGGTTTGGGACTGTCAGGGAGTGACAATCTGCAATAAATTGCAGACCTTGTAGCAGTTATAGTGGGGGCTGCCCAATAGCTAAAATGGTCCAACAATGGCCTGGAAAAGGGGACCGAGGTCCTATAGGCACAAGGCAAGGGTAAAGGAGGGCATAAAGGACCAGGTCGAGGTTGGGAAAGGGATGTCTGAGCCCTAGGAAGTGTTGATTTTTCTGAGTAGCATCAAGAGCCATTCTCTTAGGAGAATGGAGACACTTGGTCTGGGACCAGGGTGTGGACTCAACCTTGAGTTGAGTGACCATTCTATTGAATGGTGATATTTGGTCTGGGACCAAGATATGGAACCAGTCCAGCATTGGGGGACTCAACCTTGAGTTGAGTGATCATTCTGTTGAATGATGACATCTGGTTCGGGACCATGATGTGGAACCAGTCTAGCACTGGGGACTCAGCCTAGAGTTGAGTGGCCATTCTTTGGAATGGCTGCACCTGGTCAGTTACCAGGAATTTACCTAGTCTAGGACTAGGGGCTCAGCTCGGGGCTGAGGGCCATTCTCCGGGAGAATGGAGGCGCTTGGTCTGTTACCAAGTATTTGACCTAGTGTCAAATTATGCAACCTATGGTTGAGGCACCTGGTCTATTACCTGGAAGACACTATAAGCCCTAGACCAGGTCTAGGCATGTGTGACACTCTAACCCTCGATCAGTGGGATTTACGATCTTTTCCAAGGCTTAGCTACCCTTGGTTAAGACACCTTAGTACCTGATCTTGGTGTCACAAAGAGTGTGAGATAAAAGCATTAGTAATTCTCTTTGTTTATGATGATGTACTTTGAGTGGGGATGAAAGACCACCTTGACCACTTGTATTGAGCACAAGGCACTTGAAGAAGGCTAAAGCAAAAGTCAAATTACATAAGGACCCTTAGTACCACTAAGGTGTAAAAGTGCAAGTACAAAAAGACGTTTAGTACCACTAAAGGCAAAAGTCGAAATTAGAAAAGAATAAAATAATAATATTTTGATCCTTCTAATTTTGGTCCACTTATAGGTGACTCAAAGGATATAAAAGAAGATCAATCCATTTCATTATTACACACACTCTTCCTCTCACAGGTGAAGCTGCTCCAATTGAAGATTTCACAGGTTATTGAAGAGAAGGAAAATTAATGTGATGCCCTAGCATGGATGAATCTAGCTAGGGCATTCACAATTTTTTTTTCTTGTAAACCCTAAGATAAGGTTTTATCAGCAACAACATTTTCTATCAGCTTTTTGGGTTAGGGTTTTACCCTAACACCTTCCTCCTCCACGAACAACAACAAGACTTTCATGGGAAGCTAGGGTTTTGCATCCAGGTCGCCCTCCTCCTGTCGGCAGCACCTCTAGGCAGCCCCATCCTTCCATGAGCTGTTACTTCTGCTCCATCGGCAGCCCTGCCAACCCTCTGGGCACCTACAACAGAGCTCAGGAGTCACTCCGGGCACCTATAGCAGGGCTCGGGAGTACCCTCGAGCACCTATAGCAACTCAGGCAACCTGCTGAGGCCTTGGGCAGCCAGCAGACAGGCCCGAAAGGCCTCGGGTAGCTAGCAGGCAAGACCGGAAGACCTTCGGGCAAGCCACCAGACCTTGGGTCAGCAGCAGGGCACCCACACCTGCCCAATAGTTTCTGGGTAGCAGATTTGCCCAATCGGGTAGCAAACAGGGCAAGGCAACAGTACAGGTAGGGCAACAGTATGGGTAGGGCAGCAGTTGATAGGGCAGGAGAGAGAAAGCAAAATTGGGCAATTACAGAAGACTTTTGGGCAGTTTGATCTCTTCGGGCAGGAGAGAGAAAATCTAGGGCAAAAAGCCCTAATTTGTTAAAAAGTCAAATTTGACATTTTTCTGTCTAAAAGTTGATCTTCTGTGATTGTGGATTTATGGTACAAACCCAATTAGGGTTTGTGGAATCTTTGAAGAACTCAGTCATCTCATTTACAAGATGAATTACTAATGCTTTTGGGGTTTTTGTCCTTTAAAGATTTCCCCAGTGAAAAACTCTCGTGTTCAGTGTGTTGATGTTGTTTATTGCACTTGTCATTTGTTTATGTTAGTCTGCAAAATTTTGAAGTATTCATGCTAATGCTAAAATTCAACAGGAAGAGATGCCGAGGCTACAATAGGTGAGTCCGAGAGTAGAAAGAAGGCAAAGAAAGGAGGCCAAGAATGAAAAGAAGGGAGGATGAGGGTTGAAGGATGGAGAGGGAGATAGGGTGAAGAGGTTGGAAGAGAAAACAAGGGTATAGGAGAGAGGGGCCCGATTTTACGTTAGGTTTTCAGTCTTTTTAGGATTTTCTGAAATACAAATGTAGACCTAGATTAATACTCTATTCTGTCATGAAATGCAATACACACATATGCTAATGCATGAATTTGAAGGAAAAAAGGTGAATAAGGACAAAGCCAAAAGGGTTTTCAAGATTTTACCTTAAACCCTAGGGCTTCAAGGGAGGTGACCAACCTCTCTCTTGAGATATCTCTTCAAGGTTTTGGCAAGCTAGGACCTTCCCTAATAGCCTTTACGGACTGGTTAATGGAAGGCTAGCAAGGAAAAAAGCCAAAGATCCAAGAGCCCAAGCTTAAAAGAACTCCTTCTAGAGGACGTTCTTCAACATACCAAGGTGACAAAGACAATGTAGCACTAGGCTGCCATTCAATCCACAAAAAAACATCATTCATCAACTCCTAACAAAGAGAGATCAAGAAACAAACCCTAGGTACCTCCTTGTGCATGTGTTTAGCAAACAAATCTAACAATCACCTTAGCAAGAGCATGAACCAAGAACACTTTAGAAGATTGCCTTCACAAGAAAAGATAGAGTTCCTCAAGAGGTGCGTATCACTCCAAGAGCCCTAGTAAGGGTAAAAAAGTAGCATAATGTTTTGTCCCAATTGTCTTATGTTTGAAATGAAGTGAGGAGAGGCTTATTTATAGCCTTCTCACACTCACTTTACAAATATAACGAGGCCGACATGCCTTTAAAATGTCGATTTGAAACTATAAAATGTCAACTTAAAATTATAACATAAATAATATAAAATAATCCAGTCTGTGGGTAACTTGGGGAATTTTCCCCAGAGTTTATCCAAAA
>LPNX010124329.1:88929-111814 GCA_001517045.1 Pseudotsuga menziesii | reverse complement strand
ATATATATAATGTGTCCTACATGTCCTGATTCCCGGGGTCACCATGTCCCGTTGGACACTCAAATCCCCGTGTCCTGATTCCCGGGGTCACTGTGTCCATGTCGGACACTCGAATCCCCGTGTCCTTCATGTCCTGTGTCCCAGTGTCAGGTGACTTAGTTCAGAAATTGAGAAAGACGAGGTTGATGAGGACTTTGACACCGTTGGGAATATTCTTCATAATTTGATTCCACATCTAATGAGCAGAAAGAGGATTATAAAGAAGCCCATGAATATCATAATTTTCATGATAATATGGTATTAAATTATTAATCTTGAAGATTATATATAGAAGAACAAAGCTTATAACCTAATCTTTTTGTCTCTTTTGAGTGGTTATTCTAAATATGAACATGAGGATGAGAATTCAACAATGAAGGAGGTATCCCTCATGTCTGAAACAGATATCACATTTCATAACAATCAAATTCATCACAGCTCGGAGATCAGCCGTGATAAGATTCAGTAAGTGATCCGATTGCTTCTTGTTAAGATGCTAAGACATGGAGAATAGCCTATCCAAGAAGATCATGCGAACATAATGGATAGGATTTATGTGAACATGTGGACATGCAAGATAGCTTGCTCCTCAAGCTTACTTTGATTACAGAGAAAGGAACTTCAGGAAGGCGTATTTACAGCACTCCAACAAAGCACAAAAGCATCTTCAAGAGTTGTGCTCTCCTGGGGAGACTATTCAGCAGATTTATGAAGGATCAATATAGCAGCAAAAGTTCTTTGTGGAGGCCCTGATCAACTTTTCTTCCACCAAGAATAATGTTGCATGTAGCAGCCTAGTCAGTGTTTCCATAAGCAGAACTACAATGCTTTTCTTGAAAGAGTATGTAGCCTATCAGTAGACTAAATTCAGCAAAAGCAGCGATGCTGATTAGGAGAAAATTGGGGCCTATAAATCAGATAAACTTGGCATAGACTAAGACAAAAGCAGAGTTTTAAAAATAGAGAAAAGCACTTTCAAATCAGGAATCAAAGCACTGCTTTTGAGGAGAAATTAGAGGATAAAGATAGCATAAAATCATTATGAAAACAAAAAACACCAGTGCTATTATGGAGAGCAAAAACCAATCTAGTTTTACACCAACAATAGCATTTTTTTTTGCATCCATTTTCAGCACTAGGAGAGATCAAATTTACTCTAAAACTACTGTTGCTTCAAGACAAATTTGTAATCATCCTATTTCTAAAGTTAGCAGTGCTCTTTGGAGAGAACAATGCTAGCTTTATGGGGAGAAAAAATCAATCTATTTTTAAACCAACAATAGCAATGTTTTTGGCATCCATTTTCAGCCCTGGGAGAGATCGAATTCATCCTAAAGCTAGTGCTACTTCAAGACAAATTTGTCATCAATCTATTTTTACAGCTAGCATTGCTCTCTGGAGAGAGGCTTCACTCCACCTTATCTTTTTCTTTGGTCAAAATGCTTCCACTGAACATGAGCAAGAAGAAACTATTCAACATGAGATGTACAAGGTTATAAATGCATCTCACACTCTACAAAGCATACCTTGTCCTAAGAGGCCACAATTGGGGGGTAATCTATTCCAGTAAAGTCACCCAGGACTTGCATCTGGCCCCATCTGCATTTCACAAGAACAGACACAAACACAAACATGAATGTATCACTTGAAAGACTTGAAGCCCAGTGGGAACAATTTAAGTGCCCCACTTGCACCAACCCAACAAGCCAGCATTGACAAATCCATTTTATCTTCAACATTGTTCCTAGATTCTTCTTGTACCTACTTAAAGCCGGAATTGGAATCGGTTAACTTTGGAGAAAAGAAAACCAAATTTAGCACAAAGATCTCACAGCTTCAAGTACAAGTACAGGAGTAGAGCGTCGATGCACAAATTCCTCCTTGAGAAATATATTCTTCTTGCTTCTTCATTTTGTTTCTGAGTCCATAAGCTACAGTCAAGCCTCATTCATAGGGCATTGGCAAGAAGGTTCTTAAGTTCTGATAATTGGTGTGTCCCCTTCGGTCCTTTGGACAAGTTTTGGTTGGAATTTTCTCAAAACTTTGTACTCAAGTAAACTCTAGTTAATGAAACTCAACATGTTCATTCTATGGAAAGAATGATGAGAATTCCTCAGCTGGGAAACTTCCAGTTGAAAACTTCCATTTGTTCGGCCATTTTCTAAGCAAATCCGGTTAAAATCACGTCTGAAAATTTTAGTTTGTGTAATTATGCAATTTCAGCAATCACAGTGGTCGTTCCTAGACTACATGCCACGTTTTAAAACTACCCAAATTGTTGAAATCATGATTTGAGCAACAGAAACTGCAATTTTAGCAATTTTATTTCCGCCAGATTACGACGAATGGTGATGTTTTGGTTGTCTCCTATACTGCTCCCATGGAGGTAAGGCATGAGTCACTCACATACAATAGACATGTCTCATACAAATCTCTGTGCATATTACAATTTACAACATATTTGTTCACAGCTTTCGAGAATCTGTTTTCTGATCTGCAAAACTTAATTACAGATTTCAGCATTTTTCTTGTTTATTTGAAATGTTTGATTGCAGATTTTAAAATTTCCAATCACCAAGACACCTTGGGGATAACCCCCTCAGCTCAAAGAAGCACTTATCCAGAAGTGAGAGGAATTGTGTCAGTCACAGAGGCACTTTTCCGAGACTACCCATTCGGAACCCTTGATATTCATCAGCGAATAATTCTAGGTGATAACATTCCTAAATTCGGTGATGCATCCAACCACCTTCAGAGTGTCCACATGTTTTGTGAGCTATTAGGGTTAGGTGTCAAGGAGGTGGGAGAAGAAAATGTCATACAATTGCTACAAATAATACAGCAAATTACATGGTCGCTGGTAGACCTCTCATGTAGACAACCCTCCATATTTTGGACCTTGTGTCACTAGTACAAGTGATCAATTTTGCCACGACAAAACATGGCAATATCCACGGAAAAGCGTGGATATTGCCATGTCTAAGTGTTTTTTTTTTCATGGAAACAATTCCGTCGCAATAGAGATGACCCCTAATTTGCGTTGCAAGAGCGACAATGTTCTATATTTCGTTAGTTGTCTAAGCCATCTCTATATCCACGCCTGGCCGACTCTGTATCCACGCCTGGCCATCACTGTATCCATGCTCTGTATAATGGTTTTAAAAAAAAAATGCAAACCCAGGAATAAGACGTCGCTATAGCCACGCCTTGCCGTATCTGTATCCACACCTCGCCGTCGCTGTATCCACGCTTTGTATAAGTTTTTTTTTTTAAATGCAAACCCTAGGAATAGCGACGGGGATGCTATACCTGCGATGGGGATGCTATTACCCATCACTTCTATTCAAACAATCTCCTAATTCCTGGCTTCTTCCTCATTAATTTTACTTCAGCTAGGCACATATACACATCTGTTTGGGACTGTCATAACATAAACTTTTGTATCATTCAGTTGTTGGCAAACAAATACAAAAGGAAGTTCTCATACACTTAGCCTATGTTACAACAATTTTGAAGAGCTGGAAGATATCGTTTTGTAAACTTGAAGTGATAATCTAATAAGCTGGAAAGTATATCTTTGACAGTCATTTGTATTTAATATCTTGGTTAGAAACTACTTATGAGCTAGAAGTTGTGGTGGATATATTTTATTATCGTGATTTCAGATCTAGAATTTACATCATTTTTTACAGTCATTTTTTCAACTGGAATACACGCTTGGGACTATCATATCTCTGCCAAGGACTGTGTTGACCCTTTAGAGTTTGAATTTCCCACTAACAGTCAGATACTATGTGTAACATTTGCATATATGAATGGTCAATCATTTCCTTGATGCAAAATATATTGTTAGAGATCACTTAATCATATATTTCCATCACCAAAATCTTTCAAACAAAGAGATTCTAGGCAAATACATGATGTGAGATCACATAGGCAAAGTAATTGATGTGATTCGACAGAAGAATCCTCTGCCTAATATCAATCTTATGAAAGAAATATTAATCTATCATTAAAAGGTGGATCTATAATGGTAAGAGGAGAAGCCAAAAGAAAGACATGACTGTGAATGTTTGAAAGCTCTGTTTAAATCCATGGCCTACTTTGTTGTATTTGTTGCTCCTTTGGGGTCAAAATGTAAATTATACGCTTCCTGAATACTACAGTAAATGCAGTATTTGACTTCGTAGAATAAGTAAAATATGATACTCATGGTTCCAAACCACATAAATGCAAGGAGCATCTCCCTTGAATGAAAATAAGAGCATTTGACTAAAAGTGAAAAATTGATGAGTGCTAAAGGCCTTAGACTTTGGTTTGTGACAATCTCGCTTAGAGTTGCTTGAAAGTTAGACCAGTTTTGTAATTGGTTGACATCCATAATCACACAAGCATGATTCCCAACAACTGATTGAACTTTGCATTATTGTAACATTCCCCTGCATATGGCTCAAAGCTGCTTGAATCAAAGGCTATAATAAGGTCCACAATACAAATGTAAATCACAACTAACAATATTTGTTTGCCAAACCAAAATGGTCATGCAATTGAAAGTTTGCTAAAGCTGCCAACTAGGTCTTCAAAGACTCTTTAAGTCAATAAGTAAATATGCAACTCAACAAATGGATGGGACGCCTTAGTACTTGAAATGGTGATTTAAGTGAATAAAAATTTTCCACATAGTACTAGATCTATTGTTGAGAATGTACATGATTGGCCCCTTACATCACATTATATCACAAATTTTCAGATCTTAACACACTTACTCTAGGCTTACTAATCTCATATCAAGAAATACACTTACCATTTGAACCAACATCTCTAGAAACCAGTCTTTATTATCAATAACCTGCAAGATAAGTTTTTGAAGTATAGGCTTGTATCCCCAGCTGCCCATTTGAATTATAGTGTTGTTTGCTCAGCATCTTTTCTAGTTGGAGCTCCCATACATTTGATTAATAGTGTTGTTTGCTTCAACATCTCTTCTAGTTGGAGCTCCCATATTATGAAACCAATGCTTAGATGCTTTTCAACTTGAGAACCATTAAACTAGCATGGTACAACATACCCTTGCTAAGCATTAGCACATCATCCTTGACACTTGATGTAAAGACAACATACTTACAATGGTTCAAGCAGGCTTCTAGACTTATAATGAACTTAGTCAACGGAGAATTCCATATCTTTGGTCAATGATAAGAGAGGCAGCTTCCTTGCATTGAAATTATAGGAGTTTCACTTGTGCAGTGGCTCTAATGAGGAAATGGAAATGAAATGGAAAGCCATTTGTTTGAGGAGCTAGCTAGCATTTAAAAATGTTGTAGATTTACAATCTCAACACCAAGCTTGCAAATGATATATGTTACAAATATTATGCTATTATCAAGTGGCACTGCAACCTATGAAATTGTGAACTCAGCTATGCTTGGTATGTAAATCTCATTTGCATAAAATGACAATCCACCACGATGTTAGTTGAATCCCCTCATGAAGGTCTATTGAAATTCAACTTTAGACATATCTAATTTCTCTTACTTGCTACAGACTGGCACCCCTTTGACTTATATATTTCTACAAGTTTTGGATTAGGAGGACATGCCAATCCTCAACTGGCTATGGGATATAAGGCATTTTCCAATTTGACACTAGAGTACCTAATCCTGAAAAACTGTTTGAGAGCACATCATATCTTTCCTAATATGATTTTTTCTTCAGGAAATAGTGTAGTCATCAAAGAGGAGATGGGCATGATAGAATGGGTTCAAGGGAGGCCTTTGTGAGGTCATAATTAGAGGATATAATAGAGGATCCTCTTGTAGATTCAGCACCAATTGAAGCTAATGGGAACAATGGCTCGGAGTTAGAAGCTCCTGGAACAAAGTTGAATGCATTATAGTTATCAACCACTGAGTTTTACTAGGCCTGGAAAGTGTCCTTTGGATAGTCACATGGTTACCTTTGCTGGGTTTATCTTTTCCATTTTCTAGAAGTTGTTCTCGACATACTCAGACTTGGCTCTTCACACACAAATTTGATAAACTCGTCATTAGCTCTGATCTTTTATATGACTAGACTAGCTAATTTTTGGCCTCAAGTTTAAACAAATTCTAGTAATAGTAATAGTTTCAGGAATCTATTTCACTTGGAGAATATTTTCCAAGAATATAACATTAAAATCTCTAATACCCAGCTGGAAGAATGGGAAATTGTTCTATGTGAAGTCATTTTTAGACACCTAGCCAAGGATCTTTAACTTACATTACACTTGAAATATGAGTTCTACTTGGAATACTTTTAGGAGTAGCGTTAGGCCTAATGAAGGATAACAAGGGTCTAGCGATGTATAGGAGGCCAGTGAGATATAAACGCTCAGAAACCTAGCCAAATCTTTAGGAAACGCTCAGAAAATCTACAAATAGAAGGTACGAAAGACCATGAGACAAAAGCAACATATGAAATTCCATGACACAAAAGTTTTATAAGACTACTAAAATTTGTACCTGAAAGTAAAAGATCACCAAGAGTTGTCCACTAGTTGCATTTTGATCATGAAGACCTGCATAAATGATAAATGTCCTTATTCATTCTATTTACCTGCATTCCCACAATTGGGTTGATTGGAGTCTGCCCCAAGCTTTTTCTATGCTCAACCACACTTTCAAAACCATACTTGAAACCAATCTTGAGGTCTTCCTCGGTGGCGGCATCTGCGAACATACTTCCCTACAATATTGCAAAGAGAATTTTATTATTAGAGAGGACGCAGCATATTATGTGCTAGTCTAAAAGGACTCAAGAACTCAAAGTTCAATACTGTTCAATATGCTTAAAAAAAATGAAAACTATTCTAAGAAAACTATGAATTTAATTAGCAGGCACAAATCTGAAACACCAACACTTGGTAAGATTTCAAAAATTTATAAAAATGAATATTGCAAATTCTTATGATTCGGTGCCTTAGTTTTCTGTAGCCACCCTTGCCCAGTTTATGCTAGTCAACCTTATCCATTCTTGCCTTGGTTGCCTTGGAGGTGTCAGGCAACCTGTTTATGAAATTTATGACATATGTTAAATTTATGATTTGTTGCTTGACACAAAACATAAAATAAAATTGAGCATATCGCAATAGTATAGTTATACGTCATGTACCTTGATTTATCAGTCCGTGGTTGTTTTCCTTAATTTCTTAACAAAATAAATTTGGCATCAGCCATAAGTGCCTTCCACTCTTGCTCCGGTACCATGGGAGGGTGCTCATGCTTGGGGTTATCTGCCATTTTTCCCTGATATTGGGCCCTGGTATATTTCAAACCATCTCCAACTAACTTTAAGACCACTTTCTTGTTGAAAGTGTCACCGAACAAGTAAATCATGTGTCTAATCAATTCATATTTTAAATTGTTGTTTTGTTTTTTCCACCCTGTACAAATGGTGGGCCCAAACAACTCCAATTCTTTGTCATTTAAGTGTCTGTAGAAGACATTATTGCCTGCATAAACATTTACAGCTTAATTTACAATATTTTCAGAATATGTCCATTTCAATTTAATGAAAAACATTGATGAAAACAATTAAAAAATACCTGCCATCTTTTGTATTTTCATAGGAACACATGCTTCATCAACTAGAAACGTCACATCTAGTGATCTGGTGCTTTTGACTCATGCTGCTCCAGGAAAAGTTTCCTGGCCATCTACAGTAGGTTCATCTCCAGGGTCATGTGGAGTCCCAGGTGGATCCATCTCATCATCATGCTCCATGTCATGATCATGCTCCATCTCATCATCATGCTCCATCTCATCATCATTGCCCTCATCATTGGCTTCAAGGAAATCCTCAAAAAGCCTCATTGGTACCTTGCTTTGACGAGCTTTTCTATATAATGGATGGTCACTACTACCAATACCTGTCTTTGTAGGTTCTCTAGCCTGGGGTTCCAAATATTCCTACATATGGAAAACATCGAGTTGATAAGAACATTTGCAATAATAGAAAACATATCATCAAATATGAAATCATGTTAAAGCTTATAAAAATTGTAATCGATGACACTTACCGCATAACCCTTTATTTTTTGTTGTAGCTCCACCATCATTGCCTTGTCATCATCTGTCTTGGGCCATTTGCAAGCAAAGGCCAGTAAATCCTTGTTTGCCCTTTTGAGGGCCAAATAGACCGTTTTCATTGGGTCTAGGGAGATGAAAATTTCTTCCTCACTTACATTGTCATCCACATCCAGTGCACCGAACTAAAAGCACGAAACAATAAAATCAAGGAAATTAATTGTAACATCATTCAAAAATTGTTCACCTGTAAAATAATTGTTGTAGTATCAATAAAACTTACTGTATGTGGCGTAGTGGCTGGTGACTTCCCATGGTCACCCCGTGCCTGCTGAGGCTCCATGGGTGACTTCCCACGGTCACCCCGTACCTGGTGAGACACTGCAGGTGACTTCCCACGGTCACCCCGTACCTGCTGAGACATCGCGGGTGACCTTCTGCGGTCACCCCGTACCTGCTGGGGCTCCACGGGTGACTTCCCACTATCACCCCGTACATGCTGCGCCGACACCGCGGGTGACCTTCCATGGCTGTGACCCTGGCACAATAAATCAATCAATAAAATCTATGTACATAATTGTGGACAGAAAAAACTGAAATATTTAACAATTACCTGTGGAGGCAGTACGGCATGTGACCTTCCACGGTCACCATGTATCCTGATGTTAAGGGGTACATTACCGTAAAACATTTTCCTATGCACCGCAGCAGGGTTCTCAATGCACAAGAGAAAATACAAAGGAATAATAGCAAGAAATAAGTAGTCATTTTTTCAAATCAGAGAAGGCCACCTCTAGGATTAAGAAAGGTGAGAGGACAGGCATCTAGCATCCATGGGAGAAGAATCATCTTAAACATTAGCATGAGCTTGTGTTTTGGTTTTGGGGATGTGTATAATTAGTTGCATGCAAGGTTCTCTACATCAGTTCCCTCTAAAAATAGCCTGCTCAATTGATATTATCTATTGAGACAAGCTTCAGAGATATTTATCCAAATTTCTTTTGCATTACTAAAAATTTGTGTTTTCTTAGTGCTTCTGCATGACTAAACAATTAGTTTACCAGTATGTTAAGAAATGAATGGCTTTGAACACATCACTTGCTTGATGGGATTGACCATCATAGGGGTAGCAAATGTATTATTGGCAATGAGAAACACTCCATATGTTCTATATACAGTGGAAACTGGCTGCAAATTTGCAATTCTTACAGATGTCAAGGTTTGAAAGGGTGAATTGAGTCAGCGTTGTGGTGATTCTTGGGTTGAAGGGAGATGGAAAGGGAATCTAGAGATGAGATGAGGTCATAAAAAGGGTATATCAAACCTGTTTCAAAGCTGCAATGGCCTTAAAACAACAGCAGTATAATAGGATTGTATGACGTTGAGGGGTAGATGATAGAACTACGTCAATGTTTGAGTATGGGGATGTAGAATAGGAGAAGACGTGTTAAAAGGAGTGACCAATGAAGGTATATGAAGCCTTTTTGAAGGTCAATGTCTGACTTTTAGTTGATTAGGGTCTTATGAAGAGGGTTTTCAGTTTTTGAAATTTAATAGGGTAGACAAAAGGAAAGGCTATTAGATTTGGGTTTTGGAGTCCAAGAGGCTAGGGCATTAAGAACACTGCAAGCTTGTTATCTTTCATAGACAGTGCACAATAAACTTAGTCGTGGTAGTTCCTCTGTAGCATTTCCTGCCTTTGGATATTTACTGTACAAGAGCATAATAAGGTTTATGGACTCACATAAATGTTACTGTCTATACCATGAAATGTGGAATGGAATCCTGTGATAACAAAATGTTGCACAAAAGGATGAATCATTTTCCTCTCCCAAATGTACTTGTCAAAGCAAAGCTGCCTTGTTTCAGCACCATGTGAAATAGCATAACCAAATGATTTCATAAGTCTGCTATTTTTCTTGAATTCACAGAAACCCCAATTGAGCAATAGACAGTGTGAATCCGAAGCCACAAGGAGGATAGAACCCAAAAGGGTCTCAAACTCAAAGGTGGAAGCATTAAAATATTGGTATCGATCTAGATATGTGACTGGAACGCTTCATCAACTGAATTCACTTTAACATATACTGAAAATCGAATGGTAGCTATCAGTCCAAAAGACATACCTGGCTAGACATGTTCGATGCTCGTGGATGAAATTGGAGGGTGATAGGAAGCCTGCAAATGTGTTCACCTGGGCTTTCTCGAGCTCCTAGCCAAGGGGAGAAACTCTCTCCAGCTCCCAGAAACCATGAAGCCAACGCGTTTGGGGCCTGCAAATTGGAGGGTTGGAAAAAATTGTGAGGACCTGCAAACGCGTTCACTTGGGATTTCTCGAGCTCCTAGCCAAGGGGAGAAACTCTCTCCAGCTCCCAGAAACCGTGAAGCCAACGCGTCCGGGGCCTGCAAATTGGAGGGTTGGATGAAATTGTGAGGACTTGCAAATGCGTTCGAGGGTTGTGAGGGACGAAATTGGAGGGCGGAAAAACTTGGATGAAATCACACATGTAAAATCACACTTGAATCAAAAGTATGATATCATGTTAACATGGCCAATAAACCAAAAATAATGACCATAACTATGCTAAGTGATTCAATATAAATTGTTAGTGGAATAATCTAATACCACTAGATCACTTTGAAAGAAAACAAGTCACTCTCCTCATGAAGATATTTCTATTTGCGACTAGGATTTCTTGTAGAATATTTTCTCCAATCCATTCATGTGATGCTCCCTAAATAACTATAACCTTTGAAGAGAGGATGCTTCATAGTGGATTGTTATAGTTCTTTTCAACGTTATATACTCTTCAATGAATGATTCCTGAATTTTTCCATATATGATATATTTTAACTTAAGCTTAGAGCCTCCACTTGTGAGAATCCTCTCTGTTGTGTCAACCTTCTCCTTTAGAATAGAATTTATCTTCTTTATTTAGATATTCTTAATCCCAATCTAGAGTTTAGTCATTTTACACATGAATTGTGAGGAATGGTTTTATTGCTTCTTGCACTTGCTTTACTAAGTTTCTTCATAGCTATTCTCAACCCATCTCATTTTCTTCAAACCTTATGATGGGTCACATTGTAACCTATAACGATTTATTGAGATTATTATAAAATAAATGGAGGACCTTTTGGGGGTTCTAGATTTTTGGAAGAATTCTTGAGACTAAATTCTTGACTTCTCTTGGCTTTGGTCGACCAACAGATTGGTTAGTGGTAATTATCATTATGGCATATATTTTGTGAGTGAGAAGCTTTAGGGCTCTTGATCGAAGATCGATGATTTTGGCTTGGAGGATTCCCCGCACTATTTTTCCTAGTTCCAATGAATAAGGGATTGGAAGCAGCTCATCCAGGGTCAATTTTCTTCACCAAAACCATTAAAGTCCTTATAATTTCAAATCCACAAGCTCATGGGGTCAAAATAAAATCAATGTAATATCAATCCTACGAAAAAATGAGGTTTTTAGTCATCTCCTTCAAAATAATCAAAATAAGATGAAAATGAGCTCTAAATCCCTCAAAACTATAGATAGATGAGCAATGAAGGTAGTGGATCATTTTTCATGGTTATTTGATCTTTAAAAAAAAGATAGGAAAAAATTTATACGGTTTCCCCTTGTGATTTATTCATTTTCATTGAAAAATAAGCTCAAACCCCACCCTTGGGGGAATGGACTAAAAAATAAATAAGGGGAAATGAGAGAAAGATAATAAGAGGGAATTGTTGTAGCCTACAATAAGTGTCCAATAGCATTATTCAAGCCTTAAACCTGCAAATCAAACACTCAACCTTACTCCCATGAACATACTCTCTCTAAAACCCTTACTCAAGGGTGGTAGGCTTTTCCAAACACTTAGAAAATTTATCCAAACTCTCTCAACCCGAAAAAAGAAATTCACTCACCCCTCACGAGCTCTCTCTAACTCTTAAATTTTGAATGGGTTCAATGAGGGGGTAAGAATGGAGTTGAAACCAAAAGAGGGGGAGTTACAATGAATCCAAGAGGTTGTTACACAACCAATAGGTACCTATGACACTCTATTACACTTCCAATATTTCCTATGACACTCTCTTACACCCTATAACGTTATTATTACACATTATGATATATTCTCATAAAAAATAGGGGTGAAAAATTCAAGGTGGGATCCTTCCTTAGTCATTTGTCCTTTCATGACCCTTGGACTACCCCTTAGCTTTGGAAATTGCTCCCTCTAGCCAATAGTTCATGGAAAAAATCCTCCTTGGGATTTTTTCCATGACTAACTTAACCTAAGCACCTACACAAAATTCAACTCTCTCTCCTTGTGCCATAAAAAATTAACTTTCTCTCCTCAGGAATCACACCATGGACAAAATTAACTCTTTACCCTCATTGGGAATTTCACCATGGACAAGTTTAACTCTCTCTCTCTCCTTTCTCTTATTCAACATTATACTCTCTCTCATAGTGCTAGAGTAAAATTTAACTGTCTCGCCTCATTGGGATGTGTTATATCATTTCTGTCACCTTAGTCACTTAAACATTGATAACTTTTCCATATCTTAAAATAATTGCATGGAAAATTCACCAGTGGATAACTTCGATAGAGGTAAATTTTATTATGTCCATGAGGACTCCAATAATTCAATTATTCCAAGGTTTAAATCCCTCTCTTGATCCCACACCTAACTAAGTCACCATAATGTACGCAATGGTATGAGGTGAACAAAGTCATAAAAAAGTTAGAAAATCAAAAGAAAAATAATTATAAAATATGGGATGGACCAATAATATTCACCAAAAACCTCATAGTAACCATAGCTAGAGAAGATTAAAGGTGAGATCCATCTTGGGAGACAATTTCATAAAAACCCTAAGAGGTCCATACTTGTCTGGGAGAACATTCTTTGGAATTGAAACCAATTAGAAGGCATCCAAAATAGGTCAACCATAGAGATGAGAAGTGAATACATATCCCAATAACCCTAGGTCAACTTGACTGTTGTAAAAATTCAACAAAAGACGGTGCCATCGCTATAGAAACGGTCAGGCGTGGATACAGCGACGTCCAAGAGTTTAAGCGTGGATACAACGACGTATAAGAGTCCGGGCGTGGATACAACGACGGATAGGTGTGGATACATAGACGCCTCGTTCCTGTTACATTGGATTTTACACCAAAAAGTAAGAAATGTGGAAAACCTCCATGGAAAAATCCGTGCTTTTGTACTAGTGTGTGCAGCGTGCTTGGAAGCCAAATAGATTCTTCCTCTTCTTCAAAACCAAAAGTAAAGAAATCGGAGCCGAGAAATCAATAACAAATAAAAAGATAATATTACCAGTTGCACTCATGGAAGCTGCTCTACTCTCTGTTTGATTGCTGAAGTCTTAATGTGTCGTGAGGGCCAGAGGATTCATCTAGAGCACCCTCCGCGGAACCCCCAGACGCTTAGTGAATCTCGTGTGCTTGCTCTAGTCTCTCGAGATGAATTGGAATGATTTGCAATTGTCTGTTCCACATTTCTGGTCTTGGAAGAAAGAAGCGTCTTCAGGGTGCACGCAGGCTTGGAGCTCTGGTGAAGGGCGCGGGCAGAAAACCACAGGAAAACCTATGCAGCATACGCAAGGGTGCAAGCAGGCTTGGAGGACTGGTGAAGGGCGCGGGCAGGATTGTGGAATAAAATATCCCTCAACATATTGGATATTTATATAGTTAAAAAAAACCCTTTTTACCCCTAATATACCACCAATATATTAACTTTTAATTTTTTAATTTTAACCCCCCCAATATGAACGGACGTGATATCATATTGGTCCCTAAGTGATGCCCCCATGCTCTCACCAATCATGTAATATCCTATGCATGCAAGGCATATCCTTATACATTTTATGTACAAAACTTATAAAATGTAAATATAATTTTCAAGGCAAGGTTTAAGGAAATTTCCCTTTTTTAAGTCCCTCATCTTTGCATGGAATCCTTCTTCCACACAACAGCTAGTTTTACTTCATGGTCTTGCTACCTCTAGGCATACAATTTCTAGATTTGTCCATATTGACAGCAACACACTTTCCAAGCAACCACTAGTAATTTTCTACTCTGCATTCAAATTCTTATGATTCTTCCTTGTTCCCTGCTGGATAATCTTTCCAACGCCTATCCACATGCTTCATTCTGACCTCGGGTGTGAAAACCACACCATTTCAAAAATGACGGCAAAACACACCACTAAATTTTGGTCCAAAATGCTAACTTCAGCCACCTAGGGTTTTCTCCCTTTTCAGTCCTAAAAATGCTGAAAAATCCAATGAGAATTCACTGCAAAACCCACTAGAACACTAGCTGGAACTGCTAAAAATTCCACTGGAAAAACCTAAACCTTCTTTCTCCCTATCGGGTCTCTTTCCAACTAAGTTTTCGATGTTTTGGTGGCCAAAATCTCTAGTTTTATCCGCGCTCATCGGTGGTATGTTCATCTATTTCCTTCTATTGTTTTAGTGGCCAGAACCGCTAATTTTCTTTGTTGCATCGGTGGTTTCATTAGCTAAGGTTTTCCGCTGTATCAGCGGCTCCAACAACTGTCCGTCAGGTGGATAGTCCATTAAACAACCGCAACTGCAGCTAACAAACTGATTGTGGTTTCCGTGGACCATATAAACTTGTTGGTGGTTTTGTCAAATAATTTTCAGCGATCCAATCCACTAGTCTTCCCCACCGCACCAGCAATTCAAACAACAACCCTCTATGTGGTGTCAGTGACCGGGGCACTATCCATCGGGTGAATAACTCCTTAGGCATATTCAACGGTGGAAATCAAACTCACTGTGGTTCCCATAGACCGTAACTCTGTCAGCTGTCGAAAACTCTATCCACTATGTGTCGATAACTTCAACAACTAAGATTTTTCGATGGTGGCATGTCAGGAATTGGAAGTACTAATTGTTACAGCATTGGTGATCTGATGCATTATCCATCGGGTGCATAGTCCCGTAGACTGTCACAACAGTGGATGCACAAACAGCTAGATTTTTTTGATGCTCATCGGCAGTTTCATCCACTAAACTTCTTCAACGCTTTTTGCACTTAGAGAAATTTTGGAATTTTTCTTCCCTTATCTGTCACCATTTCAGCTCTTCAAACAACTAACTTTCGTCGCCATTTCGGCGGTCTTCGGGAGATCTCCATCGAAACTGGGGCTCTTCCTGCAACTAATTTCCACCATCGCATCATCAGCACCTTCTTCATCTGTCTATCGGCGACACCATCTTCTATTTTCCATCGACGTTTCGGCGGTTCTGTCAACTAAATCTCGTCGACATTCTCGTACTTCAAATTTGTGAAAATTTTCTTCTTCCTTCTCCTTCGGGTTGGCGCTTTCGTCCTCTATCTTCCGTCGATGGCCTTTATCAGCGGTTCGTTTGACTAAATGAGCTAGAATTTTGATGGTTCCGTCATCTAAATCTCATCGATCCCTTCGACTGATCTTCACCGATCGCCGATGGTCGCAATACGTAGAAATGTTTTTCAAAATTTCCTCCTTAATCTTCTTTCTGCCGCCGCTGTCGGCGGCTTCACCAACTAACTTCCTGTCCTTTTTGCCGATGTTTTGATGCTTACGCCTACTAATTTTTGCCGATCAATCCCCTAATCTTCGCTATCATTTCGGCGATCTCATCAACTAAGTTTTTCCGATGCTTTCAGCACTTAAGAAAATTTCGGCAAAAATTACTTCAAGATCCTGCCGTCGTGTTGGCTATTTCCTTAACTAGTTTTCGACGTTTCGGCTATGCCATAAACTAATCATCGCTGATCCACTTCACTAGTCATCTTCATCCTCTATTCATCGGCGACCGCATCTTCTAGTCATTGGCAATGTAATCAACTAAATCCCGCTGATCGCCAATGGCCTGACTTAGAAAAAATTTCAAAAGTTTTCTCTCTGTCGTTGTTGTCAGCAGTTCAAGTAAATAATTTCTACTCTTTTCCATTGACGTTGTGTCTACCCTATCCACTAATCATCGCCGATCTAGTCGACTAAGCTTCGTCGACGGCTGAGTTTGTATCGGGCGGCATTTCAACTAGCTGTCTGCTGCATCGAAAAGGCTTCCCACTAAGTCTTCTAATGCGTCGACGGCCAGTCACTTAGAAAAAAATTTCTTCAATGAATTTTTTCTATCATTCACAGATTTATTCCTGTTGTGCTCTGGCAATCTGCCTCTACTAACTGGTTTTTATGGCCCTCTAAGGCCTAAATGCTACAATGTTGGCTTTTCCACTACATCCTCGTGGCCCATTTAGGCCCATGCTGCAACCAGAGCTCTGATACGATTCTGTAATGTCCCCGACCCTCTGATTGGTGAGGAGGATGCTACCAAATCATCAAACAAGAACCTTCGGGAAAATAGCCCCATGAACATGAATAGGCATGATGCTGAAATATAAATCTTAAAACATAAAACGAGAGTAGAAGCAAACACACATTCATTCGAGCATACTGCATGTTCATCATATTCATTAATCAGTAAATACAAGTGCAGAGACGGAATAGTCAAGAATACTTATCTTAAAAACAATTCATCCCACAACCAGCTACATCGCTGCAATGTTCCACCCAACCATAGGCCAGCATGCTCATCAATCTCTCAGCAACACTAACACCCTTGAGCTGGGCACGATTCCTCAAGGAATAAGGGTCAAAGAAGGCTTACACATAGCCAAGGTACACAAATCAGCCAAGCCCACACAGTAGGGTTTATCAGGCCGTCAAGGAGCTAGGAAAGGCTAAACGCTAAGCTGGTGGTCTCAATGGAGAGCTAAGGATTCCTACACTAGAGTTAACCCGAATTCTAAGACATCCACAAACCCAATACCAGGAATCAGTCCTTTCTCTGCTTCACAGTCCCTCAGGCCCTGACTTTCCTTTCCAATACTCTTCAAGGGTTGTGGAGAAGAAAGTCAACAGTCTAACTCTATCTGAGTGGCTCCAAACACCAGTTTTCTCAAGCATACCCAACCTCTAATCCTACTCTCAATAGTCCGAATACCAACCACTACATACCACAATAAAACAAACAGTTCACAGCTCTGTGAAGGAGATGAAGACAACAGAGTGACAAACCCAAACAAAAAGGTGAACACTTCTCAAGTCAACAAGACAACTCAGAGTTGTTCTTGGCCCTAGCGTGGCCAAAACAACTGAGCAGCAACCCAACAAGGTACTTGCATACACAGCAACCCAAAACCAGGGAAGATTAACAACCCAATCCCATAAGGAAAAAATGGGAACCTTACACAGTCCACAGATGGGGAGGAAGACGGATTCCCAGCATTGACAAGGAAAGAATACACATAGCAGAATCGTGCCTCTCAGGCCAACCCTCCAGCTCGCTGCATGAGGTCATAGTCCCCAACTCCTGCATGAGTAAAACCATCCCATTTCCAGCATGTGCGTGAGGATTCAGCAAAAACGATGGGGAAAATCGTGAGGAGAGTGAACGGAATGACACTCTGTGTGAGGATTACTAGAACAAACTTGCGGTGGGAGAAAAATGTGCATGAGTGTGAGCAAGAACAGAACATCCGAAGAAATGGGATCATGGGATAGCGGGGTGAATGGTGACCGTATCCCTGCCCTTCGCATGAGGAAGAGCGATCTTGCTAGTGGAGTGGACATGGGGCAAGGACTGACAGTCCTGCCACCCACCAACCCCAGCCATAACTGCTCCCAACTAATCGAATAGCAGAAGTTTAGTGGGTGGTCGACACATGGAAAAATCCCAATGGCTCCCATGGTTTAGACAACCCCCCCCTTAACCTTAGGAATCATGCCCTTTTCATTCAACGTTGCACCGCCGTAGCTGGTTGTAGGTTTATTTTAATTGATGTGCATATTTACATGATGCCCAAAACTATAGTGTGCTGGGTAGCATGATATACCATTGGCAACGATCCCTATTGCCAAAATATACACAACCAAATCGATAGTGGGGATTTTCCTTTAGCTCCTCACCACGATTAATTACAATATATATATCATGTACCATTTAATGTAACCGAGGTCAAAACCAGGGACATCACACTTGTCACTAAGGGGCCCTCTCAGGTGATAGTGGCTTCACATTCTCGAACTAATTAATCACCAATGCATAAAAATGAATTTGAACTAGGAGCAACAATTCAATATTATAAAAAATGGATTTGTACAATAGAAACCCATCTCCAGGCCTCTAGGGTCTAATTTATACATGAACAACCAAGTGGGGAAGGATAGAGTCAAATTACCCAATTTCCTGATTTGTTACAACTAGTTTCTAAATTTACAAAATGACCAACCACGTTTTTTGGAAAAGTTGGTTTTAGAGAACCACGAATTTATCCCAAATGGCTTTGAATTTTTGCAAAATTCCTCATGAAAGCGACCGAAATGGGTCTCTTTTGCACAAAACCCATGTGCTGGAATTTTCAATTTCGCCTCCTTTTTCCCGCAAATCTAGCCTAAAATTTTGCTGTTTGTTAAAAACACGTGGTCAGAATGGGCATGTAGATGAGTGTCTACTTGTAACTGAAATTAGTTCACAAATCCGGATTTTGAGCCGATGTTTTTCCTGAGTTGTTTGCCAAATTGAATGTTGGGTGCTAGCTTCATGTTGTGGTTGAGTTTGATTGGTTGTATGATGGATTTTACCAATCTTCTTCCTTCCCATTCTCATGATACATACACTCCTTCCTTTTCACATGATTTCCAATGATTCATGCGTAAATAAATTACATATTAGTCAAAGTTTTGTGAAAGTCGAACAAAATAATTTATAAGTGCCATCCATATTATAAAGTGAAATCAAGTTCCATTTATATGATAAAGTGAAAGCAAGTTCCATACATATTATATTGGTTTAATGATTTTGTTTGTTTAAATGGAAGCTATGGAAATTCAACGAAATGTGCACCCCCCTTTTATGGTTTTTAAATATTTATGTAATTTCCATGCTTAATACATTTCCACTTAAAACATTTAAAATATTTATTTTACGGATTTTTTCAATTTTTTTATATACTAATTTTGTTTTATTTTAGATTTAAACAAATTATGTTTTAAAAATATTAGTATGTCAAATATAATCCTTTTTTAAATATTTCATCATTTTCATTTATATTGTTACAAAATTATCATCAATTCCTGGTTTTGATTTTCACATGTAGGTTTGACGGGGCTAACGAGAAGTGGAAGGAGAAGATATCATAGGACCAACAAGAGCCAAAAGACAAAGGAAAGTCAAACTTAGTGAACCAATGCAATCAAAACCAGTGCAGAACTCATGATCAGAAAAAAGGACGGATGGAGTACTGAAATGCTTACGACTTACTCAATTATTGCATTTAATACATTAAAAATAACATATTATGCTCACTTTACATTTATGAGATTTAATTAATAAAACAAAGTGAAATATAGCCTTATAGAACATAGATGTATTAAATTACAGTAAATAGGTCAGAAATTAATGTAAATAAAATCATTATAAAAGAAAATTCCGGAGCCCAACAGTTCTGATACCATGTAAAATTCAATGAAGCATAGGATCATCAAGCTTGCAGAATTCAAATGGATAATAAGATTGTAGGAGAGAGAGAATCAATTTAGGAAACTCTGCTTAATAATTCATGGAGAATATACACTCATGAGACCAATAATTGGAATAATAATCATAATAAATTAATCAGTATATAATTGATAAGTAATACACTGGTAATACATATAGGAGAATTCAAATACCTAATATAGAATTTCAATCTACCAACTTGGACTGACTCCAGAGCTAACTCAGTGTGGGAAAAACACCACTAGAGCTCACTAATGCAACTCTAGATCACTAAAACAATTCACAACTAGTTAACTGAAGAGGTTAGGTGAGAAAATGCGCCCTAGTTACCCTGAATCATGGAATCTGGTACTAGGATTACTAAGATTGTTATGACTGATGGGAATCAGAACATAACTGTACTTAATTGAATACCTACTAGAGTCAACTGCTGGAGACTGATGGTGGCACTCAAAGTGGGTTCCTAAATTATAGGTATTGGTCTCTAGGGCACTTGAACTCATGCAATCACGTGCAATAAGTGGTATATGTCCCCTAGGTGTGTCACACATGCACTAGTGGAGTGATGAATACGTCCTAATCTAGGAAAATGGACAAATATAATATGTGGTCAGAAGGAGGATTAATAATAATCCCAACAATTCCCATTAACAAAATATTTATATAACTATATTTCCTTCATCATGTGAGTGGAAATGAGCAAGATACACATCCATCTGTGTGAATTATTTTATATGTCAACCCTTTTATATAATCTTCATTTACATATAATCTTCATTTACAGATTGCATTTTTTGGGTCGTGGCCATTAGGATCAAGATTTGGCATGTTATCTATCCTTATGTCATTGTTCGAATGGACTCCCCATGTCTCAGTGTTTCAATGATGCAATGCATAGTAATGGTTTTAAAAGTTCGTGGATGTCAAAAATACGATTGATAAATGAGTTTTGTCATTCTATGGGAGATATAAAAGCTTCATACCTTCTTATCGCTAGTTGCACACAATAAAGTTTGTATAGTCCTAAAATATTGAAACCTTTAAATCCTTGTGAATTTCTTAGATGTTCCATATTTGGACACGATCCTATCATTTTTTCTTATTTAGCCACAGAGGTTTGTACGTTTTTCTCGGTTTCATCGAAATTGATATAAAAATGCAATTATTATTAACTGAAAAGCATGGAAAGGAAAATTTTCAAATCCAAGATCATTTTTCTAGAGATTACAAAATCCAAATGATATTTTAGAGAAAATCAACCTAATTTTTTATGCAGTTTGGACAATTACTCATTTTATTGGTTGAAATGACCAAGTGAAACAAGTGTGCTACACATATTCATTTCTAGTTAAAATAAAAGTACATGGAATAATCTAAAGTTCATGTGTATCTCTTTTAATAAACGCATAGGACCTACACTAGCATGCATAAGATCTTTTATAATTTATCCCCTTCCAAGGACTTTGTTGGATCGCTTTTTGGACGGTGAATTGGAAAGTATCCTAGGTTATCTGAATTGTTATGAGAAAAATCCTAAGAGGCCAACCTATGATACTAAAAAATACACGAGGAAGAATGTATACCTCTTGTCAAGAATGCAAGTGATTAATAAGTGTGAAGTTAAGCTTTTGTCCAAGCTTCACTAGTTAAAAAAAAATTAAAACAACTTTGCATGGAATGTAACATGAAAATTGTTGGGAATGGTGGATTCACCATATGAGTAAAGGTGTTACTGAATTATTCCATTGTCATGAAATCATACACTAAAAGTTTATGATCATGGTATGCAGAGTACTCAATCAATGCAAGAAAGAATGGTATTAATTAATTGATACTGGTACATTCAAAACAATTAAGAGTATGAAAATGTAATTTTCATTTTCATAGATACAAATTTAATGTGAATGGATAAATAAATCATGAATAATACTTACTTATCAACATCCAACCATGTGCCTTCACAATATTATCAAACATAATCCATGTCACCATCACCTACAACTTCATCATCTTTGCATTTTGTCCCTTCAAAGTCTACAACTAGATCTATGATACTCCAATTCATATGTGTTACTATTTCTCAATCCATTTGGATGGCATGTGAGAACTACGTAGCAATCATTCTATACGGGATATTCTACATAGAATTCTTTTTTCACTTGTGATGCTAGAATAAATGGATCATCTTGCACTCTATCCTTACTTAAGCACCTCTTCAGAGTCACCATTGTGAAACCAATTTCATCAACTTTCATTCCATTTTTCTTGTGCACATATACCCAATCACATTTGAACAAGGGATACTGCACAAACTAGTAGTCCAATATGATTATTTCTAAGATCACTCAAAAATATGTTGTTGTCTGACATATATGATTTTTTTCTTTTGCACTTGATCTCATTAATGTTTTTGCATCTACACACACACCACTATTTTGGTTGGCGCTAACTTTCCCAATAATATGAAATATACTTCCATTGATTAATTCTACCTCATATTAGTTGCATATTTTCTTTGGTCGCATGCCAACCATTTAAGGGTATCATAAATATTTTATTTTCCTTCCACCTATACATTATTAAATGTTGTTAGTAAACCATGTAATTTCAAACTATATAAAAATAATCTTAGTTTCATATATCATAATAGTATTTTTCAATGAATTTTAAAAAAGTATAATATAAGGAACATATCATTACCTCTTTTCTTATCCAATCACTCAATTATTGGTTGTGGAGATTTTGTAACAAGGCTTCATCTTTTTTTGCTTGGATGTTTCTATTAGGGATTTCACTCAAGTGCATCCTAATTTCTAGTAATGTCAATGAACATTCTTTTCAAGATATTTTGATAGATTCTAATAAAAAATAATATTATAAGGTTGTGCTTATTACTTACTCTATCCAAGGTTTAACTTCATCTATATTGTGCAAGATCCATATGTTGGCTTGTAACAAAATAGTATTATCCAATTCACTATAAGTTCCATTATCATAATGACCAACCTCTCCTTCATCATTCAAGCATCATTTATACTAGGAATGATTCCAATATATTCCATATTTCGACATATCCAACACAGAGTTTGATGAATTCCTCCATAGTGTAGCTTTCAACTATGCACCCTTCCAACCTATTCTTATTTTTCACATAAATTTTGAAAAATTTCATGTTCCTAGAAAAATACA
>LPNX010124329.1:54634-88679 GCA_001517045.1 Pseudotsuga menziesii | reverse complement strand
TATATATATATATAGTAAAATTTCACTTACCCATCATCATAGACACTCTGAACAGATCCTCCACCACCTTGATAAAGGAATACCTCTCCCCATCTGGTCAGTCTAGACTAGCGAAGAGAAGGTGGTGTTAGTGCCACTGCGAGGCTAATAGAAGATACTCTCTCAAAGAAGAATGCTACTAATATGCTTGAGTATCCAAAGTTATTTCTATGTCCTCTCTTGTATTTAGAGAGTTTCTTCCTCATAATTGGGATCATACCCAAGCACTAGTCAAATACTACCCCCTATAGACACTCCACTATAATTCTCATCTGTGTTAGAGTATCTAGATGCAATGAAGAAGATCCAACAATTCTCCCCATAGTGCTTATCACTACCTGTAATGGAAAGCTATTTATGTGAACAATAGGAATGCATGATCCCTTCTTATGCATGCCTGGTGGGCAGTAAGTGTCAGCATAGTCCTGGACACTCATAGGGTCACCTCCCCTACATGTACCCTCAAGGTTCACGAGCATACCTATGCGGGACAACCCTGTAATAAAGTAAATGTCTTCTACTATTACCTCCAAGACCTCCCCTTGAAGATCAAAGACATGAAGGTCATGATCTCAGTAACTAATCAAATGTTCCAGTAAACAGACGTTGGTCCTTATGTCGAAAGTATAGAAGAACTTTAGTAAACCATATTTCCTCAAAGAATGCAATGTTGGGGCATCTCGTAGAGCTTCTTGATCCATGTCTTTGTGCTCTCTTTCCCTCCATTCTAGCACCATCTTGTACCTTCCTATTGACCATTATTGATCATTAGAACCCATTAATTTATTTCAATTTTTTCCATGTTGCGAGCTTTGCTTGGTCGTGCAGTACACGCGAATATGCTTTAAGTAGGATGTGTATCACATGTGGGTTTCTTTCAAGAAATTAGCGTATGAAACACGTGTACACAACTATTATAGTGGCATACCCACATGTGCTACGTGACCCTTTTAGGGTCGGCTCAAAATCACAAATTTTTCACAAAAATGAAAATTGGAGTGGATGAAAAGAAGGAGAAGGGAGAGTAGATAAACTTGCAACTGATGGAAGTCGATTTGGTCCACTGGTTTATCCTTGATGAACAGCTGAAGCCAGAGATAAAAACTTTCCAAAATTTGTAAATTGTCAAATGGTATGTTTTATTTTTGTTTTTGAACTATATATAGAAAAATTTCAAAATTTTGGAATTATAGTCTATTGTTTAAAAATTATTTTTTTATAAATGAACTAATACCATGACTTTTTTCCTAAGTGCAATAGGTTCGAGATCTTTAAAAATTTGTTATTCGCTCATATAGGGTAGGATTTGGTCCTCCAGGTGTACATTTGCATCTATACCTTATTCGTTTTTAATGGTGGGATTGCCTCTTTGACCACAAACTATGGTGTTAAGCCATTTTTTTACCTTGTCTGCATCATTGTTCCTCTGTGGATAGGGCCTCCGTTTCATGGGTTGTCATGTCCCCAACCCTTCGACCGATGAAGAGGACTCGACTAAACATGCTAACTAAGCACCTGGGAAAAACCATGCCCCATGAACATAAACATGAAGGTAATATAAAATCCATACTGATAAAATCATACACAGATACAAGATGCAATATACATATGCAGATATCTAATTCACGTAAACATACAGCGGAAGAGAATACATGTCATCATACATTCACAACATATAAGCACTCATCATGTTCATTCATAAAATATTACAGTTGCAAGGACTTAAGCACAAGAATACTTATCTTCAGGAAAGCTTATCCCACAACCAGCTACGTCATTGCAACATTCCATCCAACCATAGGCTAGTGTGCTCATCAATCTATCAGCAACACTGCCACCCCTAAGCTGGGTATGATTCCACAACGAGTAAGGGGAAACTAGCAGGCTCACACGTAGCCAAGGATACACAACAATACCTGGCCAAGCCAACATAGTTGGGTTTATGAGGCTATCAGGAGATGGAAATGCTGATTGCTAAGCTAGTGGGCTCACTGAAGAGCTAAGGACACATGCACCAAAGCTATTCTGACTTCTAAGACACCCGCACACATCCAACACAAGGAATCATCCCCTTCTTTGCTACACAGTCCCTCAGGCCATGAATTCCCTTCCAGTGCTATTTAGGGGGTGTAGAGAAGAAAGCCAGCCCTCTAGCTCTGTCTGTGAGGCTCCTGCACACACTAAGTTTATAAAGCACACTTAGGCTCCATTTCCACTCCCAAAAAATCCAAAGACCAACCACTGTGCCTGCACAACAAAACAACAACTCTCATATTGAAAGGAAACACCACAGAGCAAAACTGGAATGAAAATTGGGTAATACACAGCTCAGACTAAGAAATTTGACTCCAGAGTTGTTTATGGCCCTATCGTGGCCAAAACGACTCAACACCAAGCCAAAGATGTGGGTAAGACCATTCTACCTCTAATATTGCATGAGATGAAGAACATGACCTACGTGAAGGGGTTTCAGAATACACAGACCCAGTCTTGGGTATGAATTACACACAACAAACCCTAAATCAGGAAGGATAAATAGAACACAGCTGCATACATGAGAAATAACGAATGAATGCTTGAGGGAGAATCATGGAATGGGTTCCCTGATCCCGTGAGGGAAACGAGAATGCCTTTGCCACTAGGCTTATGTGTGGGAAAGGACTGATAGTCCTGCCAAATTTCAGAGCTACCCATGCATACGTTCTCCAAGGGCAATAACTACCCAACCAACTCCCATAGAATTAATTTGGTTGGTTAAATGAGACAAGGGAAAACGGGTGAGTAAGAAAAAAAGGATGGTTGATATATAGATGGGTTCATCTTTTGACACTTGGTTGTTCCCCAATGTATTCCCAAGCGTTTGACATCCCCCCCCTTATCCTTAGGAAATCATGCCCCTCTTAATTATTGTTGCATTGACATAGCTGGTTGTAGGTTTTTAATTAATTTTGCATATGTACATGGTTTCCAACATTATAACGTGCTTGTCTAGCACAAAATA
Organism: Pseudotsuga menziesii; assembly: GCA_001517045.1. Lineage (NCBI taxonomy): Eukaryota > Viridiplantae > Streptophyta > Pinopsida > Pinales > Pinaceae > Pseudotsuga > Pseudotsuga menziesii. Next base: position 85,639 of record LPNX010124329.1, on the reverse strand, counting down.
CCATTGGCATCGATTTAATCGCCAAAACATAAAATGATAATCCATGGTGGGGATTTTCCCTGTAGGTCCACACCACGATTAATTACAATATATACATCATATACATTTAATGCAAATAGGGTCAAAACCAGGGTGTTACATGGGTACCCTAGTCAGAACACTTTACTGTCTTTTGATACCCATGCTGAAGTTGTGGTAGGTTTGCGGGAGCCTTCTTAGTAGTTTTTCATGACAAAATGAGCCTTCATTTTGCATCTTTTTGTGAGCTATCCCTATTTATAAGGCTCCCCGCCCTTATGGAGTTTCTTTAGGCCAAGTTATGAGTCCTCAAAATAGAATTGACTGTCGAGTAAACTTGTTCGTTCAGACTCGTTAAGAATAAGTGAACGGGAATCCACATTGGTGGTAGTTTATTGTTTTTTTGGACCATGTGGAATAGTTACGAAAAAGGAGCACTCTCTTTTCTTCAGAATTGAGAAGAGTATTCTTAGGCATAGGTTTATCACTTTCCCTGACCCGAGGGACTAAACGTATGGAAAAGGAACACCCAGTATGAGATTAGTTTTCTCTTTTTCATGCTCTAGACTTAAACATGAAAAATGTTTCGAGCATACTTTATTTCTTTGTCATGCTCACTAAAACCTAAAGAAAAAAAATTCGAGTTTACTTCTATAAGCCCCATTTATCGTAATCAAATGGATCTTTTCGAGTGATATTTCCTTCCTTCACACTCGTTAAAATCAGGTTATTTTCCACTCTTGAAGGTGCTTCGGTCTGGTGATAGTTTACCCCTTTTTTGGACCTTGCTGACTAAGTATGAAAAATGTATACCTTAGTCCTTTGGAAGCTAAGAGAGTTCTTATGTGGATTGTTTTATACTTTTTCGGCCTCATGAGACTAAATTGTACAAAAAAGAACCCCCCTAGAGTCTTCTTGGGAGTTTTCAAGCTCTCAAAATATGAAAACGCCAATGAGAATGTACTATTTCGAAATTGTAAAATCCATGAATCAATAACCTTATCAAGAATTATTCTCCCCCCTCTTCAAGCTTGTAGAAAATGAAGAGAGACATGAGTTGAATTTCCTGGACTCATTAAAATTTAACAAGAAAGATAAGGAATAATTACTCTATTTGGGTTATAAACAGTGGAAGCATGTCCTCCTTGAACATAGCACTCTCTGAAATTTCCAATACTCATGTCTCAGTTTGCACTTTTAGCTCAGCTATTACTTTGATTTTTTTCTCCTCCACTTGTCCTTTATACAGGGGGAATCTTACCATGTCTCCTACATATCAGATAAGCCTAGTTGTTATATCTACAAGTCAAAAGCTACATTGGGTCATCTCTGTGTTGTTCTCATTGTTCAAGGATTTGTCCCCTCGTTTGATTATTATCTTGATTCCCATCATTGTCCTATTTGATTTTTACTTGTGTCTACCTTCATGTATCCATTTCCTAGTCACTCTTATGATCTGTTGGAGGATTCACTGCCTTCCTCATCATAGAATTATTTCTCATCAGCACTTCCTGAAGATGAAGACTTGGAGTTTGACTATGGTACCTTAGGATTCACTACTATTATTGGTGAACTCCTTTGCTTCATTTTTCAGTTTCACTCATTTTCTGACATTTTGTTGAGTTCCTTCCATGTTTGACTTCAACACATCTATTCACATGGTAGGGATTGTACTGGTTCCTTTGGATTTCGATGAATACCTTAGGTTCACTTTTATAACCTAAGTTGTACAAGATTGTGTTATGATCAACTACACAACTTCCATATTTTGAAGACTCATCATTGTATATTGCGGCTTGGATCCACCTTTTCAATATACGTGGTCTTGTTACCCATATCATATGATGTAATCAAATATTTTAAAGTAGCTAGTGTTCCATTATATTGAACATGGCATCCTCAGATATGATTTTATATATGACTTTAATATGTATATGTTTCAGGTACCTCCTCTGCTGCCTTGGTAACTTGAGTTCTCCAATATTAAAGACTATAATGTATTTTGGCCATCGCTTCCCTCTTACCTCACACATTAGGGGGAATATGTTGTCATGTAAAATGGAACTTCTCCATTCGAGTATTGACATCCAATATGTCGGAACACAAAAGGACAAACTCGATTGAAGTAGCCAAAACACTATAAATGGGCATGAATGTTGATACATCATCACCTAACCAGCTGAGTATATATATTTTTTGACATTAGGGATGAACACGTGGCTATTTGCATAGAAACCATCATGTCACACACGAGTATGTTTGATGCAACTCGTGTATACATTGCACATGTGGGTTTCCTTAAAGCAAGTTTTGTATCATACATGACTTTCCTATATCAATAGTCATGTGTACCTTGATTCAATGTTAAAAAGTATAAAACATGATTAGCCGAGGACATTTGAGCCCTTAATCATAACTATCTCAACCATATCACCTTCAAAACCTCTCTCTTTCCTCATGTATAAATAGAGGGTATGGGTTGGGGCAAATAAATAATTCTTAGAAGAGCAAAGTTATGCTAGTGGTATGCCTTCATACATCTTGGAGCAACAGGAATCAGTGTCCATGGTTTGCAGAGGAGCACTTGTTTCAGACATTGGGTTGTAATCTCACCATCCTTGTTTATCAATAAAGAAAGTTCTTCTTCCAATATTGTGCACTCAACCATTGATATATATATATATATATATAAGATATTTGCAGGAAGAAATTGTTCTTTACGGGTTATTGGAGACACCCTGGAAGTTGTGGAAGCAACTGGAAGAGGATAAGAAAAGCTAGGATCAACCGTCATAAACCGGGTTTGCTCAATTTTCTTCCTATTCCTATTTCAATTTCTACATGGCTGATTGTCTGCAAGTTTAGTCGAGTAAGTTGGTAACCCCAGAGACCCTTGGTTATAAGGTTGTGTTTTCCTGAACAACAATAGTTGCATGAGAACACAGAAATAATGTGCTTTCATAATATCAAACTTAATCTCTTCCATAGATATATGATTTCTAGAATTTAAACTATAACCATCATGCACTTTTAGTGTGAAAAAAACAACACAGAGTGTCTCTTTCTCTTTTTTTGAAAGAGTATGTGGTGTAGGTGGAATCCTATAATTTTTTTTCCATGATCTTATGGCCATAACGACATCCTTATACCCAACCATTATAAGTCATCACGATAATTTTTCCATCCTTTTATTTCCTTGTATGTCCAAAAGGGTGCCAACAATACTTTCATGTGCATTTTTTTATGCCTGCATTACATCTAAAATGTGGAATACTAGGAGTTTCTGCATCCAACAGTATCAAAATGAATGCATGATCTTATGGAGGAAATGCAAAAGGGCGGACTAAAATAAGACATGTAAACTACGAAAACCATTCGAGCATCATAATTTAATAATTACCTAGAATTAATGTGTGTTCATACCTCTCAATAAGGAATTTTGAATAGAATTGATCTTTTATTCCACATGACATCAATGGAATTTTTACCTTCTTTTATATTTCTCTTTATTTTTTTTACTTTCACTCTTCCCCTAGATCTCTTAATTTCCTTTTGTTTATGCAAACATATCTTTCACTTATACAATTTTAGGTGCAATGTGATGCTCATAATTCCCATTAATTGGTCCCTTTTTAGAATGATATTTATGATTTACCAAAAGATATATTCTATGTCCCATGTACACACACTTCCTACTACATTTGAGATACTCTAAATTTGTGTTCCTTCCACATACGGGACATGCATAAAACCCTTTAGTTGTGCAACCAACCATATTTCCATAAGAAGGAAAGTCATGGACTACCCACATCAATATAGCCTTCATATTAAAGAATGACCTTCAATAAACATCGTATATTGTTACCCCTTCATCCCATGCTACCTTTTGTTCATCTACCAAAGGTTCCAAAAAATATATATGTCATTTATCTGTTTCTTGGGTCCATACACTAACAATGAAAACATACAAAAGTTCCTTTTTGTGCATAACCATGACGAAAGGTTATATGTGACTAGTACTCATGGTCAAACACTATATACACTACTCAATTTTATAGAATGATTAAATCCATCCACTTACATTGTAGGTCACACATTGTGACGACCATTGAAAAAATTAGGTTGTTTAGAATCTATAGTTTCCATGTCAAGCTATAAACTAAAGGGCACATTATTCCATCATCATTTTCATTATCGTGACACCACCTCATTTTATGCAAGATGTGCAGAGAGTTGTATCAAAATAAAGAAATTTAATATATACAGTATGTTGGAATATATTATATTCCTTGGAAGGTAATAATGTCTTTGTATTATGTTGGAAGTTGTTCACAATATTATGTAAAAGAGTAATATTTCATTTCCCATACTTATTATGGTAAAGTATACTCTTGATATCCATTGTTATATAAAGATGCATTATTTTGGAGAATTGTATTATCCCACATGCAATATGTGAGACTAATTCCTCCACCTCTCTAGGTATATAATAGGTTAAAGGGAGTCTATTTAGATATCATATATCAAATATAATCATATCATCTCATGATACAAATTGAATGTTTTGGATACATATCCTATATATCATATTGGGATTAGTGCTCTCTTTCTATGATTGAATGATATTTCTGGAGATAATAGAAGACAACATTCCTGTGGGCATAACCCAATTTGGTGAACCACGTATATCTGATGTACTCTTTCCTCTTTTCTCTTTCTGGTTCTTATGTTTTATATGTTATTGGTTATTTAGATAGATATATATCTAGTGTAGTTGATCTAATATTCTAACATGGTTTCAGAGTGTAGGTTACTATGATCTATTATCTTCTTTGAATTTAACCAACAATTGTTATCTTCATATTTCTTATTTGGGCACTCACTTTGTTTTGCTGATTTGATTTCTCATCTGGTAGCCATTAGAATTCTCTTTAGATATGGGCATTATTCCTTTTTTTGTAGATTTGTTTTCTAATCTAGTAGTCATTAATCTTCCCTTCATATTTGGGCATGATTCTACTTGTTTGAGTTTTTTTTTTTCAAACCGTAACCCTCTCTTGTGTAGATTTTTGCAAAATTGTTTCAAGGGTTTCTTGATTTTTTTCTATAGATCTATATGAAAATTTGATTCTACTCAAGGAGATCTATCTTTCGGTTATTCAGATCTAGTTTTTTTTTTTGCAAGAAAAAATTGAGGATTCAATTTTCATATCCAGATATGAAACTTTTGGTGTAGAATATGAAGAAGCTAGTTATAGATCCTAGTTCCTCGCGAAAAAATATGTGATTTAAAAAAAATATATGATTTCATGTCTGAAAAATGAAGATATCACTGATTTAAAATCAGTTATTTTTCCAAAAAATTCCGTACGGACAGAAATATTGCAAAGCTGATATATTTTGACAGAATATCCAGATTTTATTTGGTTTTTGTTGTTGGATACAATATGACCATGTCATTTCCAAAAATATTTTATAATAGAAATTATGAGTCATATTGATTGCATTATGGTCATTTGAAATTGTTGTCTCAAAACCCTTAATCTACATTAAAAATAAAATAAAATTTGGTAAGATCTTTTCAGTTTACACATTATTTTCCTAGCTTGTCTATCTTTTGCATTACACTTTGTATTTCTTGTCAAAATTTCTATCATTATGAATTCAGAAGTAGATTATGTTCCTGAACTTGTTGGTCCTAACTATCTTTCATGGAAAAGAAAAATGAATGATGTTCTCAAGAGTAAGAATCTATTGAGGTTGGTTAATGGTGAACACAAGAAGCCTGTATATGCTCAAGATGTGATTAAATGAGAAGAAAAGTGTGACCAATAAAGAGGGCTCATTGGTCAAATGGTTTAAGATAGTCTTCAAGTAAGAATTGAGGCAGAAAACAACTTGGTTGATGTATGGAAAAGTATTGTTTTTTTATTTGATAAATATGGTGGTGTTTATGCTTGTTACCGTGAAAAGAATATTCATGATCTAGATCCTACTAATTTTGAAGGAGTAGAATTATATCTTGTTGAATTGAAAACTTTAAATGAAAAATTAAATAATTGTGGTAAAGATTACAAGAAGATGGACACTACTCTGATCATTCTTGTAGAACAAAAAATGTCGTCTTCTTTTGACATGTTCATCCAAACTAGGAATATGGCTCCTGAATTATCTCAAAGTACCATGAAACTTACTTTTGATGATATATGTAAAGGGTTGATAAATGAGCAAGAAAGATTTATTATTTTAGGACAATTCTCACCTAATAAATCTCTTATGACACATAATAAGAATCTTAAGAAATTTTTTAATAATATTAAAGGTTCTAGTCCACACACTTCTAATCCCACTAATAAATATGGTCATGCTTCTAATGCATGTCATGAAAATAGTAAGAATAAGAAAGTGTATGATCCTTGTAAGCATTGTGTTAAAACTAACCATCCTGAAAAGAATTGCTTTAAAGAAAACATTTAAATGATAAGGATAAAAAGAAAGGTTCTGATGAATCACAGGTAGCTTTAATGTGTGCATATGTTGTTTCGTCTAGTAGTTATTATTCTAATTTGGAATGGATAATGGATTCTGGTGCTTCTAAACATATGAATGGTAATGCTTCTTTATTTATGTATTATGACAATAATAAGCACCCATATCAGAAATTTTATATTGGTGATGGTAAACAACTTTTTGTAATTGGTTATGGTAATGTTAATGTTGCTAATGGCCAATTGGATGATCTTTTTCATGTTAAAAACATGATCATCAACTTGCTTTATGTTTATCATGCATGTCAAAAAGGTTATAAATTTGAAGATTGTCTTGATAAATATGTTCTTAAAGATATCAACTGAAATTACAAAGTAGTTTCTTTTGGTCATGTTGATCATATAACTGGTTTATATAAGTTTGCTGGTTTTAAATCAACTAAGAGACAACCCTTTTATTCTTATGTTTCTCATGCTGATAAACTTAGTCAGTGGTGGCATGAAATATTAGATCACTTGAATTATGGTAAAATGAAATTGTTAACTAAAATGGTACAAGGCTTGCCTACTATTTCTTCTACTACTGGTGTTTGTGAAGGAATCTGTGTTCTTGGTAAGCATCATAGGGAAATGTTTGATAAAGGTAAAGTTTGGCATGCTAAAGAACCTTTGCAATTAATTCACGGTGACATTTGTGGTCATCTTGAACTTCCTTCTATATCTCATGCATTTTACTTTCTTACTTTTATTGATGATTTTAGTAGAAAATATTGGGTTTATTTTNGGGGGGGGGGGTTGTAAGTTTAAAAAATAATAATTTGAGGCATATTTATCTCAACATGGAATTCAACATCAAAAGAATGTTTCTTATACACCTCAACAAAATGGTGTTGCTGAAAGGAAACATCAGATTTTAGTTGAAATGGCTAGATGTATGCTATATTCTAAAGGATTTCATAAGAAATTTTGGGTTGAAGCTATCCGTTGTGCTAACTTTATTTTAAATCGATTTCCTTTTAAAGATGTTAAGCATGTTACCCTTGAAGAAAAATGGAATGGAATAAAATTGGATATTAGTAATTTTAAAGTGTTTGGTTGTGAATGTTGGGCTTGTATTCTTGATGAAAAACGTAAAAAGTAAGAACCCAAGTCTCACAAGTGTATATTCATTGGTTATGATGAGAATTATAAGGCTTACTTGTTGTTTTATCCTTCTAATCAAAGTGTCATGTAACAAGGATATATGTTCAATTTGATGAAGTCTCTCCACCACCTGAGCTTGTAGAACTTCATATTACCCTAAATTTTCTAATATCACCTATTACTTATATCTCTATTACTCCTTCTTCTATGTATGTGCCTATTTTGATCTTGGTTTGTCCTCTTCTTCAAGTATTACACCTAGATCTAATGAATCTCTTGAAATAACTTTTTTTGCTTCTTATCTTCTTGTTTGGGCACACAAAACTCTTGAATCTGCAGGTAGTGAGGTCAACAATCCTTCTGATACTAATAGAACTAGATCTAACTTTTCTCTTATGACCAAATTTTTGGCTATAGAATATCCTACTTCTTATTCTTATACTAAGGGCAAGCCCCATTGGGAACAAGCTATGTCTGCTGAGTATGGATCTCTTTTGAGAAACAAGACTTGGTCTCTTGTTCCTCTTCCTTTAGGAAATAATTTAGTTGGTTGTAAATGTGTTTATAAAACTAAGTTCATTGTAGAAGGATATATTGAAAATTATAAATCTAGATTAGACACAAAAGGTTTTAATCAACTTGAAGGAATTGATAATAATGAAAATTTTTCTCTTGTTGCTGAAATGAACACAATACGAATCATTTTATCTATTTTTGCATCTTATAAATGGAAATTACACCAAATGGATGTTAAAATTTCTTTTTAAATGGTGATATTAATGAAGAGATTTATATACAACAACCTCCTGGTTTTATTTTTGTTGAATCATCAAGTTTAGTATGCAAATTACACAAATCTTTATATGGTCTCAAAAAAACGCATAGGGATTGGTATGATAAAATTGATGCATATTTCTTGAATAATGGTTTTAAGCAGTGTATATCTAATACAAATATGTATGTTAATAACTTTGGTGATAGTGTTCTCATTATTTTTTTATATGTGGATGATCTTCTTATCACTGGAAGCCAGGTTTTTTTAATTCAAAATATGAAAAATTATCTTCAAAATTGTTTTGAGATGACGGATCTTAGTGTATTGCACTACTTCTTGGATATTCATATATGGCATATGGCAGATGTTATTTTTCTCTCTCAGCCTAAGTATGTGACAATTGTTTTTTCTTTTTTCTATATGAGTGATTGTAAACCTGATCCTACACCATTTCATTTCAGTGTAAATTTAATTGTTCAGGGTATCACTCCTCTTGTTGATGCTACTCTTTGTTGTCATCTCGTAGGAAACTTGATATATTTAACTCACAACATGCCATATCTCTCTTTTGTTGTCACTATGGTTTCTAAGTTCATGTAACAACCTTGTGAAATTCATTGGGAGGAAGCCAAGAGAATTCTGATATATTTACAGGGGACATTGCATTATGATGTCTTTTATTCGAGAAGTGCTACAATTTCACTGTCTGTTTATATAGATCCTGATTAGGTAGGTGAAATTTTTGGTCAACAGTCAACTGTTGGTTAAATATTTGAACTTGGTTTAGGTTTGATTTCTTGTCTAGCAAGAAGGTGAAGACTCTTTCTTTATCTTTGTGTGAAGAAGAGTATAGAGCATCCAAAGAAGCAACTAAAGAATCAATTTGGTTACGACATGTTCTTACTGAACTTGGTATGGTTCCGAAATCGTCCACTATGTTGAAATGTGACAATGAGGGTGCAATTCGTCATGCTTATAATCTGGTATATCACTTTAAGATGAAGCATCTCGACCTTGATGCTCATTATACTACGAGGTCTTGTGGCATATGGTATTATTTCTTGGAATTATTGTCATACCGAGCAGCAGGCCACCGATATCTTCACCAAATCCTTGACATAAGAGAAGTATGTGCATATTCATTCTTTTCTTTGGAGGAGGGAAGTTGTCATCAAGGGGGAGCAGTAATGACTCCTTCCTTCCTTCGTATTAAGGTGGGATCTTCTCCTATCCATTATTAGGGAGAGTGTTGGAATATATTATATTATTTGGAAGGTAATAATGTATTTGTATTATGTCGGAAGTTGTCCACAATCTTATGTAAAAGATTAATATATTATATCCCATATTTATTATGGTAAAGTATACTTATGATATCCATTGTTATAAACAGAGGTGTTATTTTCGAGACTTATATTATCCCACATGCAATATGTGAGAGTAATTTCTCCACACCTATAGGTATATAATAGGGTCAATGGAGTCCCTTTAGATATCAAATATCATATATCATCATATCATCTCATGATACATATTGAAGGTTCTAGAGACATATCTTGTATATTGTGCTGGGATCAGTGCTCTCTGTGTAAGATTGAAGGATATTTCTAGATATAATATAAGACAACCTTCCCATGGACGTAGCCCAATTGGGTGAACTACGTATATCTGGTGTACTCTTACCTCTATTCACTTTCTGGTTCTTATGTTTGATATGTTGTTGGTTTCTTAGATGTATATCTAGTGTAGTTGATATAATATTCAAACAAATTACAATACCTATACATTCTCTTCAACCTTGGTATTTTGCAGAAATACATCATCACTTTTCTTGGGACACCTTTATGAACCTTTCCAAAATGAGCATCAACCTTCCATCTAGATTTACTGCATGTTGGGCATTCAATTTTATTTTTACATTCCCCCCAATATAAAATGTAATCATTTTGGCATGCATGCATAATTTCATAGTCCAAACCCAATGATTTAATCAACCTTTTTTGCAGAATATGTAGGATACAGAAGTTCCTTTTATTAAGGAAGCATTTTTCTCTGCAACTTCAATAATTGGGTAAAACTTGTCTCATACCATCCTTTTATTAATTTAAGGTTGTAAAATTTCATAGTAGCAAGTAGCTTAGTGAAACTAGTGCAACCTAGGTAAAATTGTGTCTTGCAACCATCAATTAACTTCTGATATTGATTGATATCATTCATTTCATCCATTGATGATGCTTGGCCATTTTCACTATTCACGTATGAATTTTCATTAAAACATTCATAGACATCATTCACCATTTGAACCATATGATCATTAATCATGGTTTCATCATCATCATTATCATTCTCAAGAACATCAAAATCATTTGTAGAAAACTTCATAGAGTCATCGATACGATTATCATATTCATGTTTGACTATGTGTTCATAACCATGTCATCTAGATATCACAAAATACAATGTAAAGAAAAAAGCATTAGAAACATCAATATTGTCTATATAGAACATTCTTTGGGGAAATTGTATTTTTTAATATAATTGAACCTCAAACAACATTACACACATAATATTGCAAGCACTTGCATTTCATTTTATGTAACATTAAATGTGAAATTTCTAGAGGTAAAGTATGCATCTCATTTGCATAGAATTTATTTCCCTTGTTAGATATGGATTCCTAGAAGAGATAATAAAAAAACAAGTCATATTTTATCTATATAGTACTTCTATGTAAATTGAAATTTATAATTAATATTATCTGCATGGAAATAATACTTTGATTCAACAATATCCTATGTTAAAATCTAATTAGGATCCCTCACTCTGTGGAAACCCCAAATTTTATTTGAACTCATTATACCAAGAATCGTCAAGTTCCCATGTACTTCCCCCAATGTTAGTATTGCATAATTGCAACATTTTTTACGTGTCATTATTATCCTATGAATGCCTCATAGAAAAATATATGAGTTCTTCAACCCCATATTGATATCCCCTTCCCATTCTACATACAACCAATTTTCACATCACAGAAGTATAAACTACTACAAGTTACACAAAACATATATATATCATTTCATTGTGAAGAATCAAATAAAGAAAATATAGTTTGTCTTCAAATCTGTCCAATCCTTTTTTGGCCATTTGAAAATAAACTAAACCCAATTTATGCAACTAAATCCTCATGACTCTGCTTCTCAATGACTTAAAAATATTTGATTACTTAAAGAAATTAAATGTTAATATTAATTTCATTTTAATGTTACACACTATCCAATATGCATCAAGTGTTCAAGATCTCCTCTTTAGCCCCTAGTCCCTCTTAGGATTGTAATTTACCACTTAGATCCTTATCTTCCATCAACCATAACTTCAATTAGCTTCACATCCATCTAGAGGTAATACTAACTAACTTACCATTAAAATTCATAATAATAAAAAAACATAATAATTTTTTTTATTTTGTCCTTCCAATTGGATTCTCCTTATACCTCTCATGTTTTAAGTTTTAAGGTTAGATTTGAAGTCCTTCGACCATAAACACATTTTACAAGCAATAAAATAATCTAGGAAATGAAATCCATCCGTAATTATATTTTTTGTGGAGTTTGAGTGTACATTCATACTATTTATTTACTAAAAATGGTATGAGTTTGGTCATCCATAATCGATCCTAGTTTACTTTGGAATGTTACAATTTCCTTTCTTCCTCAAGAAAATCCATTGTAAAATACCATGAAACTAAGTATATTGAATCAATAAGTTCCCAAGGATTTTTATATTGGACCAACCCTACATGGAAGGAGTGGTTTATACACATTTTGTGTTTTTCTAGTAGTTTGCCTAAAAGAGAAATGTGAAGTTCCTAGGCATGTGTTAATAGGATTAAAAAGCCAATAACTTGAACATATTTAATTGCTTGAAGAAGTTCAAAGGGAACCTTGCAAGAAATATCTTCATGAACACAACTTCATGGTTGAGGTTTTGTCTAGAGAAAGGATACATTTTCCTATGGGGCAAGCTAACATTGAAGAATGCTTGGAAGGCCATGTCACTTCCAAAATTGATGAACTTAGGTTTTAAGGATGAAGTCGTTGAAATGTAATGTAGTTGTTTATGGTCAATTTCTGGGTAGTGTTGTATACTTTTTATGGGTTCTGGAAGGAACACATTGTGTTGTTGATGAACTTGTAATTTGACTATCTAAGGACCTTTGCAGATTGATGATCCTGACATGACAATTGATTTTTATTTATAATTTTTTTATGATATTATAGGTATTCAATACTCCCTCCTTTTAAATAAATAAACAAAGGAGATGAACCATCCAATTTTAGTTTACTATATTAAGAATTTGAAATGGGACCTTTTTTCTGGGTCCAAAAAGTTCAAAATACATGCGTAAAGTAGTTTTTTGAGAATATAAATGATGATAATGACAAAAATCATCAAAAGGAAGTGAAGGTTAATTTGTTTGCAATTCCTCTTATAGCCTTTGCTAAAACAAATCAAAGAAATGAGAAAACTGAAAAGTTGTAAGATAGAATAGGCTAACAATATCCTATTGACATAAATAATGTCAGTTTAGTTCTCTTGTAAAGTAAATATTTTGAATAATATGGGGATTGTTTAGGGAACCTAACTTCCAAGTCTAATAAATATGATAACCATTATCCAAATAAGTCTCAAATTATGTGTGTGTGTGTTGTAGCGACCCCAAATTGTATGAAATAAATCAATCAAATGCATAATAAGAAAATATTTCATTTCTCTCATAAACATCCATATTATTGTAGATAATTCATAACATTCATTAAATATTTCCATTGCTTTTTCACTAAACGTAATTGAAATTTTTTTTCAGGTAGAAATTTACAACAATAATACTAACATGGATCTTGCACTACCAATCAATGGGGTGGTGTAGCCCTCCCCATGTGTTTCACATCTTGTCATAGATCCAATTGTATTTCCAATCATTGTGTCGACTAGTTGACCACCATTCCTTCTCCCTATGGGTATTCTTCTTCCCCAGGGAACTCTGAGCTACAAGGGGGTTGTATGGAAGAAGCATTATATAAACACAATTGGAAGTGGAGCATTCCACTTTCAAGCCTATTGGGTTAAAATTACTTTATTTAATCTCTCCAATGATTTGATGTCAACTCGAGGCTCATAGGCTTGTCATTTGAAAACATTGTACGTGTAGGACTAAAGTTAGACTAGTTTTTTCTAATTAAATCTACAATATATAAATTAAATTCAAATACAAATCTACAAACTTCAAGAGTTCTTGAAACTAATGATCATTTTCATATTCCGTTCATCTGAACTTTATTCTCAAGAGTATTTATTAACAGAACTATAGTGGATTGAATTCCCTTATTGAAACGATACTCCTATTCAGAGATACAAATGGGACTCTATTATATTTAATTATATTCTCATAGATCTTGAAGGTTCTAAACCACAACAAAATAATGACAAAATGAAAGGAAATTTCAAAGAAAACTTGTAATATGACAAGAATGGATTCTTAGAGTAGGTACTATGTTGATCTAAGTTAGAATTGTAGGTGGCAGTATTCACATGCCTTAAAGGTTACTACTTCTCACAATACTATGTTTCAAAAATACATTATTGAGATATCCTTGCTACAAAATACACTATATTATTGACTCAAAACCATTCAAACAATTGTAATATTGAAGAACCTACTTCATCCTATATATGCACACATGCAAATAATTACAACAAATTAATAAATAAAACACACCCAAAAAGTAATGGCAGAGTGACAAGTTGTTGAAGGGAGAACTTCCTCCTTAGTTTCACTCTACCTTATAAATCTAAACTACATAAATTCAATAAACAAAGTGTAGAGGAAAAACAAATCTTCTTTCCATTGCTTTATAATATTACAATAGAAACAACGAATTATCCTGAAAAAAGATCCCCTTTATTCACCTATGAATAATTATTTATACATCATACCTCTATTGTACATATCTGATCGAACCCCCAAATGGAGAATTCAAATTTTAAAAGTTTAGAAAAAATCCCCCAAATCTATAAATTCGTCATTTTGGGCATATTTATTTATTCCCCCACTAGTAACTCTTGAACCAAAGCATATTTGGAAACATTGTCCATGTGTTACTTAATTTCGTGGTTTATGTTGGAGACATTTACCCAACATGCACACTTGAAGTATCATATGTTGAATCATAACTTGAAGTACAAAATCATCTCCCAACTTGGGCCTGATAGACACTCTCCTCCGCACGCGATAACATTGGAAATCCGGATGATCCAAGGAGAACCCGATCTGATTTCCAAAGAGCAGGTATTGTGCTCTCTTGTCTATATTATTTACTATCCGAATCTTGTTATTTAATGATAAGTTCAGATCATAATTCTTACTACCATGCTCAGAAGGATCCGAGATGGAAAGCTGCCGTGGATGAAGAGATGAATTCTCTTTAGAAAAACACTACTTGGGAGCTAGTTTCACTTCCTTTGGGGAGGAAATTGGTTCAATGCAAGTGGGTGTTTCAGACTAAGGTTGCTGCTGATGTAACAAACTGAAAATAAAAAGCAATTCTGGTATAAAAAGGTTTCTCCCAGGTCTAAGATGTGGACTACCATGAGACTTTTGCACCGGTTGCAAAAATGGACTCCATCTGCCTAGTTTTGGAAATGTATGCATCTAAGCACTGGGAAGTGCATCATATGGATGTTAAGTCTGCCTTTATACATGGATATATTCATGAGGAGATATAGATGAAGCATCCAGAGGGCTACATTTCTGGTCCATCTTTGGTTTGCAAACTAAAGAAGTCACTATACGGGTTAAAACGGGCCCCAAGAGAGTGGTATTCCAAGATGGATGTCTTCCTTCTCTCACAAAAATTACAAAGATGTAAATCAGATCTGAATGTGTATATAAAGTAGTATGATGGTCATTTGATTATTATTGTTTTATATGTTGATGACTTACTAGATTACAGGTAGCACAATTGCTTCTATTTCAGTCATCAAAACTGCTCTCCACAATGCATTTGAAATGAGCGATTTGGGGCTCTGTTGCAGCTGCAACTGTTTCCCCAAATTTTCAAATTTTGGACCCCCTTGTTAATTTTTAGAATTTCCTAGAATCATTTGGATCCATGAAATCTTTTTGTTTTGCTATAATTTTGGACTATTTTGAGGTCAACTCTCTTCATGCTTTTCAGGAAAATTGCTTATGTTTGAAACTGCTGTGGGTTGCGGATTTTAGAGTTTGGTTTTTGCCCTTTGAGCTGTGATTTATTTCTTTGATCTCAGAATATTATTTCTCATGCTAGCCACTATTTCGAAGGCCATTTAAACAATGTATCGGAGTCATGTTTCCTTAGGGAGCCTCCGTTGCAGAAACTGAACGATGATTATTCTCCAGGAGGATCTTAACTTCTCCGATGTCGCGTCATATCGTTCAACTTGTTTATATTATCAAAGGTTGGTCGAAGTTGAGTTAGGGTATTTGATCTTTGTGAAGCTGTTGTTTTGGAAGTGAGACAATTTTTTGGACCGCTGCGAAACCTTAAGTTGTTCCGAACACTTGGTTTTTTACATTGTTTTTGTGCCTTAGCAAAATTTATGGTTCGGATCGGAGGCTGTAGTCTATTTATTTTCTTCCCTTGCGGCTCCCAAGAGAACTAGGTATCCACCATATAACTGCTTCTCCTACCGATGCTTTGTCTGGTTTTAGCCGTGATGTCTTTGGACCAGGGGGTCTGTAGTCTTTTCCTCCTCCGCCCTTATGGCTGTGTAACGCACTAATTTTTTGACGTTGATGTCTTTCCACTCGCCGACTAGGAACTTTTCCGCCCAGAGTTTGGTTTTAGCTATTATGACTCTGATAAACTTAACGGTCTCATGGATCCCGTTTCCTGTTTGAGATCCGCTGATGCAGCTGTGAGTAAGATTACCCTGCCGAGGTTTTAGTGTTTTAATCCACCGATAAGTTTTTCTCTTCCCATCGTTTTGTGAGTTTTTTAAAACCCTGTGTGGGAGAGATAGTGGTTTTGGTACTTGTTAAGGTTTTCATGACGAGAGCACAGTACAGGGCCTCTTTTGATGACTATTCGGTTTGTTGATGTAGTTTGATTTTATTGAAAAGATGGAGTCCTAATTAATGATAAATACCATTTAATTGCATATGGACTCAAGAGGTTTTTACATATTACTACTGCGAGAAGGCATAGCTGGGAGACAAAGCAGCAGAAAATTGGCTGGATAGTGTTAAGTAGAGTTTGTACTAAAATCAACAGGATCTCAAGGAGGACAAATGAAAGACAAGGTAGAATATATGGTGACAAAAGCCTAGGCTTGGAAAGATCCGTCAGTTACCGAGCAGATCCCATTTTGTTAAGGACTCATAAGTTGAAATCCGAAAATGTAACGCATGAAGTGAATCATGAGTACTCACAGAAAAGACAAAATGGTGATATTAGACTATTTTGAGGAGCCCAAAGGTCACACGGCTATGGAAGCCCAAGGGGTTGGCTGATTTGGTTTAAATATAGGAAAGTTAGAGTTTACAGGGGATTTTTCCCTGGAAAAACTTGTGAACTATTGTTTGTAAGAGGAACTACTTGGTTTTACAATAAGAAATTACAAATTTTGGCTGTTGGAGAAGGTGCTGTGTGGAATGTTCAAATGTGATAAAATGAACAATGTTGAAGGGGAACTATTTCGTTTTCGACTATGTTTCATTAACTGTGAGAGCGTTCTAACTTTCTGAACCTATTTTCTTGCCTAGATCTTCTCTAGTATATTCTGTGATATTTTCCACTATGAGTAATTGAGTTTTTAACTGTTGATGAGCTATCTTGTCATGTATATCTTTATTCCTGCTTATGTGTTTGGTTTTAGGAATAGCTATCTGTGATTTTCCGTAACTCATGAATTAATATCTAGCTCTCTAGAGATAGATTAGTTAGTATTTATTTTCTAGTTGTGTGTGATTTAGATGTGAGAGAGTTTAAGAAGAGAGGTAAGAACCTGCGCATCACATTGTGAACACTCCTTGCATTCTCAATCAGTCTGCATGTTAGGTAGGCACTTGCATATCATACTCAAAATCAAAAATACAAAAATATATACGGTGGACCAGGCCGCAACCGGTAAAACCTTTTATTTTTATTACTTGATCTACGGTAGATGGACCACAAACTGGATGGATTCCCTACACCAAATAGTCACGGGCTAGTTGGGAACATTGACTGGGGAGAATCCCTTGTTGTTGTTGCCTGCGAATTTCTAGGCCTCAACAGGCTCTTAAAGCAATTTCTTGGGCTCGAAATTGAGAAAATTTTTGATGGGATAATGGTCACTCAGTCCAAATACATATCATACTTGTTAGACAAGTTTAACATGGCTGAATGTAAGGATTATCCATTCCCTTTCCTTTTAGGGATCATCCTTGAAGAAGGAAAAAGCACACCTCCCATGGACTGCACTATTTATCGACAGCTGATTGGTAGCTTGTTGTACTTGACTCATTATCAGCCTGATATATATTATGCTATGAATGCTATGTCAAGATACATGCAGTAGCCTCATGATCTTCATTGGAAGGTAGCCAAGTGGATCCTCTAGTATATTCAAGGAACCAGGACCTACAACATTCACTATGCTGTAGACTCCGAGCTAGAGCTAGTTGGTTGTGACAGATTCTGATTGGGCGGGTGATTCTATTGATTAGAAGTCTACTTCTAGATATGTCTTCATGTTTGGTGGTGGCCCCATTTTTTGGTCTAGCAAAAAGCAGGCCACCATATAATTGTCTTCAGCATAGGCCGAGTACCGAGGACTAGCGAATGCTTGCATCTAAGTTGTTTGGTTGCAAGGAATTATTTCAGAGTTTGATCATGGTAGTACTTTTTCCACTTTCCTCTTTTTTTACAATCAAAGTGATATTAATATATCCACAAATCCATTTAACAGGCAGAGGAGAAAGCATGTAGAGATACACATGCACTATATCAGGGAATTGGTGCATTACAAGACCATCATTTTGCAATATTGCCCTATTGATGAGCAGATTGTAGACATATTCACCAAGATATTTTTAGAAAAGAAGTTGACCTACATCCATTCACTATTGGGGGTGAGTTCATCAGGGTGATCAGACTACTTTCATTGCTCAGCTTGACGGGGGGGTTTTTCCACTGGGTTTTCCCTCTTTTTCTCACTTAGATTTATTTTTGAGTATTGTTTGTGTTTAATTATTGTACAGGGTGACATATGGCCTTTTTTTTTAGGGCCCTAGAATTTCATGCACTTTATTTTTTACTTCTCCTGAGTATAGCTTAAGGGGGGGTGTTGGAGAGATTCACCCAACATGCACACTTAATTTGGTCAATTTGGACTTGTTAAACCACTATACTTAGTTTTATTGACTTAATTAGCATTAGATGAGAACACTATGACATCAGCATGAGCACACCCACACCTACCTTTAGTCAAGGAGGCCAACTAATCCTTTTCCTTCATTCGGGGAGGCTAACTGGGCTTCGTCCTTCAAACGAGGATCACTCCGAGGGTGATCTGAGTGTCATAAATGCACCTAATTTCTAACTGATTGTTACAATAAGTTAATATAAGTGGTGAAGGTGCCTCCATTCATTATATTGATTATTTTTATTAATATTTATGAACTAGAGTCAACTAGGACGCCTCCAACCACTTTTGATGACCAGTTTGACTTTAGTTAACCTCATCGGGGTTCATTGGAGTTAATGATGTGCTACCACTTATTGGTTGGCATGTAGTGACATGTGTCTAAGCTACTTTTAGTTAGAATCAGTCATCCATTGCACTCCAACTTCAATTAGAACTTAGTTGAGTCAATATGGACTTGATCAGTGGGTTAACTAGGTGTGTTTACTGTGGCTTACATTGAGTTAAGTTACACCCATTCATTCAATTCGAATGACCTCCTTGGGAATTTGAATTTTCTTGGAATTCATGCATATTACATGATCATTGTATTGTATTACTTGTTCTTTATTGATTATACAAAGCTGCTACTCCTATTGCATCACCATTATGCCATTTTCATTTTTATTGTATGAAATCTCTTATGAGACTGTTTTTTAGTCCCTAGATTACTGTGATAGATTAATAGTTTATGAGAGAAACCCATGTCACAAAGTCTTTAGATTCACCTCATGCACGTAAATCAAGGAGAAATATGGTTGTCTAGAAAAATTGATGCTAAAAATCTAGGTTTGATTGGAAATTTGACCAAGCCTTGTCACTTCACATGTGTGATATGGGTGCGATACAATGGACATAGTGTTGATGTATTTGTAACTTCGGAATGTATTCACCTATGTATCTTATGTCTTGTACCTCGATGTTTATTCCGGGATGTGTCTGCAATGTAATTGAGCCATGTCATGCCTCGATGTTCCGATCTGGAGGATCTATAATGTAAACAAGTCATGTCAAGTCATTGTGGGTAACCCTCCTATTGTCTAAAAGTTAAAGTCCTCACAGTTCTAGGGCACTAGGGTTATTAGACTCACCTAGTGAAGTCGGCCCTAGTTGGGTTTAGTCAAGTCAGGAATTAGTATAAATAGAGAGCTATCCTCTCTATTTATTATGTACTCACTCACATTTAGTTGTAGTGCATAGCTGAGGAAGAAGAAGACACTGGGGCTAGGAAGAAAGAGGTTGCTGCTGTTGGGAGATCATCTTACTGTTTTGGGGTTTTACTTTTGGTGTTGATTCTATTTCTGAGGAAGTTACGAGGTTTTCTCCATTTATGGTTTCCCCAAGGAAAAACACTGTGTTCATTGTTTCTTGTGTTTGATTGTTGTGCTTGTTATTCTCTCAATTAAAGATCCTAATAATGCTAGCTTAATGTTAAAAATCTAACATGGTATCAGAGCTAACCTGAGAAGAAGACACTATGCAGTTGCGGGAACTAGGGATTCCTACTTTTTGGATCTTCCTCCACATATTTTCAGCAAAATAAGGTTGGATTAACTCTCCTCCTTAGGGCGTGTCTTTTGCTCGAAGCAGAATCCAATTCTGAGATTTTTTAGTTTTGGACCTGACACTACTGCTAGAAATTAGGGCTTTCCATAGAAGTGGAATTTTTTAGTGAGCCCAGGCCTGGATTGATCTCCTCCCCAAAATTGAATTTAGGGATCAAATTCAAAGCATTTGGTTGGATAGAACTTTGGAAAAGAAAAACCCTAATCTGATCATGAACCAGCACTACAAGATTTCTGCTCCAAATCCAGATCCGACATCTTGACCTGGTAAGATATAAATATTTTGTATTTCCATTTGAGGTTCTCAGTTAAGATGTCTCATCATACCAATATTGATGAGAAGCTTGAGGGAGATGATAACTTCCGAGCCTAGAAGTATAGGACCTCCCTGGTCCTGGAAGAAAATGAGTTGGACTCCTACATCCATGAGGAGGTTCCAGTTCCAAACGGAGATGAGGCTAAGGCCTTACATAAGAAGAAGTTAGTTATGGCAAAGAGGATTATTGTTGATTCAATCAAGGATCACCTCATACCACATGTGTCCTCCCTCAAGACACCTAAAGCTATGTTTGATGCCCTAACCAAATTTTTTTAAGGGAAGAACATAAACCAGAAGATGACACTGAGAAACCAGCTCAAAAATGTAAAGATCCAGAATGCAGAAACCATCCAGTCTTACTTTAAAAGGGGCTCTTAGATCAAGGAACAACTGGAAGTAGTATATGAAGAAGTAGAAAATGCAGAGATTGTGATGACCACCTTGAATGGTATCCCTAAATCATGGGACTCCATTATTCAAGGGATCTGTGCCAAAAAGAAGTTAGTCAAGTTTAGCAGATTATGGGAAGAATGCTCTCAAGAAGAAGCTCGGATAGAAGCTCGAGAAGAAAATATGGGAAGTGAATATCAATCTCTCACAGTACAATCCAATAAATCTAGATCTAGCCACCATAGAAGTAAATCCTCTCATCAAAGGAATAACTCTAGAAAGCCTAGAGATTTGTCTAAGTACATTTGCTATACATGTGATGAAAGAGGACATTTTGCTAGAGACTGTCCTAAAAATAAAAGTATCTCTCACAAGAAGAAGAGAAACAAGAGAAGAAATCATGCTCATGCTGCAGAGGATGATGAACCTTCTAGGAAGAGAAACAGACAAGTCAGTGATGATTCTTCAAGTGATGAAGAATATGTTCTGATTTCCGCTCTCATAGGAACTATCACACATGGAAAAATGATTGGCTTATAGATAGTGGTTCTTCCAAGCACATGAAAGGATTCAAGGAATCCTTTGTGAAATTATCTGAACATGAATCACCTCACAAGGTGAAACTTGGAGATGACTACCAGTATCCAATAAAAGGTAGTGGGGAATCCTCCTATAAGCTAGACTCTGGAAAGTCTATGACAATGAAGGAAGTATTGTTTGTACCAGGACTAAAGAAGAATCTCCTCCCCATATCTACATTATATGAAAAAGGAATGACGGTTACATTTATATATGGTCAAGTCATCAATTGGCCAAAAGGAAAGACCATTGATGATGTATTAGTGATTGGGGAACAAGAAGGAAGCTTATACAAATTGAAGGTCCATCCAGAACAAGCTTTGGTTCATGACTCAGTAGAACCAAATGAGCTTTGGCATAGAATGCTTGCACATGTGCATTACAGAGCACTACCACTTGCAAGAAAATTTGTTGAAGGTCTCCCAGAAATGTAGACAAAACATGAAGGTGTATGCAAAGGATGTGCGAAAGGGAAGAACACAAAGAAGACATTTCCAAGTAGTGAGAGCAAAAAGAAAGGAATCTTGGAAATCATCCATTCCGATGTGTGCAGTCCTATGTCATCCAGTTCACTAAGTGGGTATGCATACTATGTTTCTTTTATTGATGATTTTTCTAGAAAGGCATTGATATACTTTATGAAGAACAAAGATGAAGTATTCATCAAGTTCAAGGAATTCAAAGCCTTGATCGAGAACCACACTAAAAAAAATATCAAGACCTTTCGATCAGATAATGGTGGAGAATTCACTTCGAATGAATTCAAAGAGCTATGTAAAGACTCAGGGATTAAGAGGGATTTTTCCATTCCTTATAATCCTCAACAAAACGGGATTGCAGAAAGGAAGAATAGAACTATCATGGAAGCTGCAAGAGAAATGATTCATGATCAAGATCTTCCTATGCATCTTTGGGTAGAAGCTGCTAGAACAATGGTGTATGTACAGAACCGTACTCCACACAGAGTACTCGAGGACAAGACTCCTAAAGAAGTCTTCTCCAGCAAGAAACCAAAAGTCAGTCATCTCAGAATATTTGGCTGTCCAGTGTACATTCACATTCCAAAAGAGAAGAGGACAAAATTAGATCCTTCAGGAAAGAAGGGTATATTTGTGGGATACTCTGAAAGCTCGAAGGCTTATAGAATATACTTCCCAGGGTTCAAGAAGATTGACATCAGTAGAGATGTAACATTTGATGAAGATTCAACCTACATCAAATCCGGGAAGAAACTAGCTGAAGAACCTGAAGAAACAAGAGAACCCAAAATTCATGACACAATCATGAATGAATAAATTCAAGAAGAAGATCAAGAATTTGGAGAACCTCAAGAACCTATAGATCCAACTCTGGAGAAGAATCCTCATAAGAGGAAACCTACTTGGGTACGTAAAATTATCGAAAGTGCAGAAAGATATGGAGCTTCATAAGAAATACCCAGAGGAAGAAAGCGAACTAGATCATGTTCTAGTTACATAGCATTACTATGTGACATTATTGATAAAGAACCTTCCAACTATGAAGAAGCGACAGAATGGAAAGAGTGGAAGGATGCTATGATAGAAGAGTATCAATTTATCATGAAGAATGATTTTTGGGATGTTGTCCCAAGATAAGAAGGGAAGTTTATTATAACTTCTGAATGGATCTACAAGATCAAGCATGCTGCAGATGGAAGCATCGAGAAACATAAAGCAACATTCATGGCTTGTGGTTTGTCCTAGAACGAAGGAATAGATTATGAAGAAACCTTTGCACCTGTAGCCAGATACACTTCCATCAGATGAGTACTTTCTCTGGCTGCAGTGATGAAGTGGAAGATACACCAGATGGATGTCAAGACTGCTTTCTTGAATGGTGTAATGGAAGAGGAAGTGTATGTGGAGCAGCCACTCAATTTT
Source organism: Pseudotsuga menziesii (assembly GCA_001517045.1). Lineage (NCBI taxonomy): Eukaryota > Viridiplantae > Streptophyta > Pinopsida > Pinales > Pinaceae > Pseudotsuga > Pseudotsuga menziesii. The sequence continues at coordinate 61,976 of LPNX010124329.1, read as the reverse complement.
GAGACACATGACAGAGAGTCTCATGTGTACAAATTGAAGAAACCCATGTACAGTTTGAAACATGCACCCAGGACATGGTATGGTAGAATTGATGGTTTCCTATACAGTTTGAGATTTACCAAGAGTAAAGTAGATTCCAACCTTTACTACAAGGTTGAAGATGGAAATCCAGTGATACTCCTACTATATGTGGATGATCTGTTTGTAACAGGTATGGATGGGTTGATTGCTGATATGAAGAGGAAACTTGTTGCCGAGTTTGAAATGAAGGACTTGGGTATGATGCACTATTTCTTAGGCAAGGAGGTGTGGTAAAATGTGAAAGGGATCTTCCTTGGACAAGGGAAGTATGCAATAGAGATTCTGAAGAGATTCAGGATGATGGACTACAAGCCATAACCACACCTATGGCATCGATCCTGAAGCTATTGAGTGATGCTTCATCAGAAGCGATTGATGCTACGATGTATTGTCAAATGATTGGGTCCTTGATGTACCTAACAAACACAAGACCAGATATTTGTTTTTCTATGAACACCTTGAGCCAGTTCTTAACAGATCCGAGACATGTTCACTTGATTGCTGCAAAACATATTCTAAGGTACCTGAAGGGTACAGTTGACTATGGGATCAAGTACTAGTTAAATCAAAAGATTAACCTAGAGGGTTATGTTGATTCAGATTGGGTAGGTAATGGCATCGATAGGAAGAGAACTTTAGGATGCTGCTTCAGTATGGGATCAGGTGTGATCTCTTGGTTTAGTAGGAAGCAATTCTCTATGGCACTGAGTACAGCTGAAGCCGAGTATGTTGCATCTTGTTCAGCTAGTTATGAGGCAGTATGGCTGAGGAAGCTAATTTCTGATTTATTTGATCTCCAGATGGATGCTACTTGTACATATTGCGAAAACTAGAGTTGTGTGAAGTTGTGATAGAACCCTGTGTTCCATGACAAGTCGAAGCATATCGAGATCAAGTATCAGTATATCAGGGATATGGTGCAGAGAGGAGCAGTGAAGCTCCAATATGTTGCGACAGAGGAATAGATAGCTAATGTATTGATGAAGCCATTGGATAGAGTGCAATTTGAGTACTTCAGGGAGAAGCTTGGTGTTCTCCAGATTGAGGTTCCATCCAAGGGGAAATGATGAGACCGAGAGCCATTCTGACATGGTGAGAGGATTAGGTTCCTTCCATGGTCAGATGTAAGAGCTAAGCCATTTTGTCATCGTGAGAGGATTTGGTTCCTTCCATGTCACATATAAGTGCTAAGCCATTCTGATGTGATTGTAGGATTGGTCCCTACATGATAAGATGTAAGAGCTAAATGCCATTCTTTGAATGGAGGCACTTGGTTAGTTACCAGGAAAACTCAGTCTGGGATTGAGGGTCGTTTTGATATGACTGTAGGATGTAGTCTTACATGATCAGATGTGAGCACATGGCCATTCTGATGTGATTGAGGGAGGTGTTCCCACTTGATCAAATATAAGGGCTGATGCCATTCTCTAGGAGACTGGAGGCACCTGGTTAGTTACCAGGAATCCTCAGTCTAGGACTGAGATCCCTTTTGATGCGATGCTTTCGAGCATGGTCGGATGTAAGTGTAGATCCCTTTCGATGCGATGCTTTCGAGAATGGTTGAATGTAAGTGTTGAGAATTTTCGATGCAGTGCTTTCGAGCATGGTCGAGTATAAGTGCTGAGCCCTTTCGATGCGGTGTTTTCGAACATGGTCAGATGTAAGTGCAGATCCTTTTCGATGCGGTGTGTTTGCACATGGTTGGATATAAGTGCTAAGCCATTCTAGCGTGATGTGTTTACACATGGTCAGATGTGAGTGCTGGGCCTTTCTGACAAGATGAGGTCATATGTGAGTGTTGGGCGTTCCTTTCTGACAAGATGAGGTCAGATGTAAGAGTTGGGCAGGCCATTTTGAATTAGGGTTAGATATAACTGCTAATGAAGACCTACATGAAGGGTAGGCCTACAACCAGCATGAAAAAGGGCTAGCTCTGTAGAACTTCCTATGACAAGAAGAATCGAGAGATAGCACTGATGATAATGATGATCCAGACTTGATGATGTTCCAGATCAGGTGATGATCTAGATGTGATGATGATCTAGAATTGATGATAATCTAGATCAAGTGATGATCCAAATGTGATGATGATATAGTGATGATGATCCAACAATGATGATCCAGTAGTCATGATAATCCAGATCTCGTGATGAAGAAGACTTGAATATGAAGAAGACCTAAAGACGATGATGACTTGAAGACAAAGCAGGCTTGAAGATGAAGACAACTTGAAGATAAAGACAAATTGAAGATGACGATGCTGAGATAATCCAGTCAATATAGAGAAGAATACCAGTGCTGAAAATTGTGTCGAAAGAATACCTTCCTAGTTAAGAGGAAGTGTTGATGTATTTGTAACTTCAGAATATATTCACCTATGTATATTATGTCTTGTACCCCGATGTTTATTCCAGGATGTGTCTGTAATGTAATTGAGTCATGTCATGCCTCGATGTTTCGATCGGGAGGATCTATAATGTAAACAAGTAATGTCAAGTCATTATGGGTAACCCTCCTATTGTATAAGGGTTAAAGTCCTCGCAGTTCCAGGGCACTAGGGTTACTATACTCACCTAGTGAAATCGGCCCTTTTTTACTTTAGTCAAGTAAGGAATTAGTATAAATAGAGAGCTAGCCTCTGTATTGATCACACACTCACTCACACTCAGTTTTAGCACATAGCTGAGGAAGAAGAAGACACTGGGGCTAGGAAGAAAGAGGTTGCTTTTGTTAGGAGATCATCTTACTATTTTGGGGTTTTACTTTTGGTGTTGATTCTATCTCTGAGGAATTTACAGGGTTTTCTCCATTTATGGTTTCCCCAAGTTAAAACACTGTGGTCATTGTTTCTTGTGTTTCACTGCTATGCTTGTTATTCTCTCAATTAAAGATCCTAATAATGCTAGCTTGATGTTAAAAATATAACACATAGAGACATGATGGAGGTGTCCTTAACCAAATCCAAGTGGTGTATTTTCATTCGGTAACATACAACCATTAAATTACAGGTTTTCTTTAGGAAAAACCTGTAGTTCCGGGTTTAACAAGTTTTCTAGAAAAAACCTATAAATAGCTGTTAGTTACCATTTTTCATTAGGAAAAACTATTCAATCATGTAAATATCAGGAACATAGAAATATATTTACCTTAGATACCATTGAGAACATAATCTTGATTGTTTGGAGGTTAAAAATTGGAAAAAGATAGAATATGAGGAAAAAATGAGCAGACTCCTAACACTACATAAAATGAGTCAATTTGGAGGACTAACATTCCCCTCAAATTTTCATATGGAATATCCTCATTCCATCAACTGATTATCAAATTATGTCCATTTTTAAGGGGATTAACCATCTATTTTCTTAGCATGCAAACCCAAATTCTTGTCAACCTTTACCCATATAGTTGTCTCCCCCTATTCATTCCATAGATCAACAATTTTGTTAACCCTGACACTATACCAAAGTAATGAAAATTAAATCTCAACCCCAACCATTGTCTGTCATCTCCTCCACTGAAGTAAAGATACCCCAAATGATCCATGTGCTATAATGGAACTTTAAGTTAGTTCCACTTTTGTTTTTCTGAAGCTCCTAATGTTGTTAGAGCACTTTTAGTTTTAATTTGCTCAAATTATCATAGACCGTATTATTTTGGATTATTATTTGTTTGTTAATACTTCTTCATGATATTTGAATAGTTCAACAAGCATATGGTTCTCCCTTTAAACATAAATTTCAGGCATCGACTCTTATTCATGTAAAAATCTATTTCTCACTTGATTTGATTGAGAATGAAGGATATGAAAGAGAAAATATGAATGCCACCAACAAGTAGGTTTTTGGATTCCACATTATTTCAGTTGTTAAAACTAATTTGAATGAATATAGTTCACATATCATATTTTGTTCTTGAAAGGAAAAATCATTATAAACTTCTTTGAAATCCACCACAATCTATATTTCAAGTTTCCTTCCTAACTATAATCATTGTTAATGGAGGTATACTAAAAATACAACTGAAGGGGGTATGCAATTTATTATCTGGACAGTTAAATCATATATTTATTGTTCTTCCCTTTCCAATACTTGTGATTTGATTCTTTTTCAAATTTTGAATTGTGTTCCTCCATCTCTTTTCTATAGTACGATACGTTATGTATCATTCCTCTTCCACGCTCTGAGTTTCCAGCCTTGTAGTGTTGTTTATAAATCATTTCCAAATCATATAACTCATCCTTTCCTTGCTAGTTGACTAAATAAATTTTGACAAAGGCCAAAGCTAACACATTTATTGGTATATCATCCATAATTTCATTTCCAGATTGGGAAACAAGCTTTTCTTGTGTTCCTTCCTGTGTTTCTTTCTCTGATTTTGTTATGCTTTAACATTTTTTTTCTACACCTAAGATCCTTGTTTTATTTCTTCAAAAGTTGCATTTGAAGTTGCAAATCTATGTTTTCTTTCCTAATTTTATCACCATTTCTTTTGAATATCTTATTTATTTTAATATCTCTATAGGAACTAAAATTCCAAGATCATTTCTCTTATTTCCTTCATTTTTCAACATTTCTTTTCTAACTTGAGAAACAAAAAATTCATACTTACTGCAAGGGAAGAAGCTTGAGTAGTGTTGGCAGGAGGTTTGGATGTGCGTAGTGCGCAAGTCAAAGGATGACACACAAGACAAAGCATGGTGCGCAAGACAAAGGATAACGCACAAGGAAAAGAAGTTGACAAAGAGTCAGCTTGGTCATAAGTTTTGTACTTTTTGGTCATAATTTTGTAGTTTTTGGTCCAAGTCAGTTAGAGAGTTAGTTAATGTAGACCATATTGTAAAGGAGCGAGCCTATATATACGGTTAGGGAATTGGAATTAGGATAATGCTATAATTCTATTCTAGGTGAGATATCAATCTTGATTGTGGTCATCGGATTTGCGGAAGATTGATCTATGTATCTGTTTTTTTGGTGTTGTCTTTCGAACCCGAGGATGAGTGGTGGATACTTGTTTTGATTCACATAAGTAATATGACATGTGCGATGATGTTGGATCCATTGCATCTTGATGAATGATGTTAGGTTTTATGTTTTTACTATTTTACTGATGTGATCAGGATGAATACTTGTGGTTTATGTTCCTAAATGACGTGATGTCTCTGTATTTTGAATGATGTCATGTTTGTAGATATGTTTATGAATGGGTATAAATATGCGATCTAAATGGTTTTTGATATGAATAAGTGATGATAAAAACCCTTCCTGAATCTATGGTTAATGGTGTGATAGTAAGAAGCTAGTAGAAAAGTATATGCACAAGATCCTCCTCCTTATTGTAGAAACTTGGTTCCTGTAGCTCTCCCTTGATCATATTAAGTGAGACTTCATCTGATTTGTAGGTGTTGCTGGATAGGGTAAGACTTGTCTGGGCCGGTGCTCAGGGAGATCGTAGTTTTTTGGGGTGTCGACAGAGTGTGAAACCTTATCAACAAATCTGTGTCAACAAATGGTTTCATTGTTAGGGTAGTTAGGCATCACCCACATTCCCCATTTTGGTAACTTTACAAAAGCTAAGGCATGTGCAAAGAAGCTGTAGGCATGCTTCCATGGCAGATACTTGTGGTTGGACACTAAGGTGCTAGTCATCGTGGAGTTGATATAATAGATAACTGGGCTTCCACTGAAGGGGTCTGATCCATCGCAATACTTCCATGGCAAGGATAATGAAAAGCGGTTAGCCACTAAATTGAAGAAGTATGGAATGGAATGTAATAACAGAGCATATGTTGTTGATACCATAAATGACTGTGCAGTTTGGGTTGCAACCAAGATCTTCGCTATCAAAGTGGTGAGGACGAACCACCCCAATCAATGTGCATCTAGGGTGATAGCATGTCTAGAGTAGTGCGCATAAGGAGTGAAAAAAATTGGTCATTGTTTTTATTGAACCAATTGACGAAGGATGCTATGCTTGTCCAAGAAGGTAAGCGGTTGTTCACATACTCTTTCTTGTTGATACTAATTACATTGGTTGGATGGTCATATCCCTAAGAGTATCAAGGCATGGAGGTTGAATTCACTCAGACATGCAAAGGAATGAGATACAAAAACTTGTGGTATATTAATAAGATGGAGCATTTGGTTGAATATGCAATACATTTTTGGATGTATTGGGATGCACTACGGATTGCAACAGAAAAGGTTCCGATACATTCGGAGGAGGGAACATCAAAGTATCGATGGGTCACAAAGTTTGTGATGGTTCTGCACTCCATTCATCTCCAAGCATGAAGAGACAAGGACAAGAAATGGCTAGATACCCACTATAAGTTGAATGATGAGTATCTTGACACATTGGTTGATGATTGGTAAGATGAGTGGGGAATACCGGTTAGGAATGAAGAGTTTTCAGGAATTGCACTGGGTCCTCTCCTTGATGCCCTTGTTAATCTAATGAAAGCACAAAAGAGAGAGCGAGAATCGGAAGTGCAGTCATCAAAGAATTCGATGAACTCTAAACTAGAGCGGTAGTTCAAAGAAGGCCGAACGAAGTGGAGATTCGAGAAAGGCAAATCTAGCAGTTTTCCTGACCATGGAAGGGTACTAGGTGACTCAAATTCTTACTATTATCACCATAGTGAGCATTGAAAGCGAGGCATGGGTAAAAAAACATTCCACAAAAGGATTTCAAGTGGTAAAGACTCAGTTACAATCATTGATTAATGCTATTTTGGAAGACGTACCAGAAGCCAATGTGTTGTAGAGAACTCGAGAGTTGAGCACATGTCACTACAACAAATTTTAATTTTAAGGGAGGTTGTATTCCACCTCCAAAATTCACATTTGGGGGCGATTTTGGCTTTGGAGGTATTCTTTACAAAACCGCCCCTACTAGCACCGACGCTAATTTTTTTTACTTTTAGGGGCGATTCTGAAAGAGATCAGAACCGCCCCTAAAAGTGAAATTTGGGGGAATTTCTAAACCTCCCCCGAAAGTGACTTTTGTGAGCGGTGATAAACCCCCCCTAAAAGTCACTTTTGGGGGCAGTTCTACCCCCCCCCCTCCCACCAAAAGTCAATTATTGACTTTTAGGGGCGTTTGTCTTCCACCTCCAAAAGACACTTTTGGGGGCAATTTTGGCTTTGGAGGAGGTCTTTACAAAACTACCCCTAATAGCATCGACAATAAAAGTTTTTAATTTTAGGGGAGGTTCTACAATATATCAAAACCACTCCTAAAAGGGACTTTTGGGGGTGGTTCC
>LPNX010124329.1:0-54509 GCA_001517045.1 Pseudotsuga menziesii | reverse complement strand
TTAACAAACCTTTGGGGGAGGTTATAAACCCCCCTCGTAGGTACCTATAGAGGCGATTCGAAACCCCCCCTAAAAATCTTTACAAACCTTTGGGGGTAGTTACGAACCCCCCTTGTAGTGACATATGAAATCATTTTAGAACCCCCCTCGTATCCATAATAAATAATAATAAAATATAATTTATTTAAAACATCAATATTACAATATCATTAGGGCACGAAGGAATTGAACCTTCAACGTCCTTCTTGTAAATTAGGTGCTCTACCATTGAGCTAGAATGCTTTAAGAATTGGGGAAAGGGGCAATATTAACACCAATATTGCATCATTTGCAATTCTCAAAAAAGACTAATAATCCCAACATTGTTTCTGACTCAAGAGACCTAAGAAAGTAGTATGAATTGCTCTGAACTTATAAGTTGGCTAAACTTGAAAGGTTGCATATACAACATTGATTCAATAAAGAAAGCAGTAATATAGAAACATTTTGCAGGACAAAGTTGGCATTCAAGTTCATACACATACTCATGAAGTGAACATCTAACTAGAGTTTCAAGTATTCATGGATAAGAACGAGCATATTTTCTAATGGTTTCTTGATGGATCCATGCAAGAGTAGACTTATCTTAAAATATATGTCAGTAGATCAATGGGTTCTATAATTATAACATATTTAGACCCAACTCAATCCATTCAGGTGATATAAATAGCATTTAACTACAAGATGGAGAAATACAAAGATTAAAAATTGTGTAGCACGGATAAATCTATAATATTTTCTAAGATAATAAGTACGCACACCAAAGTTGGATGGATCAGCTACAAGATTATTATACATAGCAACCTCGCTAAAAATGTATCCCTTTATACCTGGCAAGAAATCAGTGTCCCATTCCTAGCATTTGAGACCAATATGGATTTTCCTTCAGTAACACAAAAGGCAAGAAATGAGTGTGAAACATACAATTCCCCCATTTGATATGAAAATAATTAATAATATATATGCTAGATGAGAAGAAGAAATTAAAGTTCTCTGATGACCACTATCTTTGAGAAATAAAGAGGTACTTCACTTCACTAAGTAATAGAATCTAAAACCTGACAGCCCCTGGGAAGTAAGAGTTCCTAACATGTGTGTTATTTACATCGGAAAATTTTCAAGGACTCTCGGTAGCTAGTTTTTCTCCTCAATAAGGAAAAACAATTCAAGGAATTTCCATAGAAAGGAGAACCTTAAACTTTAGGTACGAACCATTATTGGATATACCACTCTGAGAGACAGGAAACCGCTAGCCTTATGGAATAAACCAAAAACCTTTAGCATTAAACCACACTAATAGGTCCAGGAATTTGGATTTTATGTATAAACTCCTAATACAAACTAAACCTACAATTATGGATGTGGTAGGTGACAAAACTTGGAGACCTGTATTTTCACATGCTTAGCAAAGTTGTGATCAAGTAATTTGTTGATTGAAATGCCTTGGTACTTAATTCCAAAAAAATCAAAGCTACACTTGTAGAATTATTTTTCCAGACAATAAGATCCAAAATAGTGAAATCGTCCAACCTCCAAGCTATATAAACAATTCATAAAATTACCTCAAACACATATTTCTAATGGTCTAAAGGGGAACTATGAAGTAAATCTGTCATCCATGAAAACATGTGACTTGGACAAATAATTCAATTTCTTAAAGTTGTTATGGAGGAATAAAATCTTATGGAATAAACCATAAAACTTTGGCATAAAACCACACTAACAGATCAGGGAATTTGGATTTCATGTATCAACTCCTAATGCAAACTAAACATGATTGATGTGATAGGTGACAAAACTTGGGGACTTGGATTTGCAAATGCTTAGCAAAGTTGTGATCAAGTCATTTGATGGAAATTTGTTGATTGAAATGCCTTGGCGCTTTTAAAAAAAAATAAATAATGACTTTGAACCTGTAAAGTCTGCAATGGAAGTTGAGTGACCCCATTGAAATAGTTTATCAAGATGCTCACCAACTAACTTCATTCCGACAGCCACAAGTATGCAACTAGAAATGTGCTTGGACCAAAATTGTGATTTTCATTCACCAAATTTTGTAGACTACATTCAGGGAATCTTGATATATATTTTTGGGGTTTCTCAACTGAAAACAAAATGCAGATACCATCATGACATCCATAATTGTCTATGAACACCTTGAAAAAGGTGCAAGCCATAGTTTCTTCCAGTGTTGTTATTCGTGATAGGATATTAAGTTGCCCCAATTCCAGCTCTGCAAAACCACTTTTGTCCTTGAATGACTCTTGTAAACTAGAATATTTACTCAACTTTTAATTGTTGTCTCTATTTTCTCATTTGAGGATTAGAGCGATTTTTTTGAAGCTGACAAGAGTCATCCGCCATGGATAGAGAAATCCCACGTTCCAACTGGTCTTGGAAAACTCCAAAAAAAAATACTCTGTCCTTTTTTTATTTTATATAGTCCCTAGACACCAACATCTATCCCTTAACTGCTACATGTAATTCCATCCATTTGAGCAGCGTAATGCAACCATGGTCCACCTTCCAAGGCTTGTAATTCCCGATTCTTTGAATCCATGGGAAATTGTAGAGGCCACTCAATACTGAGTTGTTGATATATCATAGCAATCCAGAGCTAGTATAAAGGCCTCGAATATGAAAATGATGAGACCCCATTATTGAAACTATACAAAAATAGCATTTTCTCAACGTGATTGGAATCAACAGGTTCATGGCTGACGAAAACCCAATCGCTTTCCTTCTTCTTGATTTTTTTCCTCTGTTTGTTACCTTTCACTTCATCATTTTGTGAGGTAGAGAGCTACTAGAGAATTGAAATTAGTGCTGAGTGAAATCCTCCAACCTCCAGTATTCTCTTAAATCTACCTCAAACACAAATTGCTAATGGTCTAAAGGGGAACTAGACAGTAAATCTGTCATCCGTGAAAACATGTGAAACAATAAGCTTTGAGTTGCAAAGGGAATTGATCCTTCTAGTGATCAATTCAAAGAAGATTACAGAGTGTGAATGAATGTACATATTCGATAGATCTATGGTTAAGATCGACAAATCAACAACTAAGGAAGAATTTCACTAATTGAATAGAGAGGAGGATAAAAGGAGGATCGACTACGAAATTGGGAAGTAATCGTTGCAAATATGATAAAGATCAACGAACAAGGTTGATCTTGGAGCAGATCAATGACTGTGAGTTATTTCGATGGACGAACTAGCGAGGTTGAAGAAAATACTGACGGGCATGATAATTTATGAAATCCTCCCTATGTTAATTAAAGTCCACCATCGATCTAGATCTAACGGTCCTTCAGCCATTTTGTTGGTGAACTAGCAAGGGGTGTTAATTGAGGGAGACGAGAGAGAAACCATTTATGAAATTGGGTTGACCATAGATTTTAAATCCTCTCTTCGTTGAGTGTTGGAGGGATCTTTGGCTGGATGAGGTTAAAATTTAAAGGTTCTACTAAATTTAGAGCTTAACTAAATTGAGTAGCATCCATCCAAAGAGTGTTACAAGGGAGTCTGGCATCAATTTCTTGCATGAACTTAGGAGATGAGCTAATGTCCTATCTACAAGAATTCAAGAGAAACAACTCATAATAATGCATTTATAGATATAGAATGCCTGCAACTGATCTAATCGTGAATGAACGCCATCATCACTCAAAAGGCCAATGAGATGAAGTGTGCCATTTTCAAAGCACTCCTTAATGTATTTAAACCCTTCTCCCTTGTAGATTTTTCCAAAGGCAAGAGCATAATCCACTAATTTTTCTCTGCACCCAAAGTCAAAATCAAAGTTAATATGTTTCCCATTCTAAAAGATGTAGCACAAATAAAAAGTAGAAATATCCTTTCAGTTACCATTTATACAATTATAAAGTACATCTTATACAAATATCATATGATATCACCCTAATTTGTAAGGTGGTTAATAAATTAACTATTACACAACCATGATTTCAACAAAATGTTAATGGTCACCAAATCTTAATGCGAGGAAAAATACCCAATGTATAGGATTCTCATATTTCACTCTAAATGCAAAAATGATCCACATGCAAGATATTCCTTCTTCACTCTAAACCTTGACAATTTTCATCAATAATTTTCTAAAAGCAAAAAAAAACCATAGTAAGAAAAAATAAAATGACCTACTTGTTTACCATACTGTAAAATAACAGATATCAAGCTTACCTCACCAACAAGACTATATTTTGCATAGTAAATAGAATGATGCGATTCTCTTCCAATACTTTCCTTTGTCCTTGACAACGTCTCTAGTATTCCTTCAAAAGCATCCCTAACAATTGCTACTTTTGTATCCCCACTAAGTGTCCCTCCAATGGATTTTCACTCTGAGGTTATTTTACCTTCTCCACTTGATTCTAGATCCATCGTATTGGGAAGACCCCACTGCTACACATTAACTTTGGGACTTCTTGATTCTGTATGGGAAATGCCATCCTTTGTATCCTTAGTTGCCTCACCATCTAAGTTAAGTTGGATTGGTCAACTATGATGTAAAATACTCCCTCGGATTGGTGAAGGACTGGAAATAAACGGAATAGAATTATCAGTTTCTTCAACTGAAACAGAATGTGTTAAAGCTACAAAATGTGCTTGTTCTTGCTTAGATTGTGCATCTGCTATAAGATGCTTCATAGATGTAGTTTGGGTAGTAATGTCATAATCATTTGACATAGTTCTGAATTTTACTTCTTTTGCAGCATCATACCTGTAACATAAGACAAAATGATAAGAACAACAAAGGAAGGACAATATGAACATTAATAAGTGGGAATCTAAATATACCAACAAAAGGCAGAAAACTATAATTCAAAATGAAATTGAATTAATATAAGACTTACACTTGTCTAAGCTTGTTTGTTTTTTCTAAATGCAACTCTGTAGATAGTGACACCACATCCATTTTCATTGTTGTGGTACCATTTATCTTCACCTTAAATTTTGATGAGCCTCTCACATTTTATGATGAAGGTTCAGTGCTTGATTTTATATGGGAAACTTGCTCATGCTTGCAAACAGACAACTGCTTAGCTAATTTCCCTTGGTTAAAATTCTCTAAGCTAGACTTCCCATGATCTTTCTTAAGGCCTATGCTATTTTTGTTTGCTGGGGTCACACAATATTTCTTCACCCTAATGCCCTTTGAGTTGTATTCATATTTCTTAGCCTCACCCTTTTGTGCAACATAAGCTTTGATAGTAGCTGTGCCGATTGAATTGAATTTCCTTGAAGCTAAATTTGAAACATCTTGCTTCTTTGCAGAAGGTAACACTGGTGCAGTCACACTCTGTATATTTTTTTCTTCCATTTTTGTATCAGACAATGATTCAATAGACATTTTATCATGTGCACTCCTCTAATACTTTTCTTCAATATGCCATTTAATCGTTGTTGGGCTCACACCTTAATGGTCCCTAATTTTGGTAACTCCGCAGTTTTTATGGAAGATTGTAAGAGGAGTTGCGACTCAAAATAGTATTAGGGGTGTCGGGGTTGAGCCAAATCCCTCTTTTTGAAATTGTCCATAAATTCCAGGTGTAAACCCATGATTTTGTAATAGTGCACTTGTATAAATAGGCACTCATGTAAAGATGTCAAGGGTATCTAATGAAATGGGGATCATATGATGCGAAGAAGTTAGATATTTTTTTGGGTTTTAAGGTCAAGTCCCAGCTATGTGCATAGAGGGTTTTGTAAGGAAAAGAACTGTAGCTAAGTGCGCAGCTTAGAGATTGTAAGAAAGGAACTGCAGCTGAGTGTGCAGCTTAAAGATTGTAAGAAAGGAACTGCAGAAGAGTGGGCACTTAGACTTGAACAATGGATCTACTGCTGAGTGTGCAGATAAGAACTGTTGTTTTGTAAGAAGTGGAATAAAAGCGCAGTTTTGTGGACGTAGCCCCTACACTGGGGGTGAACCATGTTATATCTTGTGTTGTGGTTCTTTTGTGTTGTTTCTATTATGGTTTTATTTTATGCATTGATAAGTAGGTGAATGCTAAAGTAAGATAACTGTTAAATATTAACTTCGCTGTGAATTCCCAGTTAAGGGTTAAGCAAGAAAAGTATTTTATCTAACTGCGAAGCTAATTAAGTAAATATCGAAGCTCTATTTGGTATAAATATTTGTTGCTAAGGATAAAGGTACAGTAATATCCCTCTTCTGCTTGCAGAAACCTGGTTCTGCAGCACCCCATAGCTGTTTCGGGTGAGACTGCAACCTGTTCGCAGGTTGTTGCCAAAAGGGCCAACACTGTGGGTCTTTTTGTTGGTGCGAAGTTAATGGTATAAAACCCAGGTCTGCCCTAAAGCCCAAAAAATTGGTTCCATTACTGGTTGAAGTTAGTATCTACTTTAAGAGGGATCTACGTTGTACCTGAAGGGCTACGTTTTGGAGGCCCTCAGTAAAAGAAATCGGTGATTGGGTTGAAGCTACCTATCAGAAATTTGCTGAACAATAAAATAAAGATCCTCGTCGTAGCCCAGATGACTTCTTGCAAAGGTACATTCTTACTGATATTCATGAAATTTTCTTTGGTAGTATCCACACAAAATTGCACCAGTGGTTATCCAGGTTAACAGAAAGAAAGACCAACTTCAAGGAAGATCAGTTTCCTGACTGGACCCCCGCAAGAATTAACATATTGAAAAGAGTGAATAACGCGATATCACGAGCTGTTGATTTCTGGACAACGCGAACCCTTGAAGCATTTGTGATAGAATTTGCCATCGACACAAGTACCTCTTTTAGCGAAGCTGAAAGGCAGTTCTTCAAAGGACCAAGGGGTAAGTACCTAAATTCATTTAGTCTGCAAATTAAAATGCTCTTGGTTGAGAAGGGCATATTGCTTATAGAATCAGATTGCTAGATTTATTTTTACTAACGTATGTTTGGAAGTGAAAGTAACTTCGATGAGCAAAGTGGTTTGCTGTGAAGCGGTAAAAGATACAAGAGAAACCTAGAATCCTATACCCTAGGCCAGAATATGTAGTATACGCCAGAAGACCCTGAATCCGAAGAAACCCCTTTTGTTAGAAACCCTCCTATAACTCCATAGCGAAGATTTGTTAACCCTGAGAACCCGTCGCAATTTGGAAGTAACCCTAGCCCGAGTATTCCTGTCGTAGGTCAGTCTACCCTAGTAAGTTCTTCCCCCCCTCAGTCCACTATGGCCCATATGAATGATGATATCAAGCTCCCAGTATTTAAAGGAACTGGATTAGAGGATCCATAACAGTTTTGGTTTTTATACGAAGCTGTGTGGACTGCTAAGAACATTTTGGATCAAGATATAAGAAGAGAGCAGTCGGTCACTTCTTTTAGAGACTGAGCTTTGACCTGGTTTATGAAATTTTCCAGTACTCAGAACCATGTCTTGGCTGATATTAAAACAATGATGATCAAAGAGTTCAAGAAGCCTAAATCAGAGTCACAGTGTATAACTGAATTGAAAGAGATTCAGCAGAGGCGAGGTGAATCAGTTTGGGACTTTGATCAGAGGTTCAAAGTTCTGCTACATCAAGTTAGTTTCACTATTGGACCAGCGCGGCATAAATAATGGTTCATTGCAGCCTTATTACCTCATATCAAAATTCCACTCATGCAACAGAAGGTTGCTGATCAGCAAGAGGCTTTGGATATTGCCATGAAACTGGAGACAGCTCCTGTCGAAGATAATTCTGGCATAGCCCAAATACAAGCGCAGTTAGCAGAAATGGCTTTGGAGCTGCACGACATGAAAAAAGGGAAATCTATTCATGAATAGGTGTGGTGTACACGATGTAGGACAGAAGGTCACGACAAGGAACAATGTCCTGCGCTAAGAAATTACCTGAATACTGGTGCGCCAAACCCATTTAACCCTAATGTTCTATATTGTGAGATTTGTAGAACAACTGGCCAGCATCAACCTGAAGACTGCTATCTGCTACAAAGATATGTGCAAGTACCTAAGAATCCCTATTGCAAGTTCTGTAAGTTAGTTGGACACAACGAAGAGGAATGTCGCAGCTTTGTCCTTATGAGAGAGTGAACATATGATGCTTATAGGGTACAAAACGATGCACAAGGAAATGATGGATATGGTTACTATGGTAGTACATCAGGTCGAGGTGCTTTTGGAGGTCGTGGTCATGGTGGTATGCCGGGAAGAGGTCGAGGCCAGGTTGTGTGCTATAACTGTTGGGGTGCGCGCCTTAACGATCACTAGTTTTGGTAACTCCACGGCTTTTGTGGAAGCTTGTAAGCGGAGTTGTGACTCAAAATAGTCTTAGGGGTGTCAGGGTTGAGTCAAAGCCCTCTTTTTGTAATTATCCATAAATTTCAGGTGTAAGCCCATGATTTTGTAATAGTGCACTTATATAAATAGGCACTCATGTAAAGATGTCAAGGGTATCTAATGAAATGAGGATCATATGATGCGAAGAAGATAGATCTAATTTTGGGTTTTAAGGTCTAGTCCCAGCTGTGTGCGTGGACAACCTCTGCAACTGTGTGCGCAAAGGATTTTGTAAGGAAAGGAACTGCAGCTGAGTGCGCAGCTTAGAGATTGTAAGAAAGGAACTGCATCTAAGTGCACAGTTAGGCTTGAAGGGCAGATCTACTGCTGAGTGCGCATATCAGAACTGTTGTTTTGTAAGAAGTGGAATAAAAGCGCAGTTTTGTGGACGTAGCCCCTACACTGGGGGTGAACCATGTTATATCTTGTGTTGTGGTTCTTTTGTGTTGTTTCTGTTATGGTTTTATTTTATGCATTGATAAGTAGATAATTGATAAAGTAAGATAACTATTAATATTAACTTCGCTATCAATTCCCAGTTAAGGGTTAAGCAAGAAATGTCTTTTATCTAACTGCAAAGCTAATTAAGTGAATGTTGAAGCTCTGTTTGGCATAAATATTTGTTGTTAAGGCTAAAGGTACAGTAATATCCCTCTTCTGCTTACAGAAACCTTATTCTACGACACCCCATAGCTGTTTTGGATGAGACTACAACCTATTCGCAGGTTGTTGCCAAAAGGGCCAACACTGAGGGGCTGTTTGTTGGTGCGAAGCTAATGGTATAAAACCTGGGTCTACCCTATAGCCCAACAAATTGGTTATGTTGATGGTTGAACTCAGTATCTTCTCAAGAGGGATCTACATCGTACCTGGAGGGCTGTGTTTTGGAGGCCCTCAGTAAAAGAAATCGATGATTGGATTGAAGAGACCTATTTGAAATTTACTGAACAAGAAAACAAGGATCCTCGTCGTAGCTCGGACGACTTCTTGCAAAGGTACGTTTTTTTGGATGTTCATGAAATTTTATTTGGTAGTATCCACATAGAATTGCACCAGTGGTTATCCAGGTTAACAGAAAGAAAGAGCAACTTCAAGGAAGATCAGTTTCCTAACTGGACCCCCACAAGAATTAATATATTGAAAAGGGTGAACAACGCGATATCGCGAGTTGTTGATTTCTGGACAACGCGAACCCTTGAAGCATTTGTGACAGAATTTGCCATTGACACAAGTACCTCTTTTAGTGAAGCTGAAAGGCAGTTCTTCAAAGTACCCAGGGGTAAGTACCTAAATTTATTTAGTCTACAAATTAAAATGCTCTTGGCTGAGAAGGGCATATTGCTTATAGAATGAAATTGCTAGATTTATTTTTACTAACCTATGTTTGGAAGTGAAAGTAACTTCGACGAGCAAAGTGGTTTGCTTCAAAGTGGTAAAAGATACAAGAGAAACCTAGAATCCTATACCCTAGGTTAGGATACCGAGTATACGCCAGAAGACCCTAAATTTGAAGAAACCCCTTTTGTTAGAAACCCTCCTATAACCCTGCAACGAAGATCTGCTACCCTTGAGAACCCGTCGCAGTCTGGTAGTAACCCTAGCTCGAGTATTCTGGTCGTAGGTCTGTCTACCTGAGTAAGTTCTCTCCCCTCTCAGTCCACTATGGCCCATATGACTGATGATATCAAGCTCCCAGTTTTCAAAGGAACTGGATCAGAGGATCCAAAACAGTTTTGGTTTTTATGCGAAGCTGTGTGGACAGCTAAGAACGTTTTGGATCAAGATGTAGGAAGAGCACAGCTGGTCACTTCCTTTAGAGACCGATCCTTGACTTGGTTTATGAATTTTTCCAGTACTCAAAACCATGTCTTGGCTGATATTAAAGCAGCAATGATCAAAGATTTCAAGAAGCCTAAATCAGAAGCACAATGTATAACTGAATTGAAAGAGATTCAGCAAAGGCGAGGTGAATCAGTTTGGGACTTTGATCAGAGGTTCAAAGTTCTGCTAGATCAAGTTAGTTTCACTATTGGACCAGCGCAGCATAAAGAATGGTTCATTGCAGCCTTATTACCTCATATCAGAACGCCACTAATGCAACAGAAGGTTGCTGATCAACAAGAGGCTTTGGAGATTGCCATGAAAATAGAGACAACTCCTGTCAAAGATAACTATGGCATAGCCCAAATACAAGCGCAGTTAGTGGAAATGGATTTGGAGCTGTGCGACATGAAAAAAGGGAAATCTATTTGTGAAGAGGTGTGGTGTACACGATGTAGGATAGAAGGTCATGACAAGGAACAATGCCCTACGCTAAGAAATTACCTGAATACTGGTGCACCAAACCCATTTAACCCCAATGTTCTATATTGTGAGATTTGTAGAACAACTGGCCAACATCGGCCTGAAGACTGCTATCTGCTACAAAGATATGTGCAAGTCCCTAAGAATCCCTATTGCAAATTCTGTAAGTCAGTGGGACACAAATAAGAGGAATGTCGCAGCTTTGACCTTATACGAGAGCGAACATATGATGCTTATAGGGTACAAAATGATGCACAAGGAAATGATGGATATGGTTACCATGGTAGTACATCAGGTCGAGGTGCTTTTGGAGGTCGTGGTCATGGTGGTATTCCTCGAAGAGGTTGAGGCCAGGTTGTGTGCTATAACTGTAATCAAGTAGGACATCTAGCTAGAGACTGTCAGAACCCAACTACGACATGTTGATATTGTAGAGCAGTAGATCATGTCATTGAGCAATGCCCGCGGCTGATAGCCAAGATACAAGAAAGAAATACCACTCCCCCTTAGAATATTCAGATGATTACTGTAGATAAAAGACTTGTCCCAGCCATTAATGTTGTTACAAGGAGTGGAGCTATGACACAAGTGCAGAATAAGGAAAAACAGCCTGACGAGGCTTGGGTTTGTAAGACCCTAGAGAAAGTTCCAACCTTCGATGTGGATAGAGAAAAAGAAACATTTATGGAAGCCAAAAAAGACTTTGTTGATCCAAGCATAGCAGTAGCACCTGCGCAGCAGCATCAACAGCAGTCACAGTCTCAAGAAGCTTCGACAGAGAAAGTAAGTACCCTGTCGATATTTTTATAGAGTTGTATGAAGCTCTTACAAAATTAGAATGCTTTAAATGAGTTATAGAAAGTTATTGCTTCTTGCGAACCTCAGCAAAGCTCTGGTAAAGAAAAAACTGTCAATAGAGTTAGAAGAACTGGAAGAGAAATGAGATTGCATGCTCAGATAGGAGAATATGACATGACTGATATCATATTAGACTTGGGATCCGAAGCCAATGTCTTAACTAAGCAGACATGGGAACAAATGGGAAAACCTACCCTTGAATGGTCCCCTATACAGTTGAGATTAACCAATCAGTAGAAGATTGTGCCCCTAGGAAGATTCTCTAGTGTCCCAGTAGACATTGATGGAGTCAGTACCTTAGCAGATTTTGAAGTCATTGAGATAATTGATGATAGCAACCCCTATCCAGCCTTGCTAGAAATTGACTGGGCAATATAGAATTCTACAGTAATCAATCTTAAGAACAGACATATGAATTTTGAAGGAAAAGGCTTGAGAGTCATAGTCCCCTTGGACCCTTCTCAAGGAGAAAGGTACACAGAGCCAGTCAAAGATGAGGATCAAGATGTTTTGGATCATATCTACAACCTCACAGCTAAAGAGGAAGATTATGTTAACCCTACTACTGAAGGTATAATGGATTGGAAGTGTGATAGTTCTTGCATGACTGGTTCAGATGAAGGCCTAGAGAATTGACAGCATAGACTTTATGAGCTACAAGGACATCAGTGTGCAAGAATTACCAAGTCTCTCAGATGGGTGGGTTCACAGACAAGAGTGTTACCTATTTTTGATGGCTTGACAGACCCTGAAGAGTTTATTTTGCAATTTTCAGAGCATGTACCAGATTCATAGAAAATGGAGACTCTAGATTCAGTATTTAGAGCCACATCTGCTAGATGGTGGAATGGTCATAAGAAGTCTATTCAGAGTTGGGAAGCTTGTCAAAAGCTTCTTCACCTCAGATTCGTGGATCAACCTCAGGAGGTGCGAAGCAGGTTTAATGGTAAGACTATCCCTCAAGAACATTTGGAGCAGTGTTATGAAGCATGGAATCATGTCCCTCACGAAGAATGGGCACATCGGTTCATGCACACCCTAGAACCTGTCGCAAAGAATTGGTATGCAGAGGTGGAGATTCACCATGGTACTGTAAGTTGGGATAGTCTTGTTGATAGTTTTGTGCTGACATTTTCTATTAATGAGGTTTGTCCTGCTTTAGATGCAGCTGTTAGGCTGATCCATAGTAAGGTGTTTGATGGTAAAGAAATAGCCGAGTACCAACCTGATTGGAAAGAACAAGAAGCCAATGCACTAGAATGCTATAACCTCACAATTGACGAGGATGATGACCCATGCAACATAAACATTCCTGAGTTAGAAGGAAACTGCGAAGTACATGGACCAGCAGTTGAAGCACCAGAAGTGACTCAACCCTTGAAGATAAGGCAAGTAAACATTGGGTCAGAAGAAATGACTAAGTATGCTACTATTGGAGATTATTAGGATGAAGAAACGGTAAGCAAAGTGACCCAACTTCTCCATGAGTATTAGGACCTATTTTCGACGAAGTTCTCAGAAATGAAAGGTATCCTGGGTGATATAGGAGTGATAAAAATCCCGTTGACACCTGATGTGAAGCCTGTGAAGTAGCGCCCTTATAGGATGAACCCTAAGTATAAAGAAAAATTCAGGGTGGAGCTAGATAAGATGCTCATAGTAGGAATCATTGAGGTTGTGGAAGACATTCTATCGCAGGTCAAAGCCTTGTCGAAGCCCTGTCAAATCCCTGTCAAAGCCAGTATCAGAAAGTGTCAAATATCCTTATTATGGCGCAGCCAGAGTTACTGGTGGTGCCAAAGAAGGACAGGTGTGTCGGAGCTCAAAATTCGACTGTTGAAAAAAATCAGAATTGGCAACGTCGGTATGTTAACTACATTAACTACCTGTAATAATGAGATCCTGAGAAATCTAGTGCCATTTGGGCAAGATCTTTGTTAGATTTGGTGTCTTCAATGCACAGTTATGGCAGAATTGGTTGATGGACTCTATAAGAAGACACCCAGGCCTACGAAAATTGTGTTACACATTTCCTTGAGTCTTACAATCGAGTCCATGTTAGCTGATTGTGAACTTCAGGAACTGTTGAGAGAATTTGAATAGACGGGTCTACAGAACCTTATGATTAACCCATCGGCCTCTGCACCCCATGAAGAAACTCCCCCAACGCCGACTCACCTAATGCAGACACAATCTACCAAGAAGAAGTTTAAACCAGAAGTTCACTCTAAGAGGAATGAAGACAGACACAAGCAATCAGGGAAAACTCCAGAGGATCCCGAGATGAACCCTTTTGGCTCAGCAGAGATCCCACCTAGAGGTTTTGAAAACTTTGGTGAGGCAAAGAATGTTGCATCGCACCGGCCCCCTTATCTTTCGCTTGTTCGATCAGGATTTCAGCTACCACGGCAGACAAAAAAGTTCACATTATGCACCCCATCGCTGCCACTGGGTGTGCAGTTGGTCGTGACAATGATAGGGAAAATAGATGGGCTCAGGTACGTCGACCACGATACAAATGATCGTGGGAAATTTCCTCAGTTTATACCTGGGACATATTTGCACTTTGTCCACTATTCGGAGACTGGAGAGACATTATTAGAAGCGAAACAGTGGGCCACTGGCTTAGATAGAGCAGGCTTGCTGAAAATGCTGAACATCCCCCACTTCGGTCGCAGCACACCGGTTACCATCGTAGTCAAGAAATTATTAGCGTTGGTGCATGATGGGAACCTATGGATTGGCGACAAGAGAATCCCTAATAATGAAGAGCTGATTAATAGGATCATAGGATTGCCAAAGGAAGGGCCTGATCCTGGCATTGAATTCGTTGGGAAGCACAAAGACATGAAGCTAGCGCAACATATGAAGGAACGCTTTGGGTTAACAAAAGGAAAGCAAGGGTATCAAACCTCGACTATCCAGAACCAAAACTTTTGCTTCGCAGCTGAGCTCTTAGCCTGTAAATTAATGAGGAAGTGCAGGCCGAATGAAGTTCCTGCACCAATTGTCAGTATTGCTGCAAACTATGCTGAAGGCTACAGTTACAACTGGGCAGCGTACATTGCTAAGGAATTCCTTGAAGATGTTTGCGACGCGCAGGAGAAAGGTAGACCCTTTCACTATTCATGTTTGTTAGTGCTTATTGCACTGGTAGTATGGAAAGAACCTACCGAGGCACAATTTGTTGAGGTGCCTCCGCATATGCCTGGCGCACCAAGATACGCATCCCTGTGGGTGTCATAGGATAAAAGCTTCCAGTAAATGACGAACTACATGTTCACCTTTTACTCACTAATGAGCTATTCTCACAGTATGACGGAGCGGTCAACTTCAGGGCTGACATGCATCATCTCTTCATCCAGGCTCGCGAGGATAAAAAGCATCAATGGTTTAAGTTACCATACATAGTAACCAGAGAACACATCCTCGTGGTATTTCAGCGGTGGCCAGCTGAATGGTTGAAAGATGCAGGGAAAAAACCTAACATTCCAGTCCATCCAGTCACCAATGTGGGCATAAGCCCTAGTCACACGCAGGAGAATGACCCACTCGAAGAAAGTGAAGAACATAGTGAATCGTAGTAGAGTGAAGGTGACTAGGGTGGAGATGACAAAGAAGAATATTTGGTCAAAACCATCTCAGATCCCACTCGACCAGATAAGCGCAAGTCGCTAGAGGCAGAGGAAGTGACCAAACCTTAGTCTAGAAAGAAAACGAAGGCATCAAAAGGTAAAAATATTGTCGAAGAGCCTGCCGTGATGATGGAAGAGCTTGACCAGGTTCTGACAAAGTCTACAAAAGTACTAACTAGCAAGTGGTCACAATTCAGAGCTACACATCTTGATGCCCTCACCGGCGTAGCACAACGAATTTTAGAACTAAAGGAGTTAGCAGAGAAATCTGCGACTGGCACTACACGAAGCTGTGTCCCAGTAAGCGCATGGCCAGACACAAGGCAATGGACAGCCAGAGATAATAGAGGACAAGTGTCAAGTGCAGCCCTCATAATAACTGATGCAGTGTCTCGCTCAGAGATGAGCATGACAGTTGGGATAGATTACACTAAATTGTATACGACAGAGCTGCATATCTGTCAAGTAGCAATCATGAAGGAGATCCAAGCAAGAGACCACTACTCTCAAATGCAGTTGGAAAATACCATGAAGCAGAATGCAAGCCTCACAGCGCAATTTGAAGAAGAAGAGCAGAGGAAGAGGGATGCAGAACGTAAGTAGGATACACTAGTACGAGTGTTGGATGAGGCATGTCAAAATCTTCCTGACTTCGACACACAGGCTAAGGAAGAATAGGAGAAAAGAATTACTAAGCTGAAAGACTATGCACAATAGTCTCACAGCGATATTGAAAAGATAAAAGCAGAACATGAGGCTCAGATCGTGGAGCTTCAACTTCGCATCACCCAGGAGAGTCCACCAGAGGTCAGGGAGCAATGTCGCAGAGATATTCAGGCCTCAGCAATAAAGATCACTGATCTTGTGAGCAGCATAGAAAAACTCCTATAAGAAAGGGTCGATGCCTGGACAAAACTGCAGGAAAATCCAGAAGTAGAAAAGCCACAAGAAACCATCAAGCAGTGACAGGTAGGGCTGGATGTAGTGAAAGTGGAAATTAAGACTTTGGCTCCTATGCAGAAGATGCTCAAGGTGAAGCAAAGCAATGAACTCCAGCAGGAAATTGAGTCATACAAAACAAAAGAAACGCTGTTGGAAAATTCTATGCAGCCCCTTGTCGTCGAGGCCTTGGAGTTGAGCACTGTTGCGGACAGCTGGCTCAAAATTTTGGAGGAATATGATGCATTTGCACAGGAAAAGGCCAGCGAAGCATCAGCAGCAGCATTACAAGAATTGGTGGAGAAGGACCAAGAAACCGACGATATCATGCGTGGCCTCAACAAATAGTTCACTCTGTTTGCCAACAAGATTCTACCACTAGGAAAGTAGCAGAGTGTCCTAGGACGGGACACCAGTGAATTTTAGGGGCCTATTGGGGCACGCACCTTAACGGTCACTAGTTTTGGTAACTCCATATATTTTATGGAAGCTTGTAAGTAGAGTTGCGACTCAAAATAGTCTTAGGGGTGTCAGGGTTGAGTCAATTCCCTCTTTTTGTAATTATCCATAAATTTTGGGTGTAAGCCCATGATTTTGTAATAGTGCACTTGTATAAATAGGCACTCATGTAAAGATGTCGAGGGTATCTAATGAAATGAGGATCATCTGATGCGAAGAAGATAGATCTAATTTTGGGTTTTAAGGTCTAGTCCCAGCTGTGTGCATGGACGACCTCTGCAACTATGTGCGCAGAGGGTTTTGTAAGGAAAGGAATTGCAACTAAGTGTGCAACTTAGAGATTGTAAGAAAGGAATTGTAGCTAAGTGCGCAATTAGGCTTAAAGGGTGGATCTGCTACTGAGTGCGCAGATCAAAACTGTTGTTTTGTAAGAAGTGGAATAAAACCGTAGTTTTGTGGACGTAGCCCCTACATTGGGGGTGAACCATGTTATATCTTGTGTTATGGTTCTTTTGTGTTGTTTCTGTTATGGTTTTATTTTATGCATTTATAAGTAGATAATTGATAAAGTAAGATAACTATTAATATTAACTTCGTTGTGAATTCCCAGTTAAGGGTTAAGCAAGAAATGTCTTTTATCTAACTACAAAGATAATTAAATGAATGTCGAAGCTCTGTTTGGATTAAATATTTGTTGTTAAGGCTAAAGGTACAGTAATATCCCTCTTCTGCTTGCAGAAACCTGGTTCTACGTCACCCCATAGCTGTTTCGGGTGAGACTGCAACCTGTTCGCAGGTTGTTGCCGAAAGGGCCAACACTGTGGGTCTGTTTGTTGGTGCGAAGCTAATGGTATAAAACCTGGGTCTTCCCTATAGCCCAACAATAACTATAATCAGGTAGGACATCTAGCTAGAGACTGTCGGAACCCAACTACGACATGTCGATAATGCAGAGCAGTAGATCATGTCATTGATCGATGCCCATAGCTGATAGCCAAGATATAAGAAAGAAATAGTGCTCCTCCTCAGAATATTCAGATGATTACTGTAGAGCAAAGACCTATCCTAGCCATTAATGTTGTTACAAGGAGTGGAGCTACGATGCAAATGTAGAATAAGGAGAAACAGCCTGACGAGGCTTGGGTTCGTAAGACCCCAGAGAAAGTTCCAACCTTTGATGTGGGAAGAGAAAAAGAAACATTTATGGAAGCCAAAAAAGACTTTGTTGATCCGAGCATAGCAGTAGCACCTACGCAGCAACATCAACAGTAGTCACAGTCTCAAGAAGCTTCGACAGATAAAGTAAGTACACTGTCGACATTTTTACAAAGTTGTATGAAGCTCTTATGAAATCAGAATGCTTTAAATGAGTTACAGAAAGTTATTGCTTCTTGCGAACCTCAGCGAAGCTCTGGTAAAGAAAAAACTGTCAATAGAGTTAGAAGAACTGGAAGAGAAATGAGATTGCATGCTCAGATAGGAGAGTATGATATGACTGATATCATTTTAGACCTGGGATCAGAAGTAAATGTCTTAACTAAGCAGACATGGGAACAAATGGGAAAACCTACCGTTGAATGGTCCCCTATACAGTTGATATTAGCTAATCAACAGAATATTGTGCCCCTAGGAAGATTCCATAGTGTCCCAGTAGACATTGATGGAGTCAGTACCTTAGCAGATTTTGAAGTCATTGAGATAATTGATGATAGCAACCCCTATCCGGCTTTGCTAGGAATTGAGTGGGAAATAGAGAATTCTGCAGTAATCAATCTTAAAAATAGGCAGATGACTTTTGAAGGAAAAGGCTTGAGAGTCATAGTACCCTTGGACCCTTCTCAAGGAGAAAGGTACACAGAGCCAGTCAGATATGAAGATCAGGATATTTTGGATCATATCTACAACATCACAGCTAAAGAAGAAGACTATGTTAACCCTACTCCTAAAGGTATAATGGACTGGAAGTGTGATAGTTCTTGCATGACTGATTCAGATGAAGGCTTAAAGAATTGGTAGAATAGACTTTATGAACTACATGGACATCGATGTGCAATAATTACCAAGTCTCTCAGATGGCTTGGATCACAGACAAGAGTCTTACCTATTTTTGATGGCTTGACAGACCCTGAAGAGTTTATTTTGCAATTTTCAGAGCAGGTACCAGATCCACAGAAAATGGAGACTCTAGATTCAGTATTTAGAGCCACAGCTTCTAGATGGTGGAATGGTCATAAAAAGTACATCCATAGTTGGGAAGCTTGTCAAAAGTCCCTTCGCCTGAGATTCATGGATCAACCTCAGGAGGTGCGAAGCAGATTTAATGGTAAGACTAGCCCTTAGGAACATTTGGAGCAATGTTATGAAGCATGGAAGCATGTACCTCATGAAGAATGGGTACATCGGTTTGTGCACACTCTGGAACCTGTAGCAAAGAACCGGTATGCGGAGGTTGAGCTTTTCCATGGTACTGTAAGTTGGGATAGTCTTGTTGATAGTTTTGTGCTGACATTTTCTATTAATGAGGTTTGTCCTGCGTTGGACGTAGCTATTAGGTTGATCCATACTAAGGTGTTTGATGATAAAGAAATAGCAGAGTACCAACCTAATTGGAAAGAACAAGAAGCCAATGCAGTAGAATGCTATAACCTCGCAATTGATGAGGATGATGACCCACACAACATAAACATTCTTGAGTCAGAAGGACACTACGAAGTACATGGACCAGCAGTTGAAGCACCTGAAGTGACTCGGCCCTTGAAAACAAGGCAAGTAAACATTGGGTCAAAAGAAATGCTGAAGTATGCTACTATTGGAGATTATTGGGATGAAGAAATGGTAAGCAAAGTGACCCAACTTCTCCATGAGTATCAGGACCTATTTCCAATGAAGTTCTCAGAAATGAAAGGTATCCTTGGTGATATAGGAGTGATAAAAATCCCTTTGAAACTTGATGCGAAGCCTGTGAAGCAGTGCCCTTATAGGCTAAACCCCAAGTATAAAGAAAAATTCAGGATGAAGTTAGAAAAGATGCTCGCTGCAAGAATCAGCGAGGCTATCCAAGAAATTATATCATGGTATACGGATGTGTTGAAGGTCCCTATTGTGGTGAAGCTGAAGTTAGTAGTTTTTCTGAAGAAGAAAGGCATGTCGAAGCCTAAAATGTGACCGTTGGGAAAAATCAGACTTGGCGGCGCTAGTACGTTAACAACATTAACTACCTATAATGATGGGATTTTGGGGAATCTAGCACCGTTTAGACAAGACCTCTGTCAGATTTGGTGTCTTCAATGCACATTTATGGTAAGAATGGTCGTTGGATTTGATAAGAAGTCACTCAGACCTATGAATGTCACATTGTGCATTTTCTTGAGCTCTACAGTTCATTCCATGTCAGCTGATTGCGAAGTCCAGGAATTATTGAGAGAGTTTGAACAGAGGGGTCTGCAGAACCTTATGAGCACTCCTCCTGTGTTTGCACCGTGCAAAGAAACTCCCCTAGCATCGACTCAGCCAATGCAAACATGATCTACCAGGAAGAAGTTTAAACCAGAAGTTTGTTTTAAGAGGAACGAAGACCGACACAAGCAAGCAGGGAAAACACCGGAGGATCCTGATATGAACCCTTTTGGCTCAGTAGAGATCCCACCTGAAGGTTTTGAAGACTTCATCGAGGTAGAGAATGTTGCATCACACCGCCCCCCTTATCTTTCATCTGTTCGACCAGGAGTTCATCTACCTCGGTGGACAAAGAAGTTCACATTACGCACCCCTTCGATGCCACCGGGTGTGCAGTTGGTCGGGACAATGACAGGGAAAGTAGATCGGCTCGAGTACGCCGACCATGATACAAATGATCATGGGAAATTTCCACAGTTCGCACCTGGGAAATACTTGCACTCTGTCCACTATCCAGAGAATGGAGCGACATTATTAGAAGCGAAACAGTGGGCTGCTGGGTTGGAGAAAGCTGGTTTGTTGAAGATGCTCAATGTTCCCCACTTCGGTCACAGCACACAGGTGACCATGGTGGTCAAGAAATTATTGATGTTGGTGCATGATGGGCACCTATGGATTGGAAACTAGAATATTTCCATCAATGGAGAACTCATTCATGGGATTACGGGCTTGCTAAAGGAAGGGCTTGATCCTAGCATTGAGTTTATGGGAAAACATCAAGACGTGAAGCTAGCACATAGCATGAAGGAATGCTTCGGGATCATGAAAGGAAAGCGAGGGTATCAAACCTTGACCATTCAGCATCAAAAAATTCGATTC
The DNA here is from genome assembly GCA_001517045.1 of Pseudotsuga menziesii. Lineage (NCBI taxonomy): Eukaryota > Viridiplantae > Streptophyta > Pinopsida > Pinales > Pinaceae > Pseudotsuga > Pseudotsuga menziesii. The sequence goes on along the minus strand of LPNX010124329.1, from coordinate 33,693 downwards.
GTCGCAGAGCTCTTAGCATGCAAGCTAATGCGGAAGTGCAGACCAAATGAAGTACCTACCCTAATTGTTAGTATTGCTGTGAACCATGTAGAAGGCTACAGTTACAACTGGGCAGCGTACATTGCTAAGGAATTCCTTGAAGATGTCCACGACGCGTAGGAGAAAGCAAGGTATGCATCTCTTTGGGTGTTGTAGGACAAAGCATCCCAGCAAATGACGAATTACGTGTTCGCCTTTTATTCCATGAACATATCCTATGAGATCCTGCAAACACCACGGCTCACTAATGAGCTATTCTCTCAGTATGATGGAGTGGCCAAATTCAGGGCTGACATGCATCATCTCTTCATCCAGGCCCGCATGGATAAAAAGCATCAATGGTTTAAGTTACCATACGTAGTAACCAAAGAAGACATCCTCGCGTTGGTTCAGCAGTGGCCGACTGAATGGTTGAAGGACACAGGGACAAAACCTAACATTCCAGTCCCTCCAATCACCAATGTGGGTGCAAGCCCTAGTCACACGCAGCAGAATGACCCACTTGAAGAAAGCAAAGAACAGAGTGAATCGCAGTAGAGTGAAGGCGACCAGGGTGGAGATGACAGATATGAAGACGAAGAAGAAGATTCAGTCAAAACCATCTCAGACCCCAATCTACCAGATAAGCGAAAGTCACCAGAGGCAGAGGAAGTGACCAAACCTCAGTCCAGAAAGAAAGCGAAGGCATCAAAAGGTACAAATATTATCGAAGAGCCCACCGTGACAATGGAAGAGCTTGACCAAGCTCTGACAAAGTATACAAAAGCACTAACTAGCAAGTGGTCACAATTTGCAGCTATGCAACTTGATGCCCTCACTGGCGTAACGCAACAAATTTCAAAACTAAAGGAGTTAGCAAAAAAATCTGTGACTAGCGTTACAACAAGCAGTGTCCCAGTAAGTGCGCAGCCAGACACAAGGCAATGGACAGCCAGAGATAACAGAGGACAAGTGTCAAGTGCAGCCCTCATAGTAACTGACGCAGCGTCTCGCTCGGAGATGAGCATGACAGTCGGGATAGATTACACCAAGTTGTCTATGACGGAGCTGCATCTCTGTCAAGTAGCAATCATGAAGGAGATCCAAGCATGAGACCACTACTCACAAATGCAGTTGGAAAATACCATGAAGTAGAATGTGAGCCTCGCAGTGCAGTTTGAAGAAGTGGAGCAAAGGAAGAGAGACACATAACGTAAGCAGGCTACACTGGTGCAAGTGTTGGATGAGGCGTGTCGAAATATTCGTGACTTCAACATACAGGCTGAGGAAGAACTGGAGCAAATAATTGCTAAGATGAAAGACTATGCACAACAGTCTTGCAGCGAGATTGAAAAGCTAAAAGCAGAACATGAGGCTCAGATCACGGAGCTTCAACTTCGTATCACTCCGGAGAGTCCACCAGAGGTCAGGGAGCAGCGTCGTAGAGATATTCAGTCCTTAGTAATGAAGATCACTGATCTTGTGAGCAGCGCAAAAAAACTGCTAGAAGAAAGCGTCAACTCCTGGACAAAACTGCAGGAAAATATAGAAGTAGAAAAGATGCAAGAAACCATCAAGCAGCGACAGGCAGAGCTGGATGTAGTGAAAGCAGAAATTAAGACTCTTCCTCCTATGTAGAAGATGCTCAAGTTGAAGCAAAGCAATGAACACCAGCAGGAAATTGAGTCGTACAAAATGAAAGCAATGCTTTTGGAAAATTCTATGCAGCCCCTTGTCGATGAGGCCTTGGAGTTGAGCACTACTGCGGACAACTAGCTCAAAGTTTTGAAGGAATATGATGCATTTGTACAAGAAAAGGCCAACGAAGCATCAGCAGTAGCATTATAGGAGTTGGTGGAGAAGGAGCAAGCAGCCGACGATATCATGCATAAGTATGCTACCATTGGATATTATTGGGATGACGAAATGGTGAGCAAAGTGACCCAACTTCTCCATGATTATCAGAACCTACCTCTGATAGGGTTCTCAACAATGAAAAGAATTATTGCAGTGGTGGAAGACATTCTATCGTGGGTTGAAGTTCGAAGCCAGGTTGACGTTGGTATCAGGAAATGTCGAATGTCCTTATTTTGGCGCAGCCAGAGTCACTGCTTGTGCTGAAGAAGGAAAGATGTGTCGAAGATTAAAATATGACTGTTGGAAGAACTTAAAATTGGCGGCGCCGGTACGCTACCTATAGTTACTACCTGTATTAATGAGATCTTGGAAAATCTACTGCTGTTTGGACAAGATCTCTGTCAAATTTGGTATCATCAATGCACAGTTATGACAGATGTCGTGGATGGATTCTATAAGAAGACGCCCACACCCACGGCATTTGCATTCTGCAATTTCTTGAGTTTTACAATTGCATCCATGTCAGCTGATAGTGAGAGAATTTGAACAGGAGGGTCTGCCGCACCTTTTCAGCCACCCACCTACATCTACAACCCACGAAGAGACTCCCCTAGAACCAACCCAACCAATGCAGACACGCTCTACAAGAAAAAAATTTAAAACTGAAGTTCGTTCGAAGCGGAACGAAGATAGACATCAACAATTAGGGAAAACACCGGAGGATCCTGAGATGAATCCGTCCGGCTCAGCAGAGGTTCTATTTGAATAAGATGAGAACATTGCACCGCAGCATTCACCGTATCTTTCGCCAGTTCGACTAGGAGTTCATCTCCCTCGACGGACGAAGAAGTTCACATTATGCACCCCTTTGCTGCCATCGGGTGTGCAGCTGGTCGGGACAATGACAGGGAAAATAGACCGGTTCAAGTACACCAACCATGATACAAATGATCATGGGAAATTTCCACAGTTCGCACCTAGGACATACTTACACTCTGTCCGCTATCAGGAGACTGAAGCAACATTATTAGAAGTAAAACAGTGGGCTGCTGGCTTGGACAAAGCTAGTTTGTTGAAGATGCTCAATGTGCCCCACTTTGGACGCAGCACACAGGTAACCGTGGTGGTCAAACAATTATTGGCATTGGTACACGATGGGTACCTATGGATCAGAAACTAGAAAATCGCTATCAATAAAGAACTCATTCACCAGATTACAGGCCTACTGAAGGAAGGAACTGACCCTAGCATTGAGTTTTTGGGAAAGCATGAAGATATGAAGCTAGCACATAGCATGAAGGAACACTTCGGGCTGACGAAAGGGAAGTGAGGGTATCAAACCTCGGCCATTCATCATCACAACATTCGCTTCACAGCTGAACTCTTATCCTGCAAATTGATGAGAAAATGCAGACCATATGAAGTCCCTGCCCCGATTGTAAGTATTGCTGCGAACTGTGCGGAAGACTACATTTACAACTAGGCACCATACATTGCTAAGGAATTTCTTGAAGATGTCCACGACGCGTAGGAAAAAGGTAGACCCTTTCACTATTCGTGGCTGATCGTACTTATTTCCCTGATCAGGTGGAAAGAGCCCACCAAGGCGCAGTTTATTAATGTACCTCTAAGCATGTCAGGTGCAGCAAGGTATGCATCACTCTGGGTGTCACAGGAAAAAGCATCCCAACAAATGACGAACACTGTGTTCACCTTTTACACCATGAGTATCTCATATGAGATTGTCAAGACCCCATGGCTCAGTAATGAGCTATTCTCTCAATATGATGGAGTGGCCAATTTCAGGGCCGACATGCACAATGTCTTTATCTAGGCCCGCGCAGATCAGGAGAAGGCATGCTGGAAGTTTCCATATGTGGTGACCAAATATGACATCCTCACGGTAATTCAGCAGTGGTCAGCTGAATGGATGAAGGATGAAGGAACAAAGCCCAACATCCCAATCCCTCCGGTCACCAATGTGGGCACTGGCCCTAGTCAGACGCAGCAGCAAGATCCCCCAGAGGATAGCGAAGAGAAAACTGAGTCACAGTAGAGTGAAACGGACCAGGGTGGGGATGGCGGAGATGAAGGAGAAGAAGAGGATTCGTTCAAAACTATCTCAAACCCTAATCGGCCAGATAAGCGCAAGTCACCAGAGGCCGAAGAAGTGACCAAACTTTAGTCCCGAAAGAAAATGAAAGCGTCAGGAATGTTAATGTTGCGCAGATCGTCATCCTCATCAATTGCGAGGTTATAATATTCAACTGCATGAGCTTCTTGTGCTTTCCAATCAGGACGGTATTCTACTACTTCTTGATCATCAAATACCTTAGTATGGATCAACCTAACAATTGCATCCAAAGAAGGAGAAACCTCATTAATAGAAAATGTCAGCACAAAACTATCAACAATACAATCCCAACTTACAGTACCGTGATGAAGCTCAACCTCTGTATACCAGTTCTTTGCTAGAGGTTCCAGGGTGTCCACAAACCTATGTACCTATTCTTCATGAGGTACATGCTTCCATGCCTCGTAGCATTGCTCCAAATGTCCCTGAGGACTAGTCTTACCATTAAACCTACTTCGCACCTCCTGAGGTTGGTCCCTGAATCTTAGGTAAAGGGACTTTTGGCACGCTTCCCAACTATGAATGTAATTTTTGTGACAATTCCGCCATCTGGCTGCTGTGGCTCTAAATGTTGAATCCAGAGTCTGCATTTTCTGTGATTCTGGTACCTACTCTGAAAATTGCACAATAAAATCTTCTGGGTCTATCGAACCATCAAAAATAGGTAAGGTTCTTGTATGTGAGCCAAGCCATTTGAGAGACTTGGTAATTGTGGCACATCGATGGCCATGTAGCTCATACAGTCTATTCTACCAATCCTCTAGGCCATCATCTAAATCTGTCATGTAGGAGCTGTCACACTGCCAATCCATGATACCTTCAGCAATAGGATCAACATAATCTTCTTCCTTCACTGTGATATTGTAGATGTTGTCCAAAACATCCTGGTCTTCATCTCTTACTGGCTCTGTGTATCTCTCTCCTTGAGAGGGATCCAATGGGACTATGACTCTCAGTCCTTCCCCTTCGAAATTCATCTGTCTCTTCTTCAGGTTGATTACTGTATCATTATCTATTGCCCATTCAATGCCTAGTAGTGCTGGATAGGGGTTTCTGTCATCAATTATTTCAATTACCTCAAAGTCTGCTAAGGTACTAACTCCATCAATATCTACTGATACAATAGGGATTCTTCCTAGGGGCACAATCTTCTACTGATTGGCTAATCTCAACTGTATAGGGGACCATTCCAAAGTAGGTTTTCCCATTTGTTCCCATGTCTACTTAGTTAAGACATTTACTTCTGATCCTAGGTCCAGGATGACATTGGTCATGTCATATTCTCTTATCTGAGCATTCAATCTCATTTCCCTACCAGTTCTTCTGACTCTATGAACGGTTTTTTCCTTATCAGAACTTTGCTGAGGTTCACAAGAAGCAATAACTTTCTGCAACTCATTTAAAGCATTCTAATTTCTCAAGAGCTTCATACAACTATGTAAAAAGGAGGACAGTGTACTTACTTTATCTGTCGAAGCTTCTTGCGGCTGTGACTACTACTGAGGTTATTGCCCAGGTACTACTGATGTGTTGGGGTCAGCAAAGTCTCTCTTGGCTTCCATAAATGTCTCTTTTTCTCTTTCGATATCAAATGCTGGGACTTTCTCTGGGACCTTACGAACCCAAGCCTCATCAATCTGTTTCTCCTTATTCTGTATGTGCATCATAGCTCCACTTCGGGTAACAACATTAATGGTTGGGGCAGGTCTTTGCTCAATGGAAATCATCTAAATATTCTGAGTAGGGGAACTGTTTCTTTCTTCAATCTTCGCTATCAGCTGCGGGCATTGCTCAATCACATGGTCTACAGCTCTGCAATATCGACATGTCGTAGTTGGGTTCTGACAATCTCTAGCGAGATGTCCTTCCTGGTTACAGTTATAACACACAACCTGGCCTCAACCTCTGCCAGCCATACCACCACGACCATGATCTCCAAAATCTCCGCGACCTGCTGTACTACCACGGTAACCATATCCATCATTGCCTTGGCCATCATTTTGTACCCGATAAGCATTGTAAGTTCATTCTCTCATGAGGTCAAAGCTGTGACACTCATCTTCGTTGAGTCCCACTGATTTACAGAACTTATAATAAGGGTTCTTATGGACTTGCACATACCTCTACAAAAGATAGCAGTCTTTAGGTCAATGCTAGCTAGTTATCCTACATATCTCACAATATAGAACACTAGGGTTGAACGGGTTTGGTGCATCGGAATTCAGGAAATTTCTCACCATAGGACACTGTTCCTTGTCATGACCCTCTGTCCGACATCGTGTACACCAAACCTCTTCACGACTAGCTTTCCCTTTTTTCATATCGCAAAGCTCCAGAGCCATCCCTACCAACTGCTCTTGTATTTGAGCAATACTAGAATTATCTTCAACCAGGGCTGTTTCAAGCTTCATAGTGATTTCCAAGGCCTCTTGCTGATCCGCAACCTTCTGTTGCATGAGTGGAGTCCTGATGTGTGGTAACAGAGCTGCAATGAACCATTCCTTATGCTGTGCTGGTCCAATAGTGAAACTGACTTGATCTAGCAGAACTTTGAACCTCTGATCAAAGTCCCACACTGATTCTCCTTGCCTCTGCTGGATTTCCTTTAGTTCAGTGATACACTGCGACTCTGATTTAGGCTTCTTAAATTCCTTTATCATTACTACTTTTATATCAGCCAAGACATGGTTCTGAGTGCTGGAAAACTTCATGAACCAAGTCAGAGCATGGTCTCTGAAGGAAGTAACCAGCTGTGCTCTTTTTGTATCTTGATCCGTAATAGTCTTAGCAGTCCACACTACTTCGTATAAAAACTAGAACTGCTCTGGATCCTCTAATCCAGTTCCTTTGAAAATAGGGAGCTTAATTTTGTCATTCATATGGGCCATCGCGGGTCGAGGGGGGGAGGGAGGGGGACTGGTAGTAGGTGGGGGGGAAATTACTGGGGTAGACTAACCTGCGATAGGAATACTCAGGCTAGGGTTACTTTCAGACTGCGATGGGTTCTCAGGGATGATAGGTCTTCGCTGCGGGGTTACCAGAGGGTTTCCAATAGAAGGGGTTTCTTTGGGCTCTGAGACTGCTGGACTTACGGGGTTAGAATCGGTATTCTGACCTAGGGTATAGGACTCAAAATTTCTCTTGTACCTTTTTCCACTTCCCAGCAAACCACTTTGCTTGTCGAAGGTACTTTCACTTGCAAACATAAGTTAGTAGTGCTAAATCTAACAGTCTGATTCAATGAGCAATATACCTTTTTTAGCCAATAGCATTTTAATTCTCAAACTAAATGAATTCAAGTACTTACCCCTCGGTCCTTTGAAGAACTGTCATTCGGCTTCGCTGAAGGATGTACTTGTGTCAATGGCGAACTCCGTCACAAATGCTTCAAGGGTTCGCGTTGTCCATAAATCAACAATGCGGGATATCTCATTGTTCACCCTTTTCAGTATATTAATTCTTGCGGGGGTCCAATCAGGAAACTGACATTCTTGGAAGTTCGTCCTTCTCTTTGTTAACCTGGATAACCACTGGTGCAACTCTATGTGGATACTACCAAAGAAAATTTCATACACATCAGAAAAATCATACCTTTGTACAAAGTTGTTTGCACTACGACGCGGATCTTTGTTCTCTTGTACAACAAAGTTCATATAAGTCTCTTCAATCCAATCACCAATTTCTTTCACTGAGGGTCTCCAAAACACAACCCTTGAGGTATGACGTAAACCCCTCTTGAGAAGATACTGAGTTCAACTGGAAACAGAACCAATTTGTTGGGCTATAGGGCAGACCTGGGCTTTATACAATTAACTTCGCACCAACAAAAGACCCACATTGTTGGCCCTTTCAGCAACAACCTGCGAACAAGTTGCAGTCTCACCCGAAACAACTATGGGGTGCCGCAGAATCAGGTTTCTGTAAGTAGAAGAGGGATATTACTGTACCTTTAGCTTCTAACAATTATAATCATAAAATGCAGAGCTTTAATAGTTACTTATTTAGCTTCGTGGTTAGATAACCAAACAGTGCCTTGCTTAACCCTTTACTTGGAATTCCAGTGAAGTTAGTATTTAGCAGTGATCTTACTTATCAGTTATATATTGATCAATGCATAAAAGAACATAACAACAACACAACAAAACAAACAACACACGATATAACGTGGTTCACCCCCAGTTTAGGGGTTACGTCCACAGAACTGTGTTTTATTCAACTCTTTACAAAAACCACAGTTCTGATCTGCGCACTCAGCTGCAGATCCCTTCAAGTCCTCATAGCCGTGCACACAGCTGCAGGCCTCTGCGCACACAGCTGCAGAGGTCGTCCATGCACACAGCTGGGACTTAACCTTCTTACAAACAATCCTTAGCTTCGCATCAATTCATCTTACATCAAAATCCTAAACTGACTTCTTTACAAGAGTGCTTATTTATAGTGCACTTATTACAAAACCATGGGCTTAAACCATGGGCACCCCGAACCCTAAAACCTGGACTTAAACCATGGGTTTATTACAAAAAGAAGGTTTTTACTCAACCCCAACACCCCTAAGACTATTTTGAGTCGTAACTCCGCTTACAACTTCCACAAAAACCGTGGAGTTACCAAAATTAGGGACCGTTAAGGTGCGTGCCCCAACAGACTTTGCCACCAAAGTTTTAGGCCGAAGCTATAAAATGTCCAGCCTATATCCAGAATAGGGTGCCTCATAAACAGGTTGATGGTATGACTCCTTTCGAAGCATGGAGTGGGCACAAGCCAGATGTGACCCATTTCAGGATTTTTGGCTCAAAGGCTTGGGCTAGAATTCCAACAGAAAAGAGGAAGGCTTTGTTGGGAAATAGGGCAGACCCGGGTTTAATCCTTTTGTGTCACACCAACAAAAGACCCACAGTGTTGGCTCTTTCAGCAAAAACCCGTACGCAGGTTGCAGTCTCACCCGAAACAGCTATGGGGTGCCGCAGAATCAGGTTTCTGCGAGCAGAGAGGGGGATTATTGTACCTTAGCCTTTAATAACCTTATTAATCAATAATTATAAAGCTTTACCATTCATTCACATACAACTTTGCAGATAAATAAACAGTCGTGACTTGCTCAACCCACTATAGGGAATTCACAGCGAAGTTAAATATTAGCAGCAATCTAACTTATCAGATGTATACAGTTATTAATGCATAAAAGACAATAGAAATAGAAACAACACAAGAAACCACAACACCGGATATAACGTGGTTCACCCCCAGTGTAGGGGCTACGTCCACAAACTGTGTTCTATTCAACTTGCTACAAAACCATAGTTTTATCTCCGCACTCAGCTATAGATCCCTTCAGTCCTTAAAAAGCCGCGCACACAGCAGCAGGCCCCTGCGCACCCAGCTGCAGGTCTTTCCTCAATCTTCTTTACAAAAACCCTCTGCGCACACAGCTGTAGAGGTCATCCACGCACACAGCTAGGACTTGACCTTTCCTTACAAAATCACCTTAGCTTCGCCTTAATCTTTCTTACATCATAAAACCTAACCTATCTTCTTTACACAAGCGCTTATTTATACTGCGTATTTTTACAAAACCATGGTCTTAAACCATGGGCACCCAAAACCCTAAACCCTGGATTTCAACCAAGAGTTTATTACAAAAAAGGAGTTTTAACTTCCCCTAACACCCCTAAGACTGTTTTGACCCGTAACTCTGCTTACAAACTTTCTGATTAACCGCGGAGTTACCCAAAAATGGAGTATGCGTCCCAACAGGCCCCTAAGACTCACTAGTGGCCCATCCCGGGACACCCTGCGACGTCTCTGGTGGGAAAATCTTCTGCACGAAGGTGCTGAAGTGACTATTGAGGTTATGTAGTATGTCATCAGCTGCTTTCTCCTTTTCCACCAACTCTTGTAATACTGAAGATGAATCTGTATTAGCCCGTTCCTACGCAAAACTGTCGTAGCTCTTCAAAACTTTGAGCTGGCTTTCTGCAGTATTACTTAATTCCAATGCTTCATCAACCAGGGGCTGGAGCGAATTCTCCAGCAGCATTACCCTTGTCCTGCAGGATTCAATTTCCTGCTGAAGTTCCTTGCTGCGCTTCACTTTAGCCATCTTCTGCATAGGTGGCAGCGTCTTGATTTCTATTCTGACTGCATCTAATTCGGCCTGGCGTATCTTGATGGATTCCTGGATCTTACCTACATTTGGATGGTCTTGGAGGTTCGCCCAGGCTTCGATGCTGTCTTCTAGCAATTTGGTGACGCTGGCTATATTATCTGATATTTTTGCTGCTGAATCCTTGATGTCCCTATGGCGTTGTTCCCGGGCCTCTGGTGGAGTCTCAGGAGGGATGCACAGTTGAAGTTCTGCGATCTAGTGCTGGTGTTCTGTCTTCAACCTGTCAATCTCGCTGCAAGACTACTGGGCATAGTCTCTCAGCTTAGCAATTCTTTGTGCTAGTTCCTCTGTACCTTGCAGGTTGAAATCAGAAAGACTCCGACAGGCCTCGTCCAATGCTTGCATAAGTGTAGTTGTTTTATGTTCAGCAACTTTCTTCTTTTGCGCCACTTCTTTTAGTTGTGCTGCGATGATTTTTTTTTGCTTGATAATGTCATCCAATTGGATTTGGGACAATTGATCTCATGCATGGATCTCCTTTGTAATTGCTAGCTGGCAAAGGTGCAATTCTGACATGGTCATCTTTGTATAATCGATCCCTACAGTCATATTCATCTGGGACTAGGAATCTGCATCGATCAGTATCAGAGCTGCACTTGATACTTGACCTCGGTTATCTCTGGTTGGCTATTGCCTAAGATCCTGCTACACGGTCGTTGTAGTGCTACTTGTCGCAGTACTGGTTACTAATTTTGCCGCTAAATCTTTTAGCTCCAAAACCCTGTTTTCTATACTTGTGAGCCTGGCAAGATGCATTTGGGAAAACTCGGACCATTTTTTGGTAAGCATCCCAGTAGATTTTTCTAGAGCCTGTTCCAGCTCATCCAGCGTTATAGTGACATCTTCTTCAACATTTTTGTCCTTCGATGCTTTTGACTTTTTGCGGGACTGCGGCTTATTTACCACTGCTGCTTCTGGTGACTTGCGCTTGGTTGATGGGATAGGATCTGATAGAGTCTTGCACGACTCCTCATCCTGATCATCTTGGCCGCCATCTTCGTCCTGGCCGTCACCATCCATCTGCGAATCACTCAAGTCTTCGCTATCTTCTAATGGGTTTTTCTGCTGTGCCTGACTGGTACCTGCGCCAATATTTGTAGCTAGGGGAACAGGGATAGAGGGTTTTTTCTCGACGTCTTGCAACCACTCACCTGGCCATAGCTGAACAATTCCCATGACATCTAATTCGGTTACTACATAAGGTAATTTAAACCATCGATGTCGTGGATTGGCACGGGATTTAATGAACACATGATGAAGATCAGCCCTGAAGTTCGTGGCACCCTCATATTTAGAGAACAACTCATTGGTAAGCCGAGGTGTTCGCAGAATCTCCATGTGGATACTCATGGCATAACAGACGAACACAGTGTTTGTCATTTGCTGAGTTTCCTTATTCGAGGATAGCCAGAGGGAGGCATACCTTAATGCCTCCGGCCGGCCTGGGTTTACTTCGACAAAATGCGCTTCGGTGGGTTCTTTCCACCCAACTAATGCAATAAGTATTAACAACCAGGAGTAATGAAAAGGTCTACCTTTTTCCTGTGCATCGCGAACATCCTCCAGGAATTCCTTTGCAAGATATGCGGACCAGTTGTAAGTGTATCCCTTGGCGCAGTTCATGGCAATCCGGATAAATGGAGCAGGTACCTCAGTAGGCATACATTTTCGGATGATCTTGCAGGCTAAGAGTTCAGCTGCAATGCGAATAGGCTGTTCCTGAATCGCGGAGGTGTGATACCCCCGTTTCCCCTTGGTCAAGCCAAACCGCTCTTTCATAGTTTGCGCAAGCTTTGTATCCTCATGTTTTGAGGGAAATTCATCTCCCGGATCAGGTCCTTCCATAGATAACCCTGTGATCTTATTAATGAGTGCGGCATCAATCAAGATTTGCTAGTCTCCTATCCACAAATAGTCGTCATGCACTAACGCAAGCAACTGTTTGGCCACTATAGTCACCTGTATGTCGTGACCAAAATGTGGAATATCAAGCACCTTGAGTAGGTCAGCGTTATCCAGGCCCGCAGCCCATGGTTGCACTTCCAGTATGGGTACATCATGTTCTGGGTAGTTGGCGCGGTGCAGGTATTCGGCCGGTGCAAACTGGGGAAACTTGCCATGATCATTTGTGTTGTGGTCACTGTACTTGAGCCGATCTATCTTCCTTGTCATACTTCCAACCAGCTAAACTCCTGGTGGTAGCGAGGGTGTGGTTAATGTGACTTGCTTTGTCCATCGGGGAATCTTGGCGTCTGGGCGAATAGGTTGGAGATAAGGTGGCCGTGGAGGTGCAATGTTCTCCCTATCCCCAGCCGATACCTGTACTGAACCGAGGGGGTCCATAGGAGGTGCTGCCGGCATTTGCCCTGTTCGCCTCTGCCGATCTTGGTTGAGCTTGGAGCAAACTTCATTTCTGCACTTTTTCTAGCAGACCGAGTCTGCATCGGCCGTGGTGGTGCTGGTTGGGTGTCTTCACCGGGAACAGAAGCAGGAGGCCGATTAGAGCAAGCTATCAGGCCCTCTCGCTCGAATTCTCTTACTAAGTCATCAATCTGTCTTTCTGTTGTCATGGGTTCACTCATAAAACTTGACGAAATGCATAATACAATTTTCCCTGACTTAGGCATCTTCTTATACACGCCACCAATCACATCGGGCAGGACGGTGCATTGAAGGCACCAAAATTTACGGAAATCTTGTCCAACTGTTACCCGATTTTCGATAATCTTCTTAGTACAGGTATTTAAGGAAATTAAAACACTACCGCCGCCAATTTGGCTGCTTCCCAACGGTCGAATTTTGAGCCTCACTGTGTTTCTGGGCCTCGGCAGAATCATGGCTGAAACTTCGGGACAACAAGCAACTTTGGCACAATAGTGCCCTTCGACTCGACCTGGTAATATCTGTGACAGGACTATTAGGTTTGAGGGACTGGCATCTTGGCTCTGCCCCTTGGTTTGGTATTCAATTCCTGGGTGATCATCATTTTCCTTGTCATGGAAAGCTATATCTAAAACAGGACCACTTTTGTTAATATAAAATGTGATCAAAAAGCTATCAACAAGATCATCCCTACTTACAGTGCCGTGTCGGAGCTCAACCTCCATATGCCAATTTTTCACTATAGGTTCCAAGATATGCGCGAACTTATGCACCCTCTCCTTGTGAGGTGTGTTTTCTCCTGCTGTATAGTACTGCCTCAAATGGCCCTGAAGGCTATTTGTCCCCTTGAACTTACTTCACACCTCTTGAGCTTGGCTTATGAATCTGGGGCGCAGGAATTTCTGGCAGGTTCCCCGACTGGGGTGAGACTCTTTAGGGTGAGTCGCCCATGCTGCTGTAGCTCCTAGTGCTGTTTCCAAAGTCTGGGTGTTTTGTGACTGAGGTATTCGGTCGGACACATGTGCAATAAATTCTCCATGATCTGTCATCCCAACATATGCAAGCAACCCTCTAGGCTATGCACTAAGGCATCTAAGAGACTAAGTGATCTGCGTGCATCTGTGGCCATGTAGCTCGTACAATCGATTCTGCCAGTTCTCCAGACCATCGTCTGAATCATACATGCAGGAGCTATCACATTGCCAATCCATTACACCATCAGCGTCAGGCTCGACATAATCTGCGTCCTTGGCTGTGATGTTGTAGATGTGGTCTAGAGTATCCTGCTCCCCTTCATCTCTGAGTGGTTCTGTATATCTTTCTCCTTGGGATGGGTCGAGGGGTATGATAATGTGCAGACCATTTCCTTTGAAGGTCATCTGTCTCCTCTTAAGATTAATAATTGCAGCATTGGCCATGGCCCACTCAATTCCCAACAGGGCTGGATAAGGGTTGCTGTCATCAATGATCTCAATAAATTCAAAATCTGCTAGAGTACTGACCCCATCAATGTCTATTGGAACACTGAGAAGTCGCCCAAGAGGTACAATCCTTTGCTGGTTAGCTAGTCGCAGTTGTATAGGTGACCAAACCAGGGAAGGCTTTCCCATTTGTCCCCAGGTCTGCTTGGGTAGGACATTAACGTCTGATCCAAGATCCAAAATGACATCAGTCATATCATATTCCCCTATCTGAACGTTCAATCTCATTTCCCTTCCCGTTCTTCGGACACGACTAACAGTTTTCTCCTGATCAATTCCTCTCTGAGGGTCTGTGACAGCAAGAACTTTTTGCAACTCTTTTAAAGCATTCTGATTCCGCAAGAGTTTCATATAGCTCTACAAGAAATAGGATAGTGTACTTACTTTATCCGTCGAGGCCTCTTGTGGCTGTGAATCCTACTGAGGTTGCCGCGCAGGTACTTCTGCTACGCCAGGGTCAATAATATCGCACTGGGCCTCCTGGGCTGGTGCTTGGTCCTTCGCAGGGTCAAGGGCTGGGACTTTCTCGGAGGCCTTACATGCGCACACTACGACAGGTTGCTTTGGCGTGTTTTGACTATGCGTCGTAGCTCCACTCTGGGTGACCACATTGAGGGATGCGGCAGGTCTTTGCTCAATGGAAATCAACTGAATATTTGGGGTAGGGCCACGGTTGTTCTCCTGAATATTTGCGAGGAGCTGGGGGCACTGTTCAATCACGTGGTCCACTGCGCGGCAATACCGACAGGTTGTAGTGGGGTTCCGACAGTCGTGAGCCAAGTGGCCAACTTGGTTACAATTGTAACATACAACCTGGCCTCTACCTCTTCCGGTCATCCCACCATGGCCGCAACCGCCAAAAGCACCTCTTCCGGAGGCACCGCTACGGTAACCATAGCCGTCATTATTCCGGGCCTCATTGTGTACTCAGTAGGCGTCATAGGTGCGCTCTCACATAAGGTCGTAACTACGACACTCTTCTTCATTATGCCCTATGGACTTACAGAATTGGTAGTAGGGGTTTTTGGGAACTTGAACATATCTCTGAAGAAGATGGCAGTGCTCAGGGCGGTGCTGGCCAGAGGTTCGGAAAATCTCACAATATAGAACACCGGAATTGAATTGGTTTGGCACGCCCATATTTAGGTAAGTTCTGTCCACGGGGCACTGGTCCCTATCATGACCCTCGGACCGACATTGCGTACACCAGACCTCCTCTCGACTGGTTTTAGATTTCTTCATGTCGCAAAGCTCCAGGGCCATCGCTGCCAGTTGCGCTTGGATTTGAGTAATACCAGAATCATCTCCGACAGGGGCGGTCTCTAGCTTCATTGCGATTTCCAGAGCCTCTTGCTGGTCAGCAACCTTCTGTTGCATGAGCGGAGTTCTAATATGCGGCAATAATGCTGCAATAAACCATTCCTTTTGCTGCGCAGGACTAATGGTGAAGCTGACTTGGTCTAGTAGAACTTTGAATCTCTGGTCAAAGTCCCACATAGATTCACCGCATCGCTATTGAATCTCCTTGAGTTCAGTGATGCTCTGCGACTCCGATTTAGGCTTCTTAAATTCTTTGATTATGGCCGCCTTGATCTCACCTAAAGTAGGGCTCTGAGTGCTAGAAAATTTCATGAACCATGTCAGAGCCCGGTCCCGAAAGGAAGTAATGAGCTGCGTGGCTCGTACATCCGGATTTGTAATTTTCTTCGCATTCCATACTGCTTCGCAGAGAAACCAGAACTGTTCTGGGTCCTCTGATCCCGTGCCTTTAAAGATGGGGAGTTTAATGTCATCAATGAGGTGGGCCATGAAGTTTCTGGGGGGGTTGGGAGGGGGACAGGATGTTGATGGGGGGGGGTTTATGGGGGCAGACTGGCCTGTGGCCGGAATACTCGGGCCTGGTTGACTCTCAGACTGCGATGGAATTTCAGGGGTAGCGGAGCGGCGTTGCAGGGTGACCGGAGGGTTTTCTTCAGAATCTAACTCTTTAGGGTTTACAGGGGTGGATGCAGTAGCCTGACCTAAGGAAGAGGGGTCAAAATCTCTCTTATACCTTTTTCCATTTCCCAGCAACCCACTTTGCTCGTCGAAGGGAGTGTCACTTGCAAACATATGTTAGTACGACTAAACTAATAGTCCGATTCAAACAGCAATATACCCTTTTTGGCTAATAGTATTTTAATCCTTAAGGTTAATAAATTCAAAAACTTACTGCGGGGTCCTTTGAAGAACTGTCGTTTAGCTTCGCTGAAGGAGCTACTTGCGTCAAGGGAAAACTCCATCACAAAGGCTTCCAATGTTTGCGTTGTCCAGAAATCAACAGCGTGGGATACCTCGTTATTCACGTGTTGCACAAGATTGACCCTTGCAGGGGTCCACGCGGGAACCCGTCGAGCTTGGAAGTTCGTCCTTCTCTCTGTTAACCTAGACAACCACTGGTGCAACTCTATGTGGATATTACCAAAGAAAATTTCATAAGCATCACAAAAAACATACCTTTGTAAAAAGTCACTTGCATTACACCGCGGATTGGCGTTCTCTTGCTGCGCAAATTTCAAACAGATCTTAGCAAACCAATCACTGATTTCCTTCACAGAGGGCCTCCAGAACATAGCCCTTGAGGTACAATGTAAACCCCTCTTGAGCAGGTACTGAGTTCAACCGGCAATGGAACCAATTTGTTGGGCAATAGGGTAGACCCAGGTTTAATCCTTTTGTGTCGCACCAACAAAAGACCCACAGTGTTGGCCCTTTCAGCAACAACCCGCACGTAGGTTGCAGTCTCACCCAAAACAGCTATGGGGTGCCGCAGAATCAGGTTTATGCAAGCAGAGAGGGGGATTACTGTACCTTAGCCTTTAATAACCTTATTAATCAATAATTATAAAGATTTACCATTCATTCACATACAACTTCGCAGATAAATAAACAGTCGTGACTTGCTGAACCCACTACAGGGAATTCACAGCGAAGCTAAATATTAGCAGCGATCTAACTTATCAGATGTATACAGTTATTAATGCATAGAAGACAACCGAAACAAAAATAGCACAAGAAACCACAACACCGGATATAACGTGGTTCACCCCCAGTGTAGGGGCTACGTCCACAAACTGTGTTCTATTCAACTTGCTACAAAACCACAGTTTGATCTGCGCACTCAGCTACAGATCCCTTCAGTCCTTAAAAATTCGCGCACACAGCAGCAGGCCCCTGCGCACACAGCTGCAGGTCTTTCCTCAATCTTCTTTACAAAAACCCTCTGCGCACACAGCTGCAGAGGTCATCCACGCACACAGCTGGGACTTGACCTTTCCTTACAAAATCACCTTAGCTTCACCTTAATCTTTCTTACATCATAAAACCTAACCTATCTTCTTTACACAAGCGCTTATTTATACTGCGCATTTTTACAAAACCATGGTCTTAAACCATGGGCACCCAAAACCCTAAACCCTGGATTTCAACCAAGGGTTTATTACAAAAAAGGAGTTTTAACTTTCCCCGACACCCCTAAGACTGTTTTGACCCGTAACTCTGCTTACAAACTTTCTGATTAACCGCGGAGTTACCCAAACATGGAGTATGCGTCCCAACAGGATTTGTAGCCCCAAATCCAAGAGTGTCTATTTGTTGGTTACTCTGAAGATTCAAAAGGGTACAAGCTGATCAATTTGAGCACAAACAAAGCCTTCATTGAAAGGAGTGTTCAGTTCCAAGAAGAGCCTTTAGCAGCAGTGGAAGTTGGAGAATCCTCTTCAACACCAGAACCATTAAATGTAAGTGAAGAGATAGTTGAAGTTATTGATTCTAATATGTCTGATAATGATGATTTAATTGCATATCCTAATAGTTCTACAAGACCAAAATTGGCAGCAAATACCATTCATGTAGCTGGAGAACTAGCTAGAAATCCTAATGATCCTAGGAGGACTAGATCTCAGTTTGAGAGTGCTCTGTGTGTGAAAGACCCTTTGTTTGTAGAGAAATGCTATCTGATGGTTGAATCAGACCCACAGACATATGAATATGTAGCACATGATCCAAGATGGTAAACATCCATGAAAGAAGAGTTCATCTCACTCCACAAGAACAACACTTGGGAGCTGGTTGATCTTCCCCCAGGCAGGAAGCTAGTTCAGTGTAAGTGGGTTTACAAAACCAAATTTGCTGCTGATGGTTCACCTTTGAAATACAAAGCTAGATTGGTATCCAAGGGACACTCACAGGTGCATGGCATAGACTACAATGAGACCTTTGCACCAGTGTCAAAGATGGACTCCATCAGGGTAGCCTTAGCCATTACATCTTCGAAGCAGTGGGAGGTACACCACATGGATTTGAAGTGTGCTTTCCTGAATGGAGATATCACTGAATATATTTACATGTAGCATCCTCAAGGATTTGCTACTAATGCATATCTTGTGTGCAGGCTAAAGAAGTCATTGTATGGGCTTAAGCAAGCCCCCAGGGCTTGGTATGCCAAGATTGATACCTTTCTTCTATCACTGAATTTTGTTTGATGCAAGTCAGATCCAAATGTCTATTTGAAGCTGATTCATGGTTCATTAATGATTATTGTTTTGTATTTTGATGACCTTCTCATTACAGGAAGCTCAAAGGATGAAATTGCCTCCTTGAAGGATGCAATGAACCATGCATTCTCAATGACTGATTTGGGCTTATTAAGCCAATTCTTGGGGCTCGATATTGCTCAAAACAAACAAGGAATCAAATTACATCAGTCCAACTATGCCTTGGATTTACTGAACAAATTCAACATGAAGTATTGCAAGCCAGGCAAGACTCCCTTCCTTTCAGGAGTTAAGCTTGAAGAAGCTGATTCTTCACCTATGGTAAACAATACAGTGTATAGGCAATTGATTGGATGTTTGCTATATCTTACACATACTCGGCCTAATATTTATTATGAAGTAAGTGTGGGTTCAAGATACATGGATCAGCCTCATGAGATCCATTGGAGAGAAGCCAAAAGGATCCTTAACTTTGTTCAGGGAACAAGGACTCATGGGATATTCTATAAAGCTAAATTTGATCTTGATTTGATTGGGTTTACTGACAGTGATTGGGCAGGTGGAAACACAGATTGAAAGTCAACATCAGGATATGTGTTCATGCTTGTTGAAGGACCAATCAACTAGTCAAGCAAGAAATAGAGTGCCATTGCACTCTCATCTATAGAAGCAGAGTACAGAGGAGTTGTAAATGCAGCAACTCAATGTTTATGGTTGCAGGGGTTACTTGGTGAGTGTGGATTCGAATCAAAATACTCAACTACTATCTATTGTGATAATCAGAGTACCATTCGAATCTGTAATGATCCAGTTCAGAGACAGAGAACCAAACACATTGAGATCCATATGCACTACATCAGATAGCTTGTGCATGATGGCACCATTCACCTACTCTTCTGTTCATCTTTAGAACAAGAACAGATATCTTCACCAAATTTTTTTGTGAGAAGACATTTAGTAATCTCAAATCACTACTGGGGATTGCTAATCATGCTGTGAAGCATGAGTGATGACAATATTTCCAAATTTTGTTTTACTGTCCATGTTTAAGGGAGGATTTTTCCCATTAGGTTTTTTCCTCTTTCCTTGGTTAAATGGACATGCAGTATGTAAAGGATGACTAAGCCTTGTTTCTAGGCCCTATAATTTTCTAATATTTTACTCATAATTCAGGCTTAAGGGGGGGGTGTTAGAATAATCAACCCATAGTTAGCTACCTTAGACATTAATTAATCCAATTTTTGTCTTATTTGCCTAGTTTCCATATTCCACCTTATGCAAGTTGTCCTCCACACATCCAAAGTGGTCAAATTTTCTAAATTTGAGTCATGGAGCACTTGGGAAACCACTTGGAATAAAATCTTCTTTATTCCTGGCCTTCCTAGTGCATGTCTTCTTTTTCTACTTTATTGCCTGCTTTTTCTGAGTTCTAAGGCAATTGGGAAAGTTTGACTAGGTGAAGTTAACTTGTTTTTTGTCCTCATCATCCTCCACCATTTTCTCCTAAGAAAATCATGTATGATTTGTCCTTCCATTATCTATTAGCTTTCCTAATTGATTTTTCCAATTCGTGAGCTCCTAGACAGATTTGGAAACTGCTTTATGCACCTATGGGGGATTTGCTTAGATTTAGTAAGCTTGCTTTTGACCAAATTCAAATGGAATCCTTATGCATTCGAATCTCTCATGTAATTATTTATTGTGGCAGCCTATGACTTCACAGGGTTGGCTATTGTACACTTATTCAATACAGATTAGTGTTCTGCTCCATATTCAGTCTCCTTTGTGTGTAATTTGCATGTGTAATTGGCAATTTTTGTGAGTGATATTGTTCTAAGACTTGGGTTCAATTTCCACACTTTCAAGCACTCCAAACAGCCCACAATATATAGGTGACAGCTTTTCACAACTTCCAAGATTCAAGGAACTCTTCTTTTCTTTCACTCTGAGGTAAACATGATCCCTAACACTGAACTCTCTGTTCATCCTATGCTTATCAGCATAGATTTTCTGTCTGTCCTGTGCTGCTTTAAGATTCTGCCTGATCTTTACAATGTCTTTCTCCATTTTCTTGAGCAACTCTGGTCCAAGCACAACTCAATTCACTAGGTTATCCCAAGTCGCTGGTGACCTACACCTTCTTCCATACAAAGCTTCATATGGACTCATCCCCAAGGATGCCTGCTGTCCATTCTTGTAAGAAAACTCTACCAAGTGCAAGTAATATTCCCACTTGGTTGGTTTGTCCATCACGTACATGCGAACCATATCTTCAAGCACCTAATTCACTCTTTCTGTATGCCCATCTGTTTGAGGATGGTATGCAGTGCTGAAGTTTAGCCTTGTACCCAAATATGCAAACAACCCCTTCCAGATATGGAAGTGAACTTGACATATTTTTCAGAGAATATTGCCTTCGGCAATCCATGCAATTTGAAAATATCCTTCATTAAGATCTTTGCAATGTCATCAGTCTTGTCCATAGACTTTACCGGTATAAAATGTGTTGTTTTTTTCAACTTGTCTACCACAAGCATGATGGAATCATGTTGTCTCCACGACATTGGTAATCCCATAATAAAATCCATTGAAATAACTTCCCATTTCCATTTCGGAACTGGAAAAGGCTGCAACAAACTTGTGGGATGTTGATGCTCAACCTTTACCTATTGACATTTCATGCACCTTGAAATGTATTCAGCCATGTCCTTTTTCATTCCTTGCCAAAAGTACTGCTTTCTAGCTATAGCAATTGTCTTCTGATATCCTGGGTGACCAGAATACGGAGCTTGATGGATTTCATCCATGAAAACTCTCCTCAAATCTGCTACATTTAGAATATAAATTCTCCTTTATAAGTAAGAAGTCCCTCTTCTTCCAATTTATATCCCTCATACCTCTTCTCAAGGCCTTGCTGCTGCAATTTGTATTTTACCTGCTCATACAATTCATCTCTGGCAACATGATTAACAATCAATTGCCTCAAATCTGATTGGCAAATACTACGAGATGCCACATACATTTCCTGTACCTTCCTGTTGAGCACATCGGCTATCTTATTTTCCTTTCCTTTTATGTTCTTGATTTCGAAATCAAACTCACATAAAAATTCCAGCCATCTCGCTTGACTAGCAATCAGAGTAGGCTGATCAAACAAACACTTCAGACCACAATGGTTTGTCCTGAGCTCAAATCTTCTACCCATCAAGTAATGTCTCCACATCTTAAGAGCATGTACTATGGCTGCAAGCTCAAGATCATGAGTGGCATAGTTCTTCTCATTCTCTTTCAACTTTCTTGACTCACAACATATCACGTGGTTGTCCTGCATAAGGACTCCTCCAAGTCCTTGTTCGCATGCATTGGTACACACCACAAAATATTTCTCTAGATTTGCAACCTTCAATACTGGTGCACTGCTGAGAAGATTCTTCAACCACTGGAAGCTTTCTTCACACGTTGAAGTCCATTCGAACTTTGTCCCCTTCTTTTGGAAAGAAGTGATAGCACGTGCAACCTTGGAGAATCCTTCAATGAATCTCCTATAGTATCCTACAAGTCCCATAAAATATCTTACATCCGCCACATTTCTTGGAGTAGGCCAATTCATAATGGCTTCAATCTTCTCAGGGTCCACTAATATACCCTCTTCTGAGATAATGTGACCCAAATACTGAATTCTATCTCTGTAGAATTCACTCTTGCTCAGTTTTGCATACAGATGATTCTCCTTGATCAATTGCAATGTCAACCTCAAATGCTCTGCATTCTCTTCCTCATTCTTAGAATAAACAAGAATGTCATCAAGGAAAACAAGAACAAACTTTTCCAAATACTTACCGAAGACACTATTCATAAGGCACATAAATGTAGCTGGTGCATTTGTGAGACCAAATGTTACCAGTACAAACTCATAATGTCCATACCTTGTCCTAAAGGCTGTGTTATGAATGTCTTCGTCCTTGATTCTCACTTGATGGTAACCAGACCTCAAGTCAATCTTGGAAAATACCTTTTCTCCTCTCATTTTATCAAAGAGGTCATCAATCCTAGGCAAAGGATATCTATTCTTCATAGTAACCTTGTTCAACTATCTGTAATCAATACATAACCTGAGTGTACAATCTTTCTTCTTTACAAACAGAACTGGTGCTCCCCAAGGAGACACGCTCAGCCGAATATACTTCTTTTCCAACAACTCTTGTAGTTGCATCTTCAACTCTAGCATCTCCAGTGTACTCATCATGTAGGGTGTTTTAGACACTGGTGCCGCTCCTGGCACTAGTTCAATGGTGAAATAAATGTCCCTCTTTGGAGGAATCCTTGGAATCTCATCGGGAAATACATCCTTGAATTCCTATAACATCTGATAGTCTTCCAACCTAGGAGTTTCATCTCCTATTGGTTCCAGAATATGAGCTGCATACAACTGGCAACCTTTCCTACAGAACTTCTTCAACTGCATTACCGAAATCTGTCTTACTGAAATTACCTTTGGAATACCTTTCACAACTATTGGGTTTCCTTCTTCATCCGTGTATTCAAAATTCTTGTTGTAACAATCAAGCTTTACTCTGTGAGCTTATAACCAATCCATTCCCATGAGAACATCATAGGAACCAAGCGGTAGAACATTCAGATCCGCACAAGTGATCAATCTAGTCATAATCAATGGACATTTCTCTACCACTTCACTGACCTTTCTCTTAGTCCCAGTGGCTATCTGAACTAACCAAGATTTTCTATGCTTTACCTTATTAAAGGCACAAATCTCCACTACTCTAGGAGTAATGTAATTGTGAGTAGAAGTAGGGTCAATCAAAATAGAAACAGATTGTTCAACAATATTACCTACAACTTCAATCACAGCTGACTGGTAATCTGATTGGCGGTCCTCCAGTGCTGCATAAATTCTAGGGACTGCCCTTGCTACTTGACCCACTATTTCTACTTCCTAAATGTTATAAGCTGGCCTTGCACTTTCATTCTCAAGTGGACAATATCTATGCAAGTGGGGTCCTTCACATTTCCAACATTTGAGTGGACCTTTATTCTATGGTGGATCTTTAGGCTTTACACCTGTCACTCCAACTGGATTACTCGCAGCTTGGGAAGGTTGCTTCTACTGATTCCTGAATCTAGAAGGTTTGAAACCTTTCCTTCTTTGGTCAAACTTCTCATTCTTCTTGTCCTTCCATGACTTATGGTAATCAGGTTTACCTTTTCTTTGCTCATAGCAATACTTATCCTTCCTTATCACTTCTTCAAGAGTTCTCGGTTCATAAAACTCAATTCTATCTTTGTAGGCTTGAGGTAATCCACTTAGAAACTGCTAGACCTTCACTTTTTCATCTCTGATGTACCATACATACCTCAAAAATTACAAGAACTTGTTTGCATAATCATTGATGGTATACTGTCCTAATCTCATCTCATGGAACTCTTTGATCTTGTCATCATAATACCTATCAGAGAGGTATTTCTGCTTGAAATACTTCTTGAACTGTTTCCACTTCAATATCCTTTCACTGATCCTCTTTACTTGCTTGAAGTGTTCCCACCAAATGGATTCTCTTCCATTCAGATTGAATATGGAAACTCTTGCCTTCATGTTTCCTGAATAATCCTGCACTTGAAAGTACTTCTTTATCCTAAGAAGCCAAGCTTCAGCCTCTTGTCCAGTCTTTATTTCACCATCAAATATAGGAGGTTTAGCTTTCTTAAATTCATCTCGAGAGCGATCCCTATGGTCTCTTCTTCTTTTCATTTTTCAAGAAGATGAACTTGTATCTTCGCTGGATTCTTTAGATTCAGATGATCCATTGGAAGTCCTTCTCCTCCTCTGAGTGCTGCTCTTACTGCCTTCTAGTCTTGATGTACCTCATCCAGAATCTATCTTTCTCTGCAAATCTGTCAAACTCTCCAACATGGTAGCATTCAACTGATGTTGCTCTTCTTGGGCTTTAATCAATCTTGTCATGGTGGATGCAACATCTGACGGTGTCTCTTGGAGTCTTCTTCCATTAGAATTTATGTCATCATTTCCATTACGGACATTTTCTCCCATGGCATCTCTCACACATTCCTAGGAATCCCGAGCATCATACCCATCATGGGTTCTCATGACTGAACCAGCTCTTGCTCTATCACATTGTTTTACCTGGAATACTGCTCTTGGAGGTGTCTATAATTCTGCAAATGTGTTGGTAGAAAACTGTTAGATGCATGAATTTAAACTAAATCAGAACTACTTACCTTCCTCTTTTGGAAATTCATAAAATAGCAATTTTGCTCAACACACAAAATTTTATCTCTTCAACCCTGTAATCCACTGACAGTCTATTGAAAATTTCCCTAAAAAATAGTTGAAATTTGATGATAAAATCTCTTCGAAAAACCCCAAAATTTCCTTTGTACAAGGTCTGGTCTCATCCCAACCAACGTTCCGACGTTTCGGTGGCCAAGACCACTAATTTTCTCTACTGTACTTCGATGATCTATTCATCTATCTTTCTTCGGTGTATCAAACCTGTAGTGGTCTAGGATTCTGGATTTCATCGGTGGTGCCAAGGGCTGTCCATCGGCGGTCAAATAGCTAACGTTTTCTACTATTTCAAACCTTCAATATTCTAAACTTCTGAACTGCATTGGTGGTCGGGTACACTATGCATCGTCCGGCTAGTTCTCTAGGCCTCTGCAACTGTGGCCAATGAACTTTCTGAGTCTTCCATGACCATAGTCCTATCGGCAGTCAGAGGAATTAGTGACTGCGATATCGGGTGGCTAGTTGTCAGGGCTTCCGCAATGGTGGCCAACAATCCCGTTAAAACTTCCATGGATCACAAATTTGTCGGCGGTTCAGGTGACTAATGTTTGCGGCATCAGTGAGTGGAAAGACTAATGCATCGGTGGGATAGTTCGCTAACTGGCTACAATGGTGGATGCTCGAAAAACTAATTTATGCCAATCAGCGCTCCAATCATCTATCATTCACCGTTCGCCAATGGTTTTCCACACTTAAAAGAAAATTTGAAAATTTTCTTCTTCCTTTCATGTCAGTGAAAGCTTCCCCTACACGTCACCGATTAACTAACAAATTTCGATTGGTGACTGAAACACAACCATCATGGCATCGGCAAATGAAATCTGTATCTGTCAGAGTATTAGTGCACTAGGCTTCCACAACAGTGGCCGCATGAACCACTAGCTTCTTCTGATGGCCGATGATCTCGTGCCTTAGAGAAATTTTTGAATTTTTCTTCTTCCATCGGCTCTTCCATCCCCTATTCATCGACGATGTCATCAACTATTCTTTTTCGATCGCCAATGATTTCATTCCTTAGAAATATTTTTGAAAATCTTTCATTGTGTCAACTGTCAGAATGTCTTTCCTCTGTGGCATCAGCGGTCGGAGGCTCTATCCATAGGAAGGATAGTCCTATAGCCTTCTGTAACAACAATGCACAATCAGCTAAGCATCGGCGACGCGATCAACTAATCATCGCCGATTGCCGATGATTTCATTACTTCGTGAAATTTTTGAAATTTCTCCCACTCTGGGTAATCTTCAGACTAACACTTTTGCAGTGTCAGCTGAGCTTCAAAATATAAGTTCCATTGTGTCGGAGGAACTTCTCCCTTAGTCCTTCGATGAGCTGACGGTTGATGAACGCAACCTTTCGTCAATTTCCTTCCGATTACTGTCCATCAGATGGCCTTCCCACTAAGTGTTCCGTTGCATTGGAAGAACTTGTCACTAAGTTTTGTGATGAGCCGAAAATTCTGGCACTTAAATTTTTTTTGTTAAATTTCTTGTCATCACCCATTTCTACTGGTTTCTTCTAGCATTAGTCAATCCTTCCTCTGCTAATTGTTTCTCATGTCCCTTTGAGGCCCAAATGCTGCAACATAAGCTCTGTCGCTACATCTTCACAGCCCATTCAGGCCCATGCTGCAACCAGAGCTTTGATACCATATTGTAACATCCCCGACCCTCCAATCGGCGAAGAGGACGTTACCATACACCAAACATCTAGGCATCTAGCCCCGTGAACATATACATACATATAATGCTGAAGCAAAATGCTGAAAACATAAACATACTAAAATGCATAATCACACATATATTCATCGGAAGCAAAACAATATTCATTCATATACATGTTCATCATAATTCATTAACCATAACCATACTATAGAAGTAAAATAAACAAGAATACTTATCTTATAGAGAACTTGTTCCGCAACCAGCTACGTCGCTGCAACGTTCCACCCAACCATAGGCCACATGCTCTTTAATCTCTCAGCAATGCTACCACCCCCGATCTAGGCATGATTCCGCAAGGAATAAGGAACTAACAGGCTTACACAAAGCTAAGGATAAAAATACCACAAGGGTACACAGTTCAGCCAAGCTAGTACAGTTGGGTTTATCAAGAAAACAACAGATCATCCAAGCCAATCAAGTTGGGTTTATCAGGCCATCCAGGAGTTGGGAAAGGCTATATGATAAGATGGTGAGCTCATCGAAGAGCTACGAACACCGACACTAGAACCAACCTGGCTTCTAGAACACCCACACACACCCAACACAAGGAAATCAGTCCTTTCTCTACAACACAGTCCCTCAGACCCTGATCCCCCTTCCAGTGTTATTCAGGGACTGTGGGGAAGAAAACTAGCCCACTAGCTCTGTCTGTGTGGTTCCTAACCCACCAGGTTTATCAAGCACATCAGGCCCTCATTCACCACTCCAATGCAGTCCAAGGACAAAACCACTGTGTGCATGTAGCTATCAGCTATTAAATATTTGACAGGCGATATGAAACTCCCTGGATCATTCTTGGCCCTATCATGGCCAAAACAATCCCACAGTAACCTACAGCAGCCCCAAATCACAAGGGAAACTCAACCAATAAGAGTGGGGAAACAACAGCTAATGAACCACAGGGAAAACCTAACAATGAACAGTAAATGCAATAGAGATTGCTTTTCATAAATAACAAGGAAAATAAACCCAAAATATCATATTAATATAACTTTGAGTTTACAATGACTGTAACAACAGTTCTAAGGTGGACAAGCAAATATCAAATTACTTTAAATCTAACCTCTAGCTTCCTAGGCGTGCACAATGATTTATGGAAGTCAGCTGCCCTTCTTTGGTGTCTCGATTTTTCTTAGCAAATGTATATCCAGCTCCTCAAAACTATGTTGTGTGTTCAACAAAACAACCCAAATCGTCTTCTTCTCAACACCATGAGTGGAAAATAAGTTTGCAGACTCTCTTATTATGTTGCAGCGCCCTCCTTCACTACCCAGAAACATTATGCACAGTTGTAACAAGAAGGAAGACTACATGAGAGTACCTAACAACATTGCAGTAGATTCATGTAGGCGTCAATATGGATTGTGGCTCCCTTTTCACCTATAACAACCCTTGATACTATCCCAGATGAAGCATGGAGATCACTGTAGAAGTGGAAATGTAAGTATATGCGCCCAACTGAAAGTAAACACCCCCAATCTCCACAAATAGTCCTTGCAAACAAGACTGTGTCCTCTTCATACGATGTCACGACCCACGCAGTCCAAACTTAGCCAACAAATGAAGAATATGGCCTCCACAAGATGAAATTTTCCCCTCTGTTACTCCCCCCATGCAGTCCAAACTCAATCAACAAATGAAGAATACATCCTCCACAAGATGAAATCGACCCCTCTGTTACTCCCCCATGCAGTCCAAAATCAGCCAACAAATGAAGATACAACCTCCACAAGATGAAATCGACCGCTCTATTACTTTGTCTTTTTTTTCAAAAACATAAAAACCAAAAAAGATGAAAAAAGAGAATATGCATGAATCTATACCATGTTATATCTAGATGGGCCTGAAAATATACTATACAAATAGAAATTTGTTGAATGTATAACCATGGCATGAGCCTATAATCTTAGGTATAATATAATATTGTTACTTGTTAGACTCATGGGAAGACCCCCTTGGGATTAAACTTATTATATAATATGCTATGGGTATGGCACCAGGGAGTCCTAGTTTCTTATATTCTTATTCTACTTATTGCATAAGCATTTATATCTTCTAATCTATTGCTTGTCAAGGATATTTATAACTTACATCGTAGGGAGGCTCTATGGGTTAAATAAATATGTTTCTAATGTGGATATATCCCAACCTTTAGACTAACTAATATATGTTGTTAGGATGATAGGAGATCAAGATGTTAAAGTTGTGACCACCCTTTTACCATATCAATGTATTTTTAGGAGTAGTTAGAACTGGCTTCAATCACCTCATTTCATGGCTTGGAAGGTATTAGAAATTTCATTTCCTTTAGAGCTCAATAAATCTCACTTGGGAGTGAGTAAATTACTCAAAGGTATAGTGCAATATCCATAACATCATTAGAGATCACTTGGCTCAATAATTTCATATGCCACCTGTCGTTGACTCTCCAATGATCTAAATAGAAATTCCCATGGAATCTGTAAAAAGTACTACACTTCCACCACTAAAATGGTTCATTGACCAATGCAAATACATAAATGAGGTGGAGTCTATAGATGGGCATCACATGATATGTGGTATATGTAAGTTATGCATCATTGAAAATTTACTGCAGGGATATCTTAGCAAGTAATCAGATTTTTATTAGGAGAATAGTTTCAATGGTATAATATTGATCTATAAAACATATGTTAATGGTTCAAATTCCTTTTATCTTTATAAGAATTTCATATGGTTGGAAGAGGTAATGATAAAAATTCTTAATATTTAAAAGGATTATATAGGTTCTTGTAGGTTTTATCCAAGTAGGACCCTAACCAATGTATTGAATTGTCAAACTTATGGAGAGCATATAGAGAAAATGTAACACCATATGTCTCTTCTCATTATTCTAATATCCCTGGTTACCTAATTGATATGTCAATTAAGAAAGTAGATTTGTAAGGAATAGCACCATAGAAATTTTAGCTCATATGATTTCCATAATAGGGGAGATCATAAATCAAACCAAGAAAAATTCAAGAAATAAATGTTTGAATGCATATGATAGATATACTTGTAAGGAAAGAAACAATAATGAGCCATATCATGCCAGTAGTTAAAAATAACATAAAGAGAAAATATCTTGTGTAGAATCGTAAGAGAGTCTATGGAAATAGACTAAGTTTGTACAATTATTTTATCCTTATGGTATCCTTACTTATTTACATGAAACCTTGAATGACATATAAGTAATTTGATCAAGTAAGCGATAAATACACATGCAGTAGATACCTACTAGATATAATACTATGTTTGGATGTAACCTCAACATCTAACCTTAGATGAAAATGACATCCCTTATGTGGTAAGCTAAAATTTATTACTAGTGCACTTGAATCCATTGGAACAAACTCACTGTCCCCATCCTTCTACAAATAAACCTCACAATCAATGCCTTAGAAGCCATGCTTATTACATTATTTAACTTCATGTCATCCACTGCAATAGGCTAATATACATGGTCGATTTCATGGTATATGCTCTCAACATCCTTATTTGTATCAAGTCATTTTCCTTGTTAAATCCATTCACCAAAGGATTGTAAGAATGAATATTTGGTTCACAACCATTTTCCTTCATATGCTCCACTAGTGCAAGATAAATGACAATTTTTCCTCCTTTGAAATCTCAATAAATCAAGGTAGTATATGTTACTTCATTTGGTGTCAATAATTTTCAGTTAGGGATGATGGTTAAGGGAATACATAAGGATATATTATATAAAATTCTCCATCTATATAGCCATCTTTTTCTCTGATCTAGCTACAAGATTGTCATGGTTCACTAATTCATATAACAAGTGTTATAGGAAATAGAATGGTGTCCTTTCCATCATTAGCACCTACAATACTAGGTATATACCTATTTGTTTGATAATTATAAGGAGATGGAGGGTTGACATTGTAGGTTAAAAATTATACTTATAAGGAGATGGGGGTCACATCATATTGATATGGTCCATCAAGAAAGTAATCATATTTTAATTAGGATAATAGTTTCAATGGTATAATATTGGTCTAAGAAACATAGGTTAATGGTTCAAATTCATTTTATCTTTATAATAATTTCATATGGTTGGAAGAGGTAATGATAAAAATTCTTAATATTTAAAAGGATTATATAGGTTCTTGTAGATTTTCTCCAAGTAGGACCTTAACCAATGTATTGAATTGTAAAACTTATGGATATCATATAGAGAAAACATAACATCGTATATCTCTTCTCATTATTATAATATCCTTGGTTACCTAATTGATATGTCAATTAAGAAAGTAGTTTTGCAAGGCATACCACCATAGAAATTTTAGCTCATATGATTTCCATAAGAAGAGAGATCATAAATCCAACCAAGAAAAAAACAAGAAATAATTGTTTGAATGCATATGATAGATCTCTTTGTAAGGCAAGAAACAATAATGAGTCATATCATGCCAGTAGTTACAATTAGCACAAAGAGAAAATATATTGTATAGAATCATAAGAGAGTCTATGGAAATAGACTAATTCTGTACAATTATTTTATCCTTATGGTATCCTTACTTATTGACATGGGACCTTGAATGATATATAAGTAATTTGATCAAGTAATCAATAATCTACCTAGGTATAAATGTAGTAGATACCAAGTATAAATAATACTATGTTTGCATGTAACCTCAACATCTAACCTCATATGAAAATGACATCCCTTATGTGGTAAGATAACATTGATTCCTTGTGCACTTGAATCCATTGAAACAAAATCATTGTCCCCATCCTTCTACAAATAAAACTCACAATCAATGCCTTAGAAGCCATGCTTATTACATTATTTAACTTCATGTCATCCACCATAATAGGATAATATACATGGTCGATTTCATGGTATACCCTCTCAACCTCCTTATTTGTATCAAGTCATTTTCCTTGTGAAATCCATTCATCAAAGGATTGTAAGTATGAATATTTGGTTCACAACCATTGTCCTTCATATGCTCCACTAGTGTAAGATAAATGACAACTTTGCCTCCTTTGCAATGCCCATAAATCAAGGTAGTATATGTTACTTCATTTAATGTCAATCATTTTCAGTTAGGGATGATGGTTAAGGGAATACTTAAAGATGGATTAGATGAAATTTTGGATCTATATAGCCATATTTTCCTCTGATCTAGCTACAAGATTGTCATGGTTCACTAATTCATATAACAACTATTGTAGGAATTAGAAAGGTGTCATTTCCATCATTAGCACCTACAATACTAGGTATATACCTATTTGTTTGATAATTATAAAGAGATGGAGGGTTGACACGATAGGTTAAAAATTATAGTTAGAAGGATATGGGGGTCACATCATATTGATATGGTCCATCAAGAAAGTTATTGGATTTTCATTAGGAGAATAGTTTCAATGGTATAATACTGGTCTAAAAAACATAGGTTAATGGTTCAAATTCTTTTTATATTTATAATAATTTCATATGGTTAGAATAGGTAATGATAAAAATTATTAATATTTAAAAGGATTATATAGGTTCTTGTAGGTTTTCTCCAAGTAGGACCTTAACCAATTTATTGAATTTTCATACTTATGGAGAGAATATAGAGAAAATGTAACACTATATATCTCTTCTCATTATTCTTATATCCTTAGTTACCTAATTGATATGTCAATTAAGAAAGTATATTTGTAAGCCATACCACCATAGAAATTTTAGCTCATATGATATCCAGAAGAAGAGAGATCATAAATCTGTTAGAATAATCAACCCATAGTATTTACCCACTTAGACATTATTTCATTTATTTTGTCTTATTTGCCTAGTCCATGAGTCCCACCATGTGCAAGTTGTCAATTGCCTATCCATAGAGGTCAAACTTGCCATTATTGACTCATGGAGTTCTTTGGAAATTCCTAGGAATCAAATCTGCTTTATTCCTGGCCTCCTAGGCGCCCTTCTGCTTTTTCTGCTTTGTTGACTGCTTTTCCAGTTTTTAAAGCACATAAGGAAAGCTAGACTAGGTGAGGTGAACCTGTTTTATTCCCCTTTCATCCTCCACTCTTTCCTCCATGAAAAAGCATGTATGAGCTGCCATTTGACCACTCTTTAGCTTTCCCATGCGCCCTTGCTAATTCGTGGGGTCCTTGATAGATTTGGGATCAGCTTTTTACCCCTATGGGGGATTTGCCTATTTTGGGTAAGCCTGCTTTATGCTAGATTTGGATGCTTCCTTATGCATTCGATTTGCTCATGTATTCTATATATTCAGCAGCCTATGTTATTACAGGGTTGGCTATTGTACACTCAGTTAATATAATTTTGTGTTACAGCTCCATATTCAGTCTCCATTGTTGATAATTTGCATGATCAATTGTTAATTGCTGTGAGTGAAATTAATATACTGCAGGCCTGAATTTCTACATGGTATCAGAGCCATTGTGGGTTTTTACTCTCCTCCAAAAATTGTTTTGCAGGTTCGACATCAAGACTGGGAGCCTTCTACCGCAGCCGGGACAGATTTTCTAAAGCTATGGATTCACAGAAAACTATCCTCACTCCCTTCAACTATTTTGAATGGAAAGCAGAGATGGAGATCTTGTTGAGAGCGAAAGGCCTCTACAGGGTGACTATGGCTACAGAAGAAAAGCCCAATGCTGCTCCAGAGAAGATCAAATGGCACAATCGGAGAGATGAGGCCTATGGCCTCCTATGTCTCAGTATTTCGCGAGACCTCCTTTTCCATCTCGATGGATTGACTTCACCGGATCAAGTATGGGAGAAAATTTCTGAACTCTTTGGAAAGACAGATGAGATGAGGGGACACCAAATCGAAAATGAATTGATTTCCCTGAGTCCCAGTAATTTTGAATCCCTGCAGCTATATTTCTCCAAGTTCAAAGCACTAGTTTTGCAGCTGAAACAGTGTGGTATTGAAAAGAAAGATGAGCAGCTCATATTGTCCATCCACTCGAAGCTAGGGCCTGATTATTCAATCTTTGTTTCGACCTTCTATGCCACAAAACTCACAGCTCGAACCTGGAAGATGCCTAGCCTTGCAGATTTCATG
>LPNX010124325.1:252000-277275 GCA_001517045.1 Pseudotsuga menziesii | reverse complement strand
CTAACAATGGATCTTCGTGGCTTGTGTTCCCATCTGGCAATTATTATGTGTTGTTTGCATATATATACGAGAGAGATATAGGACTAACAAATACCCAAATCTATGGTGGACTGCTCCAAATATCTGAATGCCGGCTTTCAGCTGAACAAAAGGGAAAGAACCCATCAAACATACCATGATTTCCATTGCAAAAACCCTTGAATTGGGATCCTTCCTGAAGATTTGAGATGAAATGAATATTTCATTGCATTGCAGTGGCATCCTGGTAATCACCAAAATGCCGTGCTCAGGGAAGAACACAGGGAAAAATGGCCATAGATTGAAAATCCTTGAACAGGGTCACCTTGGTCTTGAGCTTGAGTGAAATGTAAGATTTTTCTACATTGGCACCCACCACTTCAAGTTGGCGCCAAAACCCAAATTGTGAAACTACACTAACATGATAGAATGAAATTTGTATTTGTTTAACTTGAATTCTATTATATTTGTATTTATTTAACTTAATTTGTTTATATGTATTAATAGTATATAATAAAAAATTGCTTAGTATATTTTTTAAAAATTTTATATGTATTATTAGTACATAATAAAAAATACTTAGTAACATTTTTTTTTAATTTATAATGTAAATAGTTTAATAATTAATATTATTTATAAATAAAATATTTAAAAACAAATGTATATAGTTATATTTGTATAGTTATTTTCGAATATATAAGTAATAGCTTACAACTAGGACATTGTCATAGTTAATTTACCATTAAGACATTGTCATAATTAATTTGGTGTTAACAATGGAGTTGTAACACGTGAGGCTTTGCAATTTACTAAGTTCTAGAAGGTCTATGAATCCATTTGTAGTCTTAGAATTTAGAAA
Source organism: Pseudotsuga menziesii (assembly GCA_001517045.1). Lineage (NCBI taxonomy): Eukaryota > Viridiplantae > Streptophyta > Pinopsida > Pinales > Pinaceae > Pseudotsuga > Pseudotsuga menziesii. Next base: position 276,398 of record LPNX010124325.1, on the reverse strand, counting down.
AATATACAACATTGTCAAAATTGTAATTTTTCATTGCCGAACTAATCCACAACTAAAAATGACCAAATAAATGACCAATTGTTATGTGGTCATTTTTTTCTAGATACCCCGTGACCAAATTTGGTCATTTATCTTGGTCGTTTTTAGTTTAGTTTTATCATGTGACCAAAATTGGTCATTTATCTTGGTCTTTTTTATTTTTCCCACTTAAATTTATCAATTTTGGTCATTTTTCCCTTGAAAAAAATTGTGGTGACCAAAATTTTTGGTCTCTTGGTCACTAATCTCTCATTTTGCACTAGTGGACTCACTTGACTCCTGGCCTTCAATATGCCTTGAGATCGCTCGGATTCGACCTTTCATTACCCCTTTGAAAAGCTATATAAGGAACTCTTTGGTACATTGAAGGCATATGAGAGAATTGAGAGCAAAGAAACTATAGTCCATTGTAGCCAGAACTTGTGCTTGAGTCTGCATCCCTTTGTCCCTTGGAGCACTTTTGTGTTCTTCCCAAGCTTGCCTTTTTCTTGTGAGCTTGCTATCGAGAGATGGAGGATTGAGGTGGTGGAGGCCCAAGTGGGGGTTCAGTTTCTATGATTCGTAGACGTGCCAACAGAGGTTGTATCCATTGTAATATCTGATTTTATATTAATAGAAATATCTTTTCCTGTCTAATAATGTATGTTTGAATGAATATGTTATCCATGGACGAATTCAAATTCTTATAAATTGTTGATTATATATGCTAGAATAGATCTAACACCAATATATATAGTATGCTTGTCTTTTTTACTTGTTGTTGAGGAAGTGATTCATCAATTCAAGCTAAAGTTGGAAAGCTCAACAGGGATCTACTTCAACTATCCGGAATAAGGTATGAGGTCTGATCCTTTAGTGTTATATATTTGATTTCTATTGCATATTGGAAAGGATTGATTTCTGGAGTCAAGATATTTGTTGTGGTACCGTAACAGAATTGGCGACTCCACTGGGGAGTTCCTAGTAGTTTTCCTTTGGGGGTTTTCTATCGGCATTCAATGACTTTGAATTGCTCTTTTTCTCTTGTTTCTGTGTCGGGTCTGGGGGCATGTTTACCTGGTAGTGTTTGATAGGTGTGAAGTTTGTCTTAGCTTGTCTGTTTGCCTTTATTTTTATGCACATTTCTTCCTATACGCGAGTTTTTAACTCACATTCGCATATATACATGGGTTTCACTGCTATTTCTGCGTACACATGCGGGTTTACTGTGAACAGTCGCGTATGCCCTTAGTTTTTCCTTCTTGAGGAATATGGTTGTTGCGGGGTGAATTTTGATGATTGTTGAGTCTCCTTTGATACGGCTAGAGTCTGTATACACCTCTATTTTTGACCAGAGACATTTTTTTAGGGTAAAATTTCTTTTTTAAGAATGTTCTTGTCATTGCATTTTTTATTTTTTGTTTTGAGATTAGTGCATTATATTTCTTTTACCTTAGTACTTTGTTTGAGTGCTGCTCGAGTGTGCTTGCAGAGTCTAGGGGTTGTAGAGCCATTCTTTTGCTTTAATATCTCATTTTTATTTCAAAAAATCCAAAAATATTTGCTTATCATTATGCATTGCATTTTGTATTTTGCACAGTACTTGCACTAGATTTGCTTTGGAGTATTAGTCAGGATTTCATATAGGAAAGCTAGCATCTATCATTTGAAGAAAATTGTGCATTTCACGTAGTAGCATACCCTATTTTTCATGGACACAATGCATTTGCATTGATTGTTAGGTGTGCATTTTGCTTCATGTTGTGTCATAACGCCATTAGTTACATGGCCATATACCTCTTTTGAGAAATAAAGCCAATTAAAATCAACGCTTAATTTAAAATGAACTACACTATTTCATTTGATAGGGTTCACCAACAAGATTAGGTTTTAGGGTCTTGGAATAGTTCATTGTGAGTAAATTCTCCAAGACCACTAAAAAACAACATGTATGTGTCTGTCCAGGTGAGTGTGTGAAATTCCTTGGTATAACCAGTGTTTCTCAAGATCCTCCTCTCAAAAGGGAGTTAAGCACGAGACAGTGTGAGCGGTTATTGATTGGGATGACCCCTAGTCATAAATGAGTAGCACTGGAGATATTTCTAGGATTCTATTCGTATTCGGGGGCTCTTTCAAGAGTTTTGGGATTTGTTACCCTGCCCATACAGTTAATCCCGCCTGCGACTGTCTACTTGAGCATTGATTATATTGGGGTGATCTTAGTGGCCTTACCTAGGATATCGATGGGGTACTTTGTAGGGGTTATTCTATGGGTGTCTCGGCCAGGTTGGGGTCAGACAACACAGTCACTTTACGCGTTGAAGCTGATGGCCACAATAATTGGTTATGTACCTCCGCTTGTTGTGTATGGGAGTCTCAAGCCTCTCCTAGGCGAGACATACTTGCTTCATTCGAAAGCTCACTTATCCTTCCCTTGATTGTTTGTATTTGCCTTTAGATTTTATTGGTGATTGCTCTGTGCATGTTAGCTTGCCTAGGGTTTGCGTAGATAGCGAGTCTTTTATATTTTTTGAGTCATTGTGGATTCGGGTGTAGCTCCGCATCGTTCTCGTCGTTTAGCAGGAATTTCACCTTCTACATCCCCTCCTCCTCTGGGAGAGAGAAATAGACAGTCCAGGAAGACTACTTTGCACATTGATTCACACATGATGGGAGACCATGTTGAAGGTATTCCTGAACCACCTTCTCCCATTCAAGTGGAAGATGGGGAGTTTACTCCTAATTATGATTCGTCACCTGATTTGATTGAGCTAGGTCTTGTGATTTCTGAGATAGGTACTTTCCATGATAGACCTACTTATTCTAGTGTTGATTCCCCATTGACGCATCGCCAGTATGGAATGCCAGAGAATGATGAGACTCATTTTGAACCCGCGAGCACTAGTTATGGTAGTTATGGTATGTCTGGTTTTCCCACACATGATTTGGCATTCCATGCCGAGTTTGAGTTTGATCCTAACACTAAGCCTAGGGGCACTCTCATTCCTTACCATGCAGAGAGGTTTGGGAGCACAAGTCACATTGCACCTTCCATCCCAGTGGTGGAAGCTACGTCACATATTCCTCCTAGGTCTAGGGTTAGTGATCCTATTAGGATACTAGATCCAAGACGAGTGACTATACGGAATAACACATACATAATTACATAGGTCCCTTCGTCCTCTGTCCCTAGTTCTTCGAATGTTAACCCTCCACCTCATTCACGTGGTCCTTCGGGCCGGAACATTGCTACGAGTCATGTCCGTACTACAGTTACTCGACTAGTTGTGTCTTAGGTTCATGCACCACCCGTTGTTTCGGGAGGTCATGTTCATACTCCTAGAGGTCATATTACTACTTCCAGAGCGTATATTCCTACTTCTGGAATGTATATTCCTACTTCTAGAGCGTATATCCCTACTTACAGAGTGTCTCATGGGACATCTCATGTGATGACTTATGGACCCTATTATGGGATGCAGTATGGACAGGGTTCTTCACCTTATGGGTGCAGGTATCAACAACCCGTTTGCTCTCCAAATTATGGCTTTATAGCTCCAAATAGTGAAGGTACACCACACTATGGTGCTTCCATGCCAACCTATACAGGTCAAACAGGAGAAGGGCACCATGGCCAAGGCCATGGTGGTTATGGTAATTAGACCTATGTGAATCAAAACTATCAGGGAGCAGTCCATCAACCTAATCATCATAGGCTCCCTTTCCTTGCGACGTTGAATCTTCCTGACTTGTCGAGATTGACGAACGATCCTATCACTCATGACCTGGCTTGGCTGACTGTCCCTACTTAGCTTCCCTCAGACATACCCAAATTCAAGGGCAAACCGGGAGAGGATCCGAGTGAACATGATACTACCTTTCACCTATGGTGCTCCCTGAATTCCTTACATCAGGACTCAATCCGTTTAAGGCTATTTCAACGCACCCTTACAGGGCTTGCCACGAAATGGTATATAGAGCTACCTAGGGGGTCATTCGCTTTGTTCGATGACCTAGTGATGACTTTTCTTAACCACTTCCAGCTACCAGTGCATTATGACGTTGGTATTGAACTCTTGTTGACATTTTGGCAGGATAAAGCCACACATATCTTAGATCATATCCAAGAGTGGTGTAGACGAAAGAGGTTAATTAAAGATTTTATACCGTCGGAATTCCTCCTCGAATGGTTCCTTAAGTCGCTATTGCCGTATATAGCGAAGGATGTTTCTACATTCGGAGTTTAAAATGAGGAACAAGCCATTTTTAGGGTGCAGGAACTGGATTTGATTTATGCTCAATCCAGTTTGTTATATGAGATCATTCCCAATGCTCCACATTCTAGTTTCGACCCCAATGTTAAACTTGGACCACATGCCGATGGCATTGTTGGTTGTGGGAGTGATAAACCTATAGATTCGGTTGCAAAACAAGTTAGTCAATTGTCAATCAACCAATCTGCTTTGGGACAAGCCACGGCTTCATCTCAACCCACCCAAATGACGATTGTGCTTTCAGTGCAATCGTCGGATCAGAAGGGTAACTAGCAGCCCGGACGAAATAAAAAGAAGGGTAAGAGTAATCATAAGGGTGGGAATAGGAATGAAAATTCTAATAATAATGACAAGAATGCTTGTAATGCTAGGGGGGACAAGCAAGCCAAATGTAAGGTTAAATTCCCTTGTAAGTTGTGTAATGAGGATCACCTCACTTACTTGTGCCCTCGTATTGATGAAGCCTCAAGATTCTTGGCACAGGGCCCAGCTCTGCTGACTAACCCTTTACCTCACAATCAAAATATGAACTCGAGGAACCATGCCTCAGTCTGGTGGTGATCAAGATCCACTGGAGGGTAGTGGTCGTGGTTGCATTAACATGGTATGTGCTGCGAAAGTTGTGATCTGTGCAAAAGACTATGGGTCGTCACAACCCAACCCAGGAAAGGAACCTGATCCACCAGGGACTCCTTTGCGTATTGAAAAACCTGTGGATAAACTTGAAGCTGCACCTCATATTCCTAAGGGATTCCTTAAGCATTCGGGGCACAATGCTAATGCCCGAGCCGCCCAAAACTATTCTGTTGTCGAGGATTTGGGCCATACTCCTTGTGCGATGTCTGCACTGGAAGTGCTTTAGAGTTGTCCTTCACAAAGGAAGGATTTGCTTTTTGCCCTTGGTGTGAATGATGATAATTCTTCCTCTGTGATTAAATTTGAAACCACAGGACTTCAACCTCACATGTCTTACTATGTGTCTCTTTTGATTCACGTAGAATGTCTTAACATGACCGTCAAGCGCACTGTGATTGATGAAGGCATTGCATCTTTTGTGACGTCTTTATCTTGTTGGAAGGGTTTAGGTTCCCCTGAAGTGTCTAAATCCATGACCATGTTAACTGCGTTTGATGGGAGATCATTTAGGCCACACGGGATCCTTCCTTCCCTTAAGGTCCGTTTGGGAGGGAAGACCCTTGTGATAGAGGTCGAGGTGGTTGATGCACAACTTGACTACAATCTCTTGCTGGGTAGGAATTGGATGTACAATATGCAATCCATAGATTCTTCCCCATTTTGCTTTGTATGCTTTCCAGTTAATAGGAATATAGTTACGATTGATCAAATGTCATTCAAGAATCTGTCGGTTACCGCATCTTCGGGAGCTTCGATCGTGATTGTAGAGCACTCTCAGCTGGCATTTGGGAGTGTGCGTGTGGGCATGTATCCATCCCTTATGGGAAGTTTTAGTTTCCATGCACCTATCCTTATTATAGGGTCTACTTCTGGTGAGGATTTGACATCTATAAGATCGGTGCCTTTTCGCACGAGTCATATGGAAGATCCTTGGATTATTCCTACACCGAATACTTCAAGTGAGCCCATCGTAAGAGATGTGTCATTGCCTGCAACTATGGTAGCTTATCAAGCTAATCTTCAGTGTGTTGCAGAGCCCAATCCTTCCTCTTCGTGGATGGAGAAGGAGGACCCTTATGTGCTACCTGCATGGGCAGTACAGTCTTCTCACACGCATGACTGCCTTGATAGTTTTTTTCCTTCAGACAAAGCATTTATTGAGGCCATGTCGGTAGTTAAGCTACCATGGGAAGAGCTCCATCATAGATCTTACTTTCTTCCTGAGCTTGACCACTTGGAGTGTGAGAACTTAAGGGAGGTTATTAGTGAGAGAATTGGTAGTCCTATGGTTCCATTAAGCTCTCATGGTCCGATGGCTAATGGAAACATGGAAAATATATCCCCAACGATTCCTATCAATATCTCTCGTAATCCTGGCAGGATAGAGAATGTCTATATTAGGGCAGAATGTTCCCATGCTGAGATTCAAGAATACACTGAGCTGTTTAAGGAATTCTATGATATCTTTGATTGGTCTTACAATGAAATGCCAGGTATCGAGCCTCACATTGTTGAACACAAGATTAATACTTATCCCAACGCTAAGCCTGTTCGACAACGCTTGCGTGCGGTGAATCCTAGGAAAGCACCCATAATTAAGGCAGAGATAGAGAAACTGTTGAAAGACGGTTCTATCTATCCCATTCCCTTGACGGAGTGGGTTTCAAACCCCGTTCTGGTTGACAAGAAGTAGGGAGCGATTCGCATATGTACTAATTTCCGTGATTTGAATCATGCCTGTGCTAAGGACAATTTCCCCACACCATTTATTGATCAGATTTTGGATGAGTGTGCGGGTAGCGAGGTTTTTTCCTTCATGGACGGCTTTTTTGGATACAATCAGATACAAATTAAACCTGAGGACCAACATAATATTGCATTTGTTTGTTCTTGGGGAACTTTTTCATATTGGAAAATGCCTTTTGGCCCTAAGAACACTGTAGCTACTTTTAAGTGGGCCAGACCTGGATATTCCATGATCTCAAATCGATTATCAAAGTATTTTTGGATGACCTTGCTGCTCATTCTTGTATGAGAATGCGTCATTCCTATCATTTGATATTGGTATTCGAAAGGTGTCACCATTATTTGGTGAGGTTAAATCCTCACAAGTGCATCTTTTGTGTGAAGTTTGGTCGCTTGTTAGGCTTCATTGTATCTAAGGAGGGTATAAGAGTCGACCCTTTGAATGTTGAGGCAATACTTCAGTTGTCTCCCCCGAAAAATATATCGTCATCTTCAATGTTTGCAAGGCATGGAAAACTTCTTACGAAGATTCGTTGTCAATTTTTCCAATTTGAGTAAAGGCTTCATGAATCTTTTGAAGAAGGACACCACCTTTTGTTGGGATGAGTGAGCCCAGAAGTCCTTTGATGTGCTCAAGTGAGCCCTAGCATCGGCCCCGGTGATTAGTCCCCCAGACTATAGCCATGATTTTCTACTTTATGTGGCCGCGTCCATGGAGATGATTGGTATGGTTCTGGTTCAAGAGGATGAGGAGCTCCAAGAGCATGTCATATACTATCTAAGCTGGAATCTTATTGATGCGGAGATCCGTTATTCTCATGTTGATAAGCTTGCCTTAGCTACCGTACATGCGGTTCAACGATTGAGACATTATATTCTCCTTCACTAGACCTTGGTTGTAGCCCATGTCAATCCATTTCAATTTGTCCTCACTTGAAGGATGATTGGGGGAAAATATAATAAATGTATTGTCATCCTCCAAGAATTCAACCTTGAGTTTATTTCGACAAAATCGAAGAAATTGCTAATTTTTGCAGAGCTTATATCAGATTTCCCAAGCAAGGATGAGGAGTTGGGTTGTGAAGATACGTTTATCGATGAGCACATCTTCTTAATCTCAAATTTAGACCCATGGTATGGGGATATCATTATATATTTACAAACATTGAATGTCCCCACTCACCTCTCACGGGATGAACGATGACGATTACATCATGTTTCTAAGAATTACCTCATAGTAGATAACACTTTGTACCTTCATGGGGTATATTCCATTTTACAACGTTGTTTAACTCATGAAGAGGATGATGTCATGCTGAATGATTTCCATGGAGGGGCATGTGGTGGTAATTTATCTTGGCTTTCTACAGCCCAAAAAAATCTTAAGAGCGGGTTATTTTTGGCCATCAATCTTTAAGGATTGTGTAGATGCAGTCAAGAGGTGCCACCCTTGCCAGGTGTTTGCACGTAATATGCACTCGGAACCTACCCCATTACATCCCATCATCACTGTCGGTCCCTTCACTAAGTGGGGGATTGATTTTATGGATTGCAACCTAGCTTCAGCTGGGGGGCATCATCATATCATAGTGGCTGTTGATTATTTCACGAAATGGGTTGAGGCTATGCCTACAGTTAAATCTGACGGTGAGACATCCATGCACTTTGTATTCAACCAGATTATTACTCGGTTTGGGATTTCAAAAGAGCTTGTCACTGACCATGGCTCACACTTTCAGAACCGTATGATGGAAGAGTTGGCATCAAAGTTAGGGTACAAATAAGAGCATTCCTCCTCTTAATACCCTCAAGTGAATGGACAGGTAGAAGTAGTGAACAAATCACTCAAATCCATTCTCGAACGAACCATCGTAGAAAGCAAGAATAATTGGCACATTATGTTATATCCTGCTTTATGGGCTTATAGAACCGCTGTTAAGATTGCCATGGGTTTTTATCCATATCAACTTGTACATGGAGTGGAGTCAGTATTTCCGGTTGAATGCAAGATTCATTGTTTGAAGCTAGCCATAGAGCTCTTACCAGAAACTTCACCATTGGAGGAGCATTTGTTCCACCTTGGGCAACTTGATGAGTAGTGTCAAGATTCCTTGGTGGCTCTAGAGGTGAATAAGTGTCGCATAAAGGTCCAGTACGATAAGTCTATCTGACTAAGGAGGTTTAGTGAGGGAGACTTGGTCCTTTTTTGGGATCAACCGAAAGAACCCTTGGGGGCAAGAAAGTTTAACCCCATGTGGCGTGGTCCTTACGTCGTCAAACGTGTGTTAGAGAAGGGTGCTTATGAGTTATTGGATTATGAGGGGACAGCCTTGGCGGAGCCTAGAAATGGGTTCTATCTCAAAAAGTACTATGCATGATTTTCAGCCAAGGCTGGTTATTGTATATTATTGTACAAGTTTTGCATAGGTAGGTCTTTTTCTTATAATGATCAGGTTTGTGATTAGTTTCCATTTTTTTTGGCATATTGCAAAGGAATCTTCCACCTTCATAGGATTCACGGATGGTGTGAGCCATCACACTCAACACTCAGCCTTTGCTGCTTAGGTGATTTATACTCCTATGGGTCAGGTGTTGTCTTTAGGAGGCGTATGTTTACAGCCATCTTCCAATAATGTTATTGAATACAGTGTCGTTATTGAGCTTCTATAGGATGCCATTTGACATGGTGTTCTCTCTCTTGAGGTACGTCTTGATTCGGGTTTAGTAGTGTCACAACTTAATGGTTTGTACCATGTTATAGATCCAACATTATTAAGAAGATTGTTACGTGTGAGATTATTAGAACGCCAATTTGATAATATAACATATATACATATTCCAAGAATTAATAATCAAGTTGTTGATTCATATGCTAACTACGTCTTAGATTGGCATTTGTTTCATACATAATAAATTCATCACAAACACAAATTTTTACACATGTAAATCAATAAACCGATCATCATAAAAGTTTTATAAACATCCAAAATGTGGTAATACATAGTGTCATGATACAAAAATGGGGCTCTCAAGCCACCAAATTATAATACACGGTAATACAAAATGTATCGCTCCCAGGTATCTAAGCCTGTGGAGGAGGAGGAGGATTGTGATGATGGAATGTCACTACAGCTCTAGCTAGCCATTGGAATAATCACACCCATGCTCATGGTACACCCACCACCTGGCACTGCATGGCCTCAGGTAAGTCCTCGACTTGCGCAATGGGAACTCTGTGTGTTAGCCTCACAAAGTTGGTATGAATTCTTTGGAGCATCCGCTCCGCATCCACACCCGTGATATTGTCTCCTGTTCCCCTCTGTCTGTGACGAGGGAATCCTTCAGGACACCGTGGTCCCACATCTACATGCATATGGTAGATGTCACTATGTATTGTCACCCAAAAACATGTCTTTTGATTCCATATAATCAGAAAACAAAAAAAAATTAAATAACACAAAATTTTTAAAGAGAGAGTCAAGATTTATTACCTATGTCACCGTATGCCAATCCTGGTGGTAGCAGCATGTTCGAGTCCCCCCAGAAATATATCCCCGCATAGGGGTATTCATCGATGGCAACTATTTGTCGTCACCACCATGAAAAGAAATGAGCTGGATAAGGGTTGGACACCCTACCTCCTCCCAGTCTGCGCATCGCATCCTCCCAATGCCGTTGGGCCAGATATCGAACCCCGTGTAGAGGAACATCAACTCTAGGGCTCAATCCTGGAACATGCTCGAAGAAAAACGTGCTCAGTATGCTACTGAAATTGTATTTTTACACTATGCCCATCTTACACTCACTGAGCTGATGTTTCATGTTACCCAGTAGTGCAGTGCTCTAATCATATACTGTGGGTCTCATGCACTCCACTGCATAGAACACCAGAGGCCACAAGGCCTGGTGGAGTGAAGCCAATCGTACTATCCTGCCCAGTGTTAGTAGGATGGCCTTTAGGCCTAGCACCTATATGGAGTTAGTTGGGATATGACTCCTCACCTTCTCCGTGACCGGATAGTAGTACACCGCAATGTACTCATCTATAGTCAGGCCACCTCTGGGCCCGCGAGAACATGGGTTCACTACTTCCCCCCATTAGGAAAGTACAGTAATAAAGTATATGTCCTCCACCTCTATGGTGAGGGACATCCCATCTATATAGAATGACTTTGAGTCTGGATCCCAGTAGTCCACCAACATCTGCAATAGTCCTGGTTTGGCCCTTAAGCCACCAAGACACCAACATTTGTAGAGCCCACATGCATGTAGCACTTGTTGAGCCATTAGATCAGCCCTTACTACCTTGTCTACATCACCATGTTCACGTTCTCTCCATTCTAGGATCATCCTGCACAAAAAATTTGAGTTTTTCCCATTAGAATACTTGAAAAACCTTAAGCCCGGACGCAGACGCGACTGTTTTCCAAACAACCGCGTATGTACGCGACTGTGAGGGTATTTTCTGTGTATATCTAACCCTATACATGGAAAAACCCTCGATTTCTGTGTGGCCGCAACTCCTATTTTAGAATGGCCTAGAAATCCAAAATCACCATTGAATTTGACAAAAATTGCATCAAAATGGAAAAGTGGAGCATGAGTAAGTACCTAGAAAAAATGGTTGTGGATTCCGCCAGCTGGATCTCCTGGAATTCACTGTTGAAGTTCTGAGCTCAAATGGGTAAAAATTTCAAATGTTTTATAATGTTTTGAATTTTTTACTATTTACAGAAAATTTTCAAATTTTTGAAAATTTTTACCCCCTTTCCTATAGTTTGGACTGTTTCTAATCCTTTTGGACCGTTTTTGGACTAATTTATGATGTAGGAGACCTTTTTGAGTTCCATTTCAGCCATTGGATTGACCCGTTCGTGCTGATTTTAGGTATCATGTCTAAACTGGCATATAGGTTAGGTTTCATCACCATTTTCATTTTGGATGACCTTATGACCATTTCATTATAGCCTTAGGTACGAACCCACTCTATTATGTCACAGAACCTTCTTGTTGTTTTAGAAGTGGCATGATATGAGTGGTAGAGCTCTACCTTACATGGGTACCCTAGTTAGCGCCTTATTTTCCTTTGGTTCCCATGTTGACGTTGTGTCCCTTAGGGTGTGGGAGTCCATTGTATAGTATTTCCATGACATTTCGCAAGAGCCTCATACTACTCTTGATCTTTTGCTGGCCTATTTCCCTCACAACTCCCTTATGTCAAGTTGTAATTGCATTATGATGAGCTTTGCCTACCTTATTGAGCCTTGCGCCGACTTCCCTGACATTGAATTTCAGCCATATATCCCGAGCTTGTCTCATGTCTAGCCATGCAGAGCCATTTTATATATCCTTTACAGCTTCATTCCCTATTTTTTTACCAAGAGAGGATTTTTCCCCGAGTGTCCTTATCCTACACATGTATCCTTGCATTGAGCATAGGTATGTTCCATTGCTTGGAATTAGTTTTTTTTCCCATATGATACTCGTCTCCTCCTAGTCTGTAACTATAAAGCAGTTTTATTCTCTTTCAAGCTTTTTAAATATTTGAAAAAGTCAAAAAAAAATCATAACACCAAAAATCCAGACAAGGAAAGATGTTATCTTTTGGCAACTGTCGAGTCGTGTTGCCTTCGAACAGAGCACTGTATATTGCATCCATTGGTTGGGTTTATAGTTTGACTTTAGGAGCTGTACTCGTTTATCTAAGTTTATCTCCACCGACTGGTTAAGCTTCCAGTCCCCATGGAGCCTCTGTCGATGCCTCCTATGTCCCAGAGATGTCCCAATTTTGTATATCGAGTCTATGCTGCCTTTATTCAATCACCATTCACTGTTATGCTCTTGTTCAAAGGAAGTTGAAACATGAGTCGGTCATTCCTCAGTTATCTTGACTTTGCATGTCGGCAATTCTTGGTACAGTTACTGGTTCATGCACATTATGATTGAGACCTTCCACATTATACAGCTTTGCTGAGTACCTTGTGTTGGATGATGGGGGATGCCTTAATGCCCTCCTTCCAGCGGATTTCATCCCATCGACTTCATATCATTTATTCTGGGATTGGAATCTAGAGTCATTTTGAGTTCCTTGAGACTTGCAGTCATCAGTGGCAGGTTCTCTCACCATCGATAGTCTTTGGGAATACATCAATGTCCCCTGATCGATGGATCCTCTCAAGTGTTCGACCTCAACACATTTATTCACACTTTTTAGTTTTCACTCTAGTACCTTGATTCCAATTTTCGTTATCGATGGGTGATCTCGCGTCTATTAATGGTATACATTAATGACCGGTAATAAGATGATGGACTACTATGTTCGACCTCGACACCTCTATTCACATAGTAGGACATGTACTCGTAGCAGTTTGTGTAGAAGACCTTCGAGATTGGTGGTATCTCTTATATGCTACCTCCTTGATCGTTCTAGTGTGCATGAGATTTCAGCTCTCATGACTTGATTCCAGTATATGTCAGACATTTATAGCTATTATGGAGATCTTGATCCATTATATATCTTCAACCATTTTGGAGATCATGATCCTTTGTATATCTTCATCATGGAGATTCTAATCTATGTATATTGTATGTGGCAATGACCACTTATGTGATATTTTGTATCATGCCTATTCATGGCCATTGTACGCTTATGTATTCGGGACTGCTATATGTATTTGCAGTTATGTGTAGAGTTGTATCATTGTACTATGTTGATTGGGTGGCTGGTCTTCCATTTGGGATCCTTCATCACTCCACTTCTGGGATGGACTTATAATGTATTTCGGCCATCGTATGACCCATCTGACCTCACACATTAGGGGGCATCTGTTATAGCTAATTTTACCACTCCAAGTGAATCACACTTGTATGGCCTTCCCCTGTCCCTCTGCAGACTCCTTAGACCCCTTGGACCATTTTTTGTCCTTTGATGTTTCCTTAACCATCCCTATAAACATGTGAAAATTAATACACATGACTTTTAAACCCCTAATCGCGTATATACGCGGGTTTGACCACTAAAACCGCGTACATCGGGATGTGTGCAAAATCCAAATCCTTTTGGAGTTTTCCTTTACTTGGATCTGACTCACTTGACTCCTGGCCTTCCATATTCCTTGAGATCGCTTGGATTCAACCTTTCATTACCTCTTTGAAAAGATATATAAGGAACTCTTTGGTACATTGAAGGCATATGAGAGAATTGAGAGCAAAGAAACTATAGTCCATTGTAGCCGAAACTTGTGCTTGAGTCTACATCCCTTTGTCCCTTGGAGCACTTTTGTGTTCTTCCCAAGCTTGCCTTTTGTTTGTGAGCTTACTATCGAGAGATGGAGGATTGAGGTGGTGAAGGCCCAAGTGGGGGATTCAGTTTCTTCGATTCGCAGACGTGCCGACAGAGGTTGTATCCATTGTAATCTTTGATTTTATACTAATAGAAATATATTTTCCTGTCCAATAATGTATGTTTGAATGAATATGCTATCCATGGATGACTTCAAATGCTTATACATTGTTGATTATATATGCTAGAATAGATCTAACACCAATATATATAGTATGCTTGTCTTGTTTACTTGTTTTTGAGGAAGAGATTCGTCAATTCAAGCTAAAGTTGCAAAGCTCAACGAGGATCTACTTCAACCGTCTAGAATAAGGTACGAGGTCTGATCCTTTAGTGTTAGATATTTGACTTCTATTGCATATTGGAAAGGATTGATTTCTGGAGTCAAGCTGTCTATTGTCGTACCCCAAGCCATAGGAATTTCTCTCCGTAACACCAGATAACTGGAATTTTTCAGCCTATCGATTTCTCAAACATCCCGGTTTTTCCTAACTGTTGCAATGGTGTGGGGGATGCATATAAATGGCTTCTAGTATCATGGAAATCATGGTGATTCGGCCATCTGGCATGTCAAATCTTTCCTTTAGTTGATGGCTGAATCCAATTTTCTTCATGAAGACAATATGATGGAAATGTTTGTTGGTACTTTTTGGGGTGAGGCCTATTGTTGGTTCTATCAGGACCTTCCTAATAAACATATAACTTCTTTTCCAAGCTTCCTTTGGATTTTTTTAAAGCAGTGGCATGATGGTAGGGGTAGTATGAATGGTTTGAAAAAGTTCCTTGAAAAGATATGTACCTTCCACCTATGTGGGATAGAGTATCACATGGAAACATATGATGGACCTTTTTCCATGATACAAAGTATTGAATACTTGGAATCACTTCTTGAACATTTAAGTGAAGAGGAGATCCATGATACTCCCATCAAATATTTTCCTCATAGTTATTCAAGAAAGGAGGTAACTAAGCAGCTTATTAAAGAATATGAGGTATCTCCCAATACACAGCAAGATTCCGAGGAAGGAAAAATCCAGGATGATTCTATTGAAGAGCTTCAGGAGGATCCCATGATGGAACACATAATTGAAGACTCTCCTCATGTCACCATAGCTGAAAACATTGAAGATTTGAGGTATTTTCAAGTGTGTTGCAATGCTGATATTTTTCCAGAAAGCCCTCTAAAGAAACCCACTGAGCAACACATCCCAAGTGATCCCATTTAATATGTCCAAAATTTTTCCTTGATTGAAGATAATATTGAAGATCCTATTCATGATATCATAACAGAAGCCTATAAAGAAACTTATGATAAGATCAGTATGGTGTGTGGTGACACTAGACCTTGTTCTCCTCATGTTCATGAAGGTTTGGAAAGTTTATTTCCTTGTAACATTTTTTCTGAAGAATATTGTTATGAATACAATGAATACATGGATAGGTAGGAGCATGATGCCATGGATGAAGAGTCCCCCACATATGACATGGATGGGAGTGATGACTATTGGAATTTCATAGATAATCCAACTTCTGAAAATCTTATGGAGAATCCCATCCTTGATATGTACAACAAGGGAAGTGTCTATTCAAAAATTTGTGGAAGTCCAATATACGATATGCCCATAGAGGGGAGCACGGATCTGGATGCCTGGGAAAACCTTAGTGTGGAAGAGGAGCATTTAGAATTTTCACGTGATCATTCATAGTCATATCATGTAGAGCCGCACAAGGGTATCAGTAATGAAAATATTGAGAAGCAGTGTTGTGAAAATTCAGATGTGATGTAGTCAGTAGAATATCAGTCTCAGCCATCTTTTTCACATATATATGTTCCTTATGATTTGGAGCTACTTGGGGCTTGTGCAACGAGTTATCATTTGATAAGCTCCGGTGATCAGTATGATGATGTAGTCAGTCTGCCTCATTGTTCTGATTGGTATATCATTCCTATCCAGTCATGGATAGAAGCAGCCTGCATGAGCACATACAAGTTGGGGAAGAATTTTTATGACATTATTCATGCCTATGATCTCCCATTCATCCTGCCCATTCTGAATCATCATGCAGGTTTGCATTTTCTGAATAAGGTATCCTTACTTTGGCTGGTAACCAAAGACAAGGAAATTTCTTTTTATGTTAATAAAATTCATAGGTGGTTACATTTAATTTTTTATTACACCTAACCTTTTTATATCATGCTTAGAGTAGGAAAATAAGCTCCTAAAAGAGAGCATTTACTTTTTGCATTTATGTTTTGTACTTAGCTATAATAATTTTTTTTTTCATTCGTTAATTACATTTATTTTGTTTAAATAAATCAGCTTAATGGTTCATTTGGTATTTATATAAAGCCTGTGCTACTAAGGTTTTCTTGTCAAGTTGAGATGTTTTTATAGGGTATATAAACCAAAGATTCTGGTTTTCTCGTATCCTCTCCTTGCCTTAAAGACTAGATTGAGCACACGTCTCACAGTTGGAGCCAGAATGTTACCACCTAAGTTGTACTTAGTGGTTTTTTATCAAGTGAGCTTGGTGAATCAGACAAGGATAACTTGTTTGGACTTCAGAAGACCTTCAGTCTTGTTTCTGGGAAACTTTGTTGTACTATATCACATGTTCATACCCCCTTGGGGGAGTTGTAATAAATGTTCTAGCATGATAGTGTCTGTAAAAGACTCGGTCTCTTAGAATTTATTTTTCAATCCGATCAGCGTAGGGTGTTTTTTCCCTTGGTTATTATTGGTTGTTGACTAACTGACTGATAATTTCTAAGTTTTTCACTCAATACCTCCAAAGTTCGAGGGGTCGGCTTGGCATTTAGGCATATTGAGGTTATTAGAGTCTATGTGTCAATGTATAAACATGCTAGGCATTATGGTTGAGTCATATCATGAACATGTCTAAGTTGCCCTAGGTTTTTTAAATTTTTTTATTTTTTAATTTTTTCAGTGTTTTTTATTAAAATTTAGTTTTTCCAAAACTTAGGCTATTTTTTAATAGTTTAATTGGGAAAATTGGTTTTGTAATAAAAGTGGGCTCGGAAGTCAGATTCAGTCATGTAGGTGCTCATTTTCAAGCTAAGAGCACCTAGTAAACCTATAAACCCTTTTTCCCTAGTTTTGAGTGATTTTCCATCACTCAAGTCAGAAAGCCCCAAAAAATCAATTATTGATTATTTTAAATAATAAATTGATGAATAATGGAGCAAATCCAAAATCCTAGATCAGTGGATTCTCAACTGATTTGATTGAAATCAGTCAGATCTGCACCAGATTGACCGGATATGACAAATACTTGACTGAAGGAGGTGATCTGGATAGATCTAGAGTTGAACTTTAGCCTCCTTTATGGGGAATTGCACCCTCTCTCTCTCCTCCACATGTGTGGGATCTTCTGGAAGCTCTGTGGTTGATGTGTCAGTCAGCAGGTTGATTTGTCAGCTCAATCAACCCCCCAATTGACAAGTAGGCTTAGTGGAAGTTCAGTTCAGGTTTAGATGAGGCATTGATGGACTCTCCTTCAGCTGCAGTGGTCTATCTCCTTGGGATTTGCACACCCCCTAGGCTAGATCTCCTACTTTTTGTATAAATAAAGCTCAGACCACCTCTTCCAAGCTAGTTAGAATTGGGATTGAGGTGCCGTTTCTATTGTATTGTTGTTATTGTTTATTATTCTGGAATAAAGAATCTTTGGAGGCAAGATCTATGGTGTAATTCTCTTCATGTGTGGATGGTGATTTTCAAATGCTTATGAGGTATAATTTGTGTTATTTATCTTTGCTTTTGCTGGTTAATTGTTGGCCTTGAAGGAGATAGCTCCCTCTTATTAGGGTAAGGGTTTATTCTAGTTTGATTTATTCTCTTACTATTTGCTTGTTTCAAATCTATTGCAGTTGCATGTATTTTAAGTTTAATTGCATGCTTTCCAATTATCTTTTCCAGCAGAACTTATGTTTTAACCATATGTTTGTGCAAGGATTTCTAAGTTGCAAGTGATATCTCTTGTATAAGAGGTTGAGCTGGTTTGTGTCTTCCTCATCTTCAAGGTCTTCTGGAGGACATAATACCTTGGTGTTCCACCAAAGCAGACTCCAAATCCCAACATTCCCAGGCTTCTAGCACTCTTTCTCTCTCTTTCTCCTTCAAAAAATCAATTTTCTTACCTGGTTACTGTGTTTGAAAGATTTGATATAATTTGGATCTGTTATATTAAAGTAAAACTTACATATATATACTATTTCAAATCTCATAGTCTAGATCTCATTTCTAAAAAGTATCATTAAGCATTCTACATCTAGCTTAGGGAAATCGTTCGTTTTGCATGGCAAGTTAAAGAGAATCCATAGGTTGCATGCTCTAGATTTCATTTTCTGTTTTAAAAATATTAAATACAGAAATCAGTGCATATTTCATTGGCTACACAAACAGCAAGCCAAGATCCCAAGGAAAGCTTGCTTTCCTTGGTTCCTTTTTCACTAGTTTAGCTAGTTTTAACTTAGTTTTTTTTTGAGTTAAGGTAGGCTGACCCAAAGGTACTCTTAAAGTGATTTTGGGAATATTTAATTCTAACATTCTTGCTGGTTTTTAGCAGGTGTAACAGAAAATAAGAGAAGCTACTGTTCGAAAGTGGCCTCAGGAGCTTTCAAATCCCCCCAGGGGTCTACCCTTTGACTAAAATCTTAAAATTTTGGAAAGTTGTAAGATCTTGGTTTCATCCCGTATAAGGACCAAGAAGTTTCTGATATTTCATTTTTCTGATATTTTAACCAATTATAATAAAAGTAAATCTTTTTTTAGTAGACTCTTTCGAGCCCGCTCCCCATCCCCCTAGGGGGATCTGCGTCCGTTTAATTTTTTTTTGCACTTTTCCCCTTTTTCTGTTCTAGTTTAGTATTGACATGTAGGATTGTATACTTTGATAATATTTTTCATTTTTCCATATTTTCAATTCAAAAGTAATCATACTACTTACCCCACGACTTCCCGATTAACCTGCAAGGGGAAAGAGATGCATGGTAGGACTAATTAGAAAAACGGTGTTGTGTATATCTGAATCCCTTTTTGATTTATTGTTTGATAATCATATTAAAATCAACCCCTCCTTTATTCCTGGATTGAGGTCCACTTGGACCGAAAGAGGTTCCTGGAGGGTTTTCTTTTTAATAAGAACACCTCTTTTAAAATTTACTAAAAATAAAGAAGACTCCAGTGTGTATGCTCTGTACTTGTCTATGGTTCATCCGATCAGTAAAGCTACATCAAAATCACTTGAGTGACTAGATTAATTAGTCTTCACCTCCCAAATTGATAAACCACCAGGCAGAAATCCAACACCTCGAACGAACTGTAAATGATGGAAAAATACAAAAAGGAGTGGGAACAACTAGAAAGTGACCTCGAGGCGCCGATCTCTGTCACACTCTAATGGGTGCATTATGAACAATGTTATCCGAGACTCTGTTCTAGCCCACAGACACCTTGCGGGTAGCCATGAAAGTTCACTTTTGGATATACTCCAAGTACCCCTCGGGTATATCTGGAGTACCCTTTTCACCTAATTTAATTCATTCACATTCCACATTAATTAAAATCTACCAAGAGAGATTTTCAAAACATTCATTCAAGCGCATGTAAGCACATTATTTTCTCTGTTGACTCCATTTAAGGCACTGGTGTTTTACTTTGATCAATTCTTTCAATTATACATATATATTGAGTGTCATTACTGTGCTTATATGCTTTAAGTCTTGCATCTTGTTATATTTGTTTTTCACTGGTTAACTTAAAAAATCCTAAACAACATAATCATTACAACACCATCACACTAAGTAATTAGCCTTAGTAATTTAATAGGGTCTATCCCCCTTGCCTTTGTTAGGAGTTGATCCTAAACAGAGGAGTCAAGAACAAGGTGACAACCTTGACTTCAGACTTTCCCCCAAGGACACACTGAGTGGATTGAAGATTTATGCCACATAACCCAGGTGTGTGAAAGGTGGCAACACCTACCAAGAGGGATATCGACTCCAACTAATTCATATTGATAGGGATAAGGGAGGAAATGAGGCTCAAGTTCTAGAAGTCTCGAGAATCTTATCTTTTTCCATTTTTACCAAGGGTACCACTTTTTTCCCTTATGACAGAGCGGTTTAGGTGAGAACCACTCCAATAACAAAGCAGAAGCGCGATGGCACCGCTTTTCTATAACAATACACAGGCAGTGCTGAACAAGGTACCGCTCATCAGCCAAAGGGAAAGTGTGGTGCTTAGTTTTTTCATGTAGAATTCATACCCAGAGCAAGTTTCCACTCCAAGTTTGGGATTTAGGGAAAACATAGGGGTTAAGGATCTGATCACATGTTGGTGACAATATTTGGGTATAACAGAATTCCCCCCAAAGCATAAGGCATAGAGGGATATGATAAGCGAGATCTTTGAGAGAACAAGTTGTCACTTCAAGGTGAGATTCAGCTCGATCGGAGAGTGTCGTAGAGTAGGAACCTATAGTGCATCAATACTTTTGACTCATAGACAAATGTACCCAACTCATGGCTGCAGACCAATACAAGGCAGATCCATGAGAGGAATAAACAATCATGGCTACTAGAATATAGTGTAGATCCATGTGATAGAGGACTCAAACTTGGCCATAGCTATCAGACATACAATGTAGATCTATGTCATACAAACGAAAATTTGAGCATAGCCATGACCGTACAAATGTGGATCCATGCTAGATATACACAACTCCATTGCAACCTAGGGAAAGCAATGAGCACTAAACAAGTACCCAGGGTCTTTGTCTCGTCTTCCTGGCAATGTACAATTCTATCCATGTGATTACAATGTTCTGAAGTCAAACATGGTAGAAACCACTTGATTACCGACCAATGACGTGAACCGTTAACAAGTGCGAGGGAGATCACCATTGATGTCAATGATTCCCAAGGTACCATAGTACAATCTATTGAGTGTGAATAGATGTCTTGATGTCAAACATCCAGTTGATTCTATCGATCAAAGTTCAATGATGTGAACCTATGTCGAGAGCGAGAAAATTCGTCATTGAGGCATACAGATCTCAAGGTACTAAATTTGTTTCTAAGACTATTTTCTGGATAATGAGCTGATGTCGACATGAACAGTCTCATCGAAGGAGGGCCATGATGAATTCCACATCGACGACATGAAACTCAGAACAAAATTCTGAAATGATGTGAATGAGGTAACCATAAGACTGACTCAAAAGTACTGATACAGAGATTGTTTTGATTGCATAGGTAAACTTCTTCAACTTCCCTTTGAACATCGGGCGACACGACAAAAGACTTGGCAGCATGACTAGACCAAACAAACACATAGTGTGAAGGTGGACAATGCATTATTTTGAAAGACTCAAAGCAGTGACATGACTCATGAAAGTGGATTGTCGTGGAAATCAGCTGACTACCCAATTGACTAAAATGATATGCAGACAAGTGCCATGTTCAAAGGTAACAACAAACTGCCATTTATTTTCAAAATGATTCCCTTCCCATTTTCCCCATCATGGTTGATGAGTGCCTCTTTTTGTTTTTACGAGTTCAAAGAGGGTAACAAACACTCGTTATAGCTTGTCTAAAGACAAGTCCAAACTCATATGTTTTATGAACCTGAGAGAGGAGGGGTTCATTCCCAAAAGAGGGTCTCTCAATATTTAATTTAACGAGTTCAATGAAAGTTAACTCGGTATTGTTCATGTTTAGAGAGTCTGAACCACCACGAAAGAAGATTCCACAAGGTCTTTTTTCGTAAAGTAGTTCATTTCAACCGAAAAAGTGATAACCTACCGTTAGATGAATGACTCTTCAAGTGCTTTAATGAGCGTGAAGAAGACAAGATCACTCAACAATCTTTTCATATTTAAGGATCCCGAAAAGAGTTTAAAGAAGACTCCACTAGGTCTCTTTTCACGATGAGGGATTTTACGATTATGAAAAGAATCAGAAAAATACTCAGACCTTTAATGCTAAGTTTGGAGAGCATGACCAAAGTGTCGCAATAAATGCTCAAAGACTTTTTCCGTTTTATGGTAGTGCAAAAAAGTTTAAAAAAAACTCCCAAAACGTTTACTGCTACTGCTCTTTATCCTGCAACGACTTAAAAACAACTGTTAAAATATCCAATAGATGACATTAAAGGATCATGACTGATAGATTTTCAAAAACTATAACATGCCAAAACCTAGAATGCTTATAAAAGTTATGTAAATAGTAAAAAATCAAATCATTTTACCATTTACCCATAGTGTAGAGCCTTTGGAGTATTTTCTTGGCCATATTTTCAACTGTTGGTTCTGGGAGCATCTACTTTCAGATTTTTGCACCGTCAGTTCCAGGTAATAGTTTAAACCCTACTCTTTCATTTCATCCTTTCATTTTTTATTTTTGGGGGTGTTTTGGGCCTATTGGGCGAGCCCTAAAACCATGAAAGCAGGCACCGCTCTTATCCCTTGCGGGATAAGCGATACCCCGCTAAAACCATGCCTAAAACACTTGACACAGGTAGTTCCATTGCCTATCCTCAATGGGACATAGGAGGTACTGGCCATGGGTAAATAAAAATGCATGCACAAGCCAAACTAGCTCAAATTTGGTGATTTGAATGATTGATGATGTTTCTAATTGGTCTTGTCATGGTTTTTGATAGGTTCCCATTGATAAAAAATGGTATATGGAAAGAGAGGCAACATGACAATGATGATGCATTTGCTGAACGAAATGCGGGTTTTATATCCGCTTTGAGAGACTGTGGTCTTCTAAAGTTTTTCCGCACACCCAGCATGGTATCGTATGACCTCCTATTAGAGCATATCCTCCGGATGTGGAATCTGGAGCAACAATATTTTGAGATGGGTGCTCATGTATTGAAAATTGAAGTAGAGGATATCTACTTCCTAACAGGCCTATTGAGACGAGGTACTCCCATCTCTTTGACTGGTCCCCGTGGAGGGGACATCACTACCCAAGAGTTGATAAACCGTCATTGTATTCCTGGGACCATGACATCGGGGAAGAAGATTCCCATAAAAGTAGTAGTGGATTCCCCTCTATGGACAATTTCCTTTACCATGCAGAGAGTGGTGGGAAGCCAAGGGTTACATCAGGCATCTAGAGTGCATATGCTCTATACCATAGAGGCCAGGCGTCCACAGTTTTCAACTGGGTAGAAGCTCTAATTCCGATCTTCAAGGATCAGCTGACCAAGTGTCGGCAGGGGGAGCTGAAGTAGTTCGGTTTCGGTTCCATTATAGTGTGTTTATTTTTCGAGCGGGTCCCCCAGATGAGACCCGAGGTGGTGTTTATATAGTTGAGGGAGCGAGACCCTCAGATGCTGAGATGGGTCTAGATCATGGCCCGTACTGGAGAGGGTAGAGGAAAGGTGAAGTTCGGTGACCCATTCATTAGAGGAAATTTCAACTCAAAATGGGCCTCCTAAAAAGAATTAATAAAATAATAGTTAAAATAATAAAATAATATTTTTAAATTTTGGAGGAATAAAGAAAAAAACTACTTTTTTGTTTGTATTTTTGACATATCTCCCTGTGTTTTTACTCAAATTTCGATCGGGAGAGCTCGTTGGATGCAAAATTAAATTCCGCATCCAACGAGCTCTCCCGATCAAAATTTGAGTAAAAACACAAGGAGATATGTCAAAAACACAAACAAAAAAAGTAGTTTTTTTTATGATACCTATCCCCAAATTTATATTAAAAAAGTGTTTAAGACCTATATGGTATTTCAAATTTAAAGCAATTTCATTGGCTAACACATGATGACATGGAATTTGAATAAAAGTTAAAAGGCCCATTTTGAGTTGAAATTTCCTCTAATGCTTTCGATGGTCGAGAGATCAGCTCCTCATGGTGGAGGACTATGCATATGCAATAATTGACTTCAGTGGTGACCCTGACCTACCGTTTCTACCTAGTGGACACTGGGGTGATATCGGTAAGAAACAAAAACCATAAAATGGAAAGTGTGTTTTTATGTTTTTATGTTTTATATTTTTTATGTGAAGTAACGAGACTTGAATGTTTTCATGCAGATGTCAGAGCAGCACAACCTGGGGGATCCTCCCCACTCAATAGGTGAGCTGGAGCTCACTTTGTACCATTAGGAGATGATGTGATAGGGGAGCTAGAGGAGAACCTCAAGAGGTTGACTCTAGACATCCCATATGCTTTGATCGATGACCTCCCACTGATGTACTAGAGGCCTACTGCAGGAGTACCGGTTCATTTCAGCAGGTTGCTACATCGAGTAGCCCAAGCAGTTATGTGTTACCATGAGAATCACTAGATGATAGGGTGCATGATGTATTCACTGAAAGCTGATAGATAGC
>LPNX010124325.1:220499-246928 GCA_001517045.1 Pseudotsuga menziesii | reverse complement strand
GCTTTTTGTGGGATTTTCAGGGAAATATGGTAGGCAAATGGACAAATGAGCCATGTAGTGAGGTAGATGAGGTAGTTAACCATTTTTGGGTGTTAACAAACCAAATAGACCTTTTGTCTCTGATACCAATTGTTAGAAAAACAGGACCGCAAAGCAATACCAGTTATACAGTTAAATCAATAAACAAGATGCAAAAACACATTAAACATTACAAAGAGACACAGATATAACGTGGTTCACCCAAACGATGGGCTATGTCCACAAACAAATTTTTCAGTCCTTTTATTTCAGTCCAAAAAGATGAAGGGATACGCCCTGCAGCAAAACCGCTGCACTTCCTCTTCACGCTTTCACAGTCTCTCTTCCATCAAAATACAATGCCCACATCTAGTACCATACAGTACTCACATCCAGTACAATACAGTACTCAGTACAATTACAATGGAGCCTCCTCAAGCCTTATAAAGGCTTAATCACATGCAATACCATGGGACAATACCATGGGCTACAACAAACCATGTGCTAGACCTAACCACCTTTGACTCAATCCCGAGTCAAGGTTAACACATGCAATACCATGGGACAATACCATGGGCTACAACAAACCATGTGCTAGACCTAACCACCTTTGACTCGATCTCAAGTCAAGGTTAACCATAATACTAGATTTTGTAGCCACCATGAGGAGCCTAAGGGTGGATTTTCAAAGTTGCAGAGAATACACTGAAAGGATGCTTAAGGATCAAGAAGATCAAAATCAGATAAATGCAACTATACTGTAGAGTTTGATAGACATCTAAGGACAGATAAAATCTAGGCATTAGACAACTAATCCATAAAGAAGCAAGAGTAGTGCCAGGGGAGATTCCCGTAAAAGGTCCCATGTCTCTAGGAGGGCTTCCAGGGATAGGAGTAATACTCTAGGATCGACTACCAGTGGGTCATCTGATTCTAAAAACCATAGTGGGGATTCAAGCTCTCCATCTCGCTGGAATAAGAGGAGGATACGTTACAAGAATAATTCACGAGATCAATTCAAAAAGGAAGGGCCTCCTACTTTTAATGGTGAGGTCAATACTAGTCAAGAAGCTGAGGCTTGGCTTTATGGGATGAGGAAGTATTTCCAAGTTCAAGACTACTTTGAAAATATGAAAGAAAGGGTAGCTATATTCAATTTGACTGGAAGAGCATCCATATGGTGGGAACACCACAGACAAGTAAAGAAGGTTAATGAAATAAGAATTGTGTGGAAACAATTCAAGAAGTATTTCAAGCAGAAGTACCTCTCTGACAGGTACTATGATGATAAGATTAAAGAATTCCATGAGCTGAGATTGGGACAGAAGACCATGGAAGAGTATGCAAATAATTCCTTGGATCTATTGAGGTATGTCAGGTACATCAATGATGAAAAAGTGAAAATCTAGCGTTTCCTGAGTGGATTGCCTCAGTCTTACAAAGACAAAATTGAGTTTTATGAACCTAGAACTCTAGAAGAAGCAATAAGGAAGGCTAAGTATTGCTATGAGAAAAGAAAAGGTAAACCTAATTATCCTAAGACATGGAAGGACAAAAAGAATGAGAAGTCTGACCAAAGGAAGAAAAGTTTCAAACCTTCTAACTTCAGGAATCAGCAGAAGCAACCATCACAAGCTAAGAAGCAGCCAGCTAGAGCGATGGGAGAAAATCCTAGAGATCAACAGCAAAACAGGGAACCTCTCCAATGATGGAAATGTGGAGGACCCCACATGCATAGGAATTGTCCACTCAAGAATGAGAGTACAAGGAAACATTCAAGAAGCAGAATTAGTAGGTCAAGTAGCAAGGGTCATCCCTAGGATTTATGCAGCACTGGAGGACCACCAGGAAGATCACCAATCAATTGTGGTTGAAGTTGCAGGTAAGATTGTCGAGTAATATATTTCTATTTTTAGTGAACCTGGTTCTAATCATAGTTACATTACCCCTAAAGTAGTGGAGATTTGTGCTTTTAAGAAAGTAAACAATAGAAAATCTTGGTTAGTTCAGCTAGCCATTGGGACTGAGAGAAAGGTTAGTGAAGTGGTAGAGAAATGTCCATTGGTCATGAATGGCTTGGTCTGATTGTGTAGATCTGAATGTTCTACAAATTGGTTCCTATGATGTTCTCATTGAAATGGATTGGTTAGAAGCTCACAGGGTAAAGCTTGACTGTTACAATAAGACATTCGAATGCGTGGATGAAGAAGGGAACCCAATAGTTTTAAGAGGCATTCCAAAGGTGATTTTTGTGAGGCATATTTCAGCAAGGTAGTTGAAGACGTTTTGTAGGAAGGGTTTCCAGTTGTATGCAGCTCATATTTTGGAGGAAGCAGAGGATAAAACTCATCGGCTGGAGGACTTTCATGTGTTGCAGGAATTCAGGGATGTGTTTCCTGATGAGATTCCAGAGCTTCCTCCAAAGAGGGACATTGATTTCACAATTGAACTTGTGCCAGGAGCAGCACCAGTGTCCAAGACACCCTACATAATGAGTACACCTAATATGCTATAGTTGAAGATGCAACTGCAGAATTTGTTGGAGAAGAAGTATATCAGGCCGAGTGTGTCTCCTTGGGGAGCACCAGTTTTGTTTGTAAAGAAGAAAGATGGTACACTCAAGTTGTGTATTGATTACAGACAGTTGAACAAAGTCACTGTGAAGAACAAATATCCTTTTCCTAGCATTGATGACCTCTTTGATCAAATGAGAGGAGCAAAGGTATTTTAGAAGATTGACTTAAGGTCTGGTTACCATTAGGTGAGAATCAAGGATGAAGGCATTCATAAGACAACCTTCAGAACAAGGTATGGACATTATGAGTTTGTAGTGGTACCGTTTCGTCTCACAAATGAACTAGCTACATTTATGTGCCTTATGAATAGTGTCTTCAACAGGTATTTGGACAAGTTTGTCCTTGTTTTCCTTGATGACATTCTCATTTATTCTAAGAATGAGGAAGAGCATGAAGATCATTTGAGATTGAGATTGCAATTGCTAAGGGAACATCAGCTGTATGCAAAGCTGAGCAAGTTTGACTTCAATACAGATATAATTAAGTATTTGGGTCACATTATCTCAGAAGAGGGTATATCTGTGGACCCTGAAAAGATTGAAGCCATTATGAATTGGCCTACTCCAAGAAATGTGACAGATGTAAGATATTTTATGGGACTTGCAGGATACTGTAGGAGATTCATTGAAGGATTCTCCAAAGTTGCACATGCCATCACTTCTTTGAAAAAGAAGAGGATAAAGTTTGAATGGACATCAAGGTGTGAAGAAAGCTTCCAACAGTTGAAGAATCTTCTCACCAGTGCTCTAGTATTGAAAGTTGCAGACCCAGAGAAATATTTTGTGGTATCTACCGATGCATGCAGACAAGGGCTTGGAGGAGTCCTTATGCAAGAAAACCACATGATATGTTATGAATCAAGAAAGCTGAAGGAGCATGAGAATAACTATGCCACTCATGATCTAGAACTTGCAGCCATAGTATATTCTCTCAAGATGTGGAGGCATTACTTGATGGGAAGAAGATTTGAGCTAAGGACAGAACATTGTGGTTTGAACTATTTGTTTGATTAGCCTACACTAAATGCTAGGCAAGTGAGATGGCTGGAGTTTTTATGTGAGTTTGATTTTGAAATAAAGCACATAAAGGGAAAAGAGAATAAGATAGTTGATGCGCTCAGCAGGAAGGTGTAGGAAATACATGTGGCATCTCTTAGTATTTTCCAATTAGATTTGAGGCAGCAGATCCTGGAGATGAATTGTATGAGCAGGTAAAAGACAAATTACAGTAGCAAAGTCTTGAAAAGAGGTATGAGGGATATAAATTGGAAGAAGATGGACTTCTTACTTATAAAGGAAGAATTTATATTCCAAATGTAGCATATTTGAGGAGAGTTGTTATGGATGAGATCCATCAAGCTCCATATTCTGGTCACCCAGGATATCAGAAGACAATTACTACAGCTAGGAGGCAGAACTTTTGGCCAGGAATGAAAAAGGATAGGGCTGAATATATTTCAAGGTGCATGAAATTTTAGTAGGTAAAGGTTGAGCATCAACACCTTGCAGGTTTGTTGCAACCTTTTCCAATTCCTGAATGGAAATGGGAAGTTATTCCATGGATTTTACTACAGGATTTCCAATGACTTGGTGACAACATGATTCCATCATGGTTGTGGTGGACAAGTTGAAAAAGGAAGCACATTTTATACCGGTTAAGTCTACGCATAATACTGTGACATTGCAAAGATATTCATGAAGGAGATTTTCAAATTGCATGGATTGCCAAAGGAAATAGTCTCTGGCGGAGATGTCAAGTTCACTTCCAATTTTTGGAAGGGTTTGTCTGCATATTTGGGTACTAAGTTGAACTTCATGACAGCCTACCATCCCCAGACTAATGGGAAGACAGAGAGAGTAAATCAAGTGCTTGAAGATATTCTTCGTATGTATGTGATGGACAAACCAACCAAGTGGGAAGATTACTTACACTTGGCAGAGTTTTCTTATAACAATGGAGAGAAAGCATCTTTGGGGATGAGCCCATATGAAGCTTTGTATGGCAGGAGGTCTAGGACATCAGTGAATTGGGATAATCTAGTGAACAGGGTTGTGCTTGGTCCATAATTTCTCAAAGAGATGGAGCAAGAGGTTGTAAATATTAGGAAGAATCTGAAAGTAGCCCAGGACATACAGAAAAGATATGCAGATATTCATAGGGTGAACAGAGAGTCCAGTGTTGGGGATCATGTCTACCTTAGAGTGAGGGAAAAGAAGAGTTCCTTGAAGCTTGGAAGTTGTGCCAAGCTGTCACCAAGATATTGTGGGTCGTTTGAAGTGCTTGAAAGAATAGGGCCAGTTGCATATAGACTTGCATTGCCTGCTCGCACTAGAGCTCATAATGTTTTTCATGTTTCTTTGCTTAAAAAATATGTACATGATCCTAACCATGTGATAAATTGGGATGTGATTTAGGTGGAACTTGAGGGAGAGTTCCATATCGAGCCAATGCACATCCTCGATAGGAAGGTCACAATGATCTGAAACTAAGCTATAGGGAAGGTAAAGGTCCAATGGGATCACTATGGTCTTGAAGAGGCTACGTGGGAGCTGGAGGATGCCATGCGATTGACACATCCATTTTTGTTCAATTTTGTGGAGCATTGAGGCGGTACTAGTGTAGCAATTTGTTGAATTTTGTAAAGCACTGAGAATAGTGCTATTGAAGGGGGAGGGGAATGTAACACCCTAGTTTTGGCCCCATTTGCATTAAATGTATATGGTGTATATATTGTAATTAAACGTGGTGTGGAGATACGGCAAAAATCCCCACCATGGATTATCATTTTTATGTTCCGGCAATTAAAATCATTGTTGATGGTATATCGTGCTATCCGACACATTATACTTTTGGCATCATGTAAATATGCATTTTAATAAAAATACCCACAACTAGCTATGTCAATGCAACCATAATGAAAAGGGCATGATTTTCCTGAGGATAAGGAGGGGGAAATATTTAACCTTTGGGGGCAATGGGGAAAAGCCAAATGTCAAAGGGAGAACCCATCAAACCCTCAACTACGCATTTTTTCTTTTGTGCCCAATCATTTAATTATTCCAAAATATGGTTGAGTTAGTTAGTGCATGGGAATGGGGAAGAGTATGACAGTCAGAAATTCGAATTGAGGAAGTCATCAGATTTTGGAAAATGTTTTCCTGACTTTTGGGGCAAGTAAATCCTTGGGAATGCATGCCCAAGCCATTACTCACCCACTACTTCCATTTTCCTCACCCATTCTCCTTCACATTGGCTTCCTTCATGCAGCTAAAGTTTCCTGTGTGTTTATCATTCAAGTTTTTGCTCATTTTCCTCATTTTTGCATGCCCAGAAATTCGTTTTGGTATTGTTCAGTAAGTGGGAAAGGAAGATTTACATTTTTCTTGCATTTTCATGGATTCTTAAATGGTTGGGAACTTTTTTCACCTTGCTGAGTGGACAAGAAGCTAGATTCACTATTTTGGGGTTTATGGCAGTCGTTTTGGCTCCCATATTTCCATAGTCACCTTTAGAAATAAAAAACACAATTTGTTTTTTTTCATAGGTTGATTTTGGCCCTAGGAATTCATTAAGTGATTGTTGAAATCCTATTTGTCTCCCTGGTGTTTTCTCCATATGCAAATCCATTTTTGGGTTTCCCAGCGTTTTTCCAAGGACCAACAATTGTTATTTTGCTGTATGTGCACTCTTTCCTTGATCTGAGTTGTTATACTCTTTGATTTGGTCTAGATTAGGTAAGAGTGGAAGAGGTAATTTGCCTGATAGGTCTAGTGCATGAGGAACCTCACTGAGAGATCTTGAGGGATGATTATTCCTTACCGAAAATCATGAATATAAATGGAAGGGAATGCATAGCCCAAGGGAATGTACAACATAGAAGGGGATGATTCCTTGTGTTGGATGTGTATTTGTTGGGAAATCCAATTCAGATCTTGTGCAGGTGTCCATAGCTATATGGTTGAGCTCACTAGTTTAGCAACAAGCCTTTCCATTCCCTTAATAGTTTGATAAACCCAAACATAGCTTTGGATTGACTGAGTTTTGACATTAGTTTGGCTATGTGTGAGCCTGCTAGTTTCCTTTTCCTTGGGGAATCATGCCAAGTTCGATGGTCGTAGTGTTGCTGAGAGATGAAGGAGCACACTGGCCTATGGTTGGGTGGAATGTTGCAGCGACATAGCTGGTTGCGGGACTAGCTTCTTCATAAGACAAGTATTATTGTGTTTAAATCTCTGTATTTACATTTGATAATGAATTAAAATGAACATTTGAATGAATGGAATAGACTTGCTTCTGTTGTGTGTTAAATAATTATGCATCTCCGCATGTTCTAGTTCAATGCATTCCAATTTTTATTATGGTAGTGTCCTCTTTGTCGATCGGAGGGTTGGGGACATTACAGTGTACTACTCCTAATATTCCAACAAAGAGGTTTCAATATACATAAGTAGTAATGGAATGTTTTACAACATAATTGACTTCTTACCCATCATGTTCAATTCAGTAGTATAAATGCAAATACTCAAACATGCATAACACATCAACTGAATATAAACAAGTGTATAACCAAACAATATCATGAAATGACAATTGAATACTTATCTTTATGTGTTTCATGGGTAGACTCCTTATTGAGCTTTCAGCTTCATCATCTTCTTCATTCATAACAACATCATTTCTTATCCAAAGGCTAATATGGATAAGAGGTTCTTCAAGAATTCAGTCCTTCATATTCCTCATCGCTTGAGGGATCTTCTTTGAATCATGAGGGCTTGATCTTCATTTGCTCCCACCTTTTCTTGTCTTATTATGAGTTGGGATTATTCTTGTGTGCACTCTTCCTAGATTCTACTGAAGGTAATCACTTCCTTCTTGCAAATATTCCTCGAATGAATGAATCCCATGATCTTGGGAGGCCATTCAAGGTGGTTATAAAAATATCTTGTTCTTCTTTGATTACTTCATCATAGCATCAAACACTTTATTTTGGTGTCTTTAAGGATGACACATGAGGGATGAGATGATCTTTAATAGAATATGCAATGATTCTCTTGGCTCTATCCTTAGCCTCATCTCCCTATGGTTCTTAGAACTTCCTTACTGAAATACTAATCCAAGTCAGTTTATTCAAGGATCATGGAGGTCCTATACTTCTATACTCAGAATTTTTCAGCTTCACCAAGCTTGTCATTAAGATGGTGTGATTAGTCATTTTGAAATGAGAACCTCAAAATGTAAATAGAAAAAATTTGGATCTTACCGATTTGAGGTGTCAGTCCTAGTTCCAGAGCTGGTTGGTCTAAGGTTTGTTAGGGAAACCCTAATTTTCAAAACTTGGAGTTTCAAACTTCTGATTGGATAGAAATATGGGACTCTTTAAGGCAAGCTGTCCAATGTACTCCTTTTCTAAAAACAGTGGAGGGAAGCTCCCGGAACAGGAATCCCTAATTTTCCAATTTATTCTACAATAATTAGTGATATTGATTCTACTGTATCTCCCAATTTTGAGATCCTTAAAGTCTGAAATGTCTCACTATGATAGCGTGATAAGTATTATTTCCAACCCCACATATTAGAGTAGAAATGGATCCAAGTGGGACTTATTCGGAGTTTACCAAGGTGACTCTTTTGGGGACTATTCAGAATGGAGCACTTGTACAGACTACCATGTGTCACTATTTTATATTCTGGGTCTGAAAATTGTACCATAGAAATTACAGTCTGTGCCCTACCTGGAAAATCTTGCGAAATTTTTTTTGGACCTTCCTAGCCCGAGATATAGAAAATCTCCCCAGGTCACCTGTTTATGACTGTATTCTGGAGGAGGCTGGAACCTTGATTTGGAGGAACCATATCTCCTAAAGTATACCGAATCTGGGGAGGAAAATTTTACAAGTGGTATAGAAATAATTTCTCTTAGGCCTATAAAAGTTTTGGCTTCCAATCATTCTCTAATCTTGTGTTATAGAGAAAGTTATAGAATGACTAAATTCAGTCTTCTAGGGTTTTCAGGCATGAAACCCTAATTTGCATTAGTTGCCATTGTAGTTGTATTTTGGTTGTACAGTGAAGCTTATTTGATACAAAAAATTCTACCACCAATAGATACACCCTAGTGAGGCAAGTTAGCCTATCTCTCCTTTCTTGATGATTTGTGGAGAGAACACCTTCAACTAGGAAGCCCTAGTTCCTGTAGCTACACAATGCCTTCTTTTAGAGAGGCTCTGATACCATGTTATATTTTCTTAAGATCTGATTAGACTATCTAGGATATTTATCTATAGGAATAACAAGTACAAAAAAATGCATAAGATATAAAATATACACAAGACACAAATATTTTCATCGGGGAAACCATAAAGGAGAAAACCTTACAAACTTCTTCATAATAGTAAGATGATCAAAAGCAGTAATAATAAATGTTAAGATGCTATCTTTCTCTCCTCCTATGACTCTCTCTCTCTCTCTCTCTCTCTCTCTCTCTCTCATGTGCCTTAGAGAGGGTGTGAGGTGTGTATAAATGAGGGAGAGAGTCTCCCTATTTTTACCCTTTCAAGTCACTGACCAAATATAAGAATCGATCCTACTTGTCATCTCACATGGGGCCCACTTCTACTAGAGAGACCACAATTACATATTACATGATGTTACACTGAGGAATATTGCCCTGACTTACAATGGAGGTTGTGCCTCAAGGTATAGACACATTTTAGACATCCCATAAAGGGGTAACACACATCCCCAATGGGAGTACAACAACATACAATGATAATATACATCAGAATATATTCCGAAGTTACAAATACATCAACATTCATCACTTCACCAGTGCATGGGGGATACATCTACTAGATATCTACCACTTACTGCACCTATCTGCATGCATTTTGGTGCTCCAAGGATCAATCCCTCTAATTTAGGAACCCACTAGGAGTGTCACCAATAGTGTCTAGTAGTTAACTCTAGTAGGTATTCAATCATGTCCAGTTGTGCTCTGATCCCCATCAGTTAGATCACTTCTAGTGTCTCTAGTGCCAATTTGCATGATTAAAGGGAATATAGGTGCCTTTGTTCACCTACTATCTTCAGTTAACTGGTTATTAATTATTTTATTGATCTGGAGTTGCACTAGTTTTTCTTTTTTCCTCATTTTACATGGATAAATAATTTTTACATCTAGATTGTACTGGGTGACCTTTGGTCTTAGTTATCAGGGCCTAGGTTGTCCCAAGTTATGATTAAATGGGGGTGTTATGATTATTATTAATCCTGTATTCATCCTCTCTTTGAGTGCATTAATCTATTTATGTATTTCCCTACCTTATGAAGTATTCATCACTTCACCAGTGCAGGGGCAACACATTTACTAGACATATACCACTTATTGCGCTTTTCTGCATGCATTTTGGTGCTCCAAGGATCAATGCCTATAATTTAGGAATCCACTCGAAGTGTCACCAATAGTGTCCAACAGTTGAATCTAATAGGCATTCAGTCATCCCAGTTGTGCTCTGATCCCCATCAGTTAGATCAATTCCAGTGTCTCTAGATCCAGTTTGCATGATTCAAGGGAATATAGGCTCCTTTGTTCACCGACCCTCTTCAGGTAACTAGTTATTAAGTATTTTAGTAATCAATAATTTCACTAGTTATCTCTAGAGGTGATTTTCCCAAACTGAGTTAGCTCCTAAGTCAGTCTACGTTGGTATATTCAATTTCCTCTTCAAGTATTCGAATTATTCCTTGATCATTGTATTATATATTCACCCATGATGTGAATATTATTGTATGGAATATTTCTCATATTGTTTTCAACTCATTGTGTAATAGCAATTATTCTTCTCTATATTTTTCTTGTGTAATCTATGTGAAGACTATTTTTGTCCCAAGATCTGCTTGTCAAATCTAATACAAGATAACTTGATAAATATATGCTAATGATCAAGGAGAAGAGAAATAAAAAAATTACACATTTTTATGGGAAAAAAAAAACACATTTGTATTAATGTAAATGAGGAAAGAATTACAAACAAATTTTGATGTTGGGGATTCTCCCTACAAACCTTTCATTCTCAAACTCTGCAAACCTTTCACTCTCAAAATCCAATCTCTTTGCCTCTCACTCCTAGAATAATTTCAACAACATAAAGGTTGTTTTTGGTCCTCCCTCAACTGTGAAAGTAAGTTTACATTTATAGGCCAAAAGGAGATAAAATGGGTTGATATTTTGTTGGGGGAAGGTGAGGGATCATCCCTAGGGGTTAGGAGCTCAACTTACACCTAATCTTATTAGTTGGGATAAGCTTCCATGAGGGATTTATTTTAGAAGGCTCTCAAAACCTCTCTTTTTTTCTTTTACTGAGCATCGACGCTCTTTGCATACTATAAACGGGTGTGAGGAATGGTCGACGTTCTTTTCCCAAAGGAGAGGAGTGTCACCGGTTCCTTTTGTTCACTAGAAACCAACGTCAGCCTTGGATGATGCCTTACGTCAAGAGGCAAGGTGTGTTAGAGCTCCTAGAAATTACCTTCTAACAAGGAAAAACTCCTCCAAAAAGTATTTTGGCCTATGAAATTCAGGGATCTAGGAAAAATGAGAATATTTTGGTGTAACTAATAGATTTAGATAGTTGTTTTCCAAACATTTTTTTGTCCGTTGGTTTATTATTTTACTGGAAAGGTCAGTTATTTATAGGTTAACACTAGAATTTCTTAGGTTTTATTGTTTTTTAATGTTGGAAATATAATCCATTTAGGTTTATGGTGTTTTGTGCTATTCAAATGTAAAAAAATATGAAGAGTCACAATGAATAGGAAACATCACCGAGGGTCCAAAAGATCACATGGAATATGAAACCAAGGATCACATCATTGTATCCATACATGTATATTCTTAATAAAAATGAGTTTTCATGCCTATTTCCTATTATCTTTGCTCGTGTCTGTTGTCTTTTCAATATCTACCCAACTGGGCATTGCAATAGTGGTATTAGAGCTTATAATTTTTAGGACCTATATATATTTGTTGGGGAATTTTGTTGTGCCTAGTCAAATCTTGTAAGATTGACAATTTTTAATCCACAATTGGCTTCTAGCTCCACCCGTCCTACTATTTTTTTCCTCCTATGTCTAGCACATTCCCTAACATGTACACTACCTAGATTCCTTTGAATTTTGGTTCTTTATTTGCATGCTCTGCAAAAACCTAATATGTTTGGTTTCTCTTCCTCTCCAAGTGTGACATGCATACTGTCTTGACTTATCTCCTTTGCTGGATGTTTTTCTCTCATCTTAATTTTCTACATATACCTGTATCGAACTATTTCTTCGTGGAAGAAGGACTCCTCATAGACGCGAGTAATACCTTCTAATTCATGATGCGCTCATCCTAAGAATACCCGTCATTCATTTCATAAGCTTTGTGCAATTTAGAAGATGGTATTTTGTATGACTCATGAGGGGAGGTTATTTGATTGTTCGAACTGTCGAGAAATCATGTGATTAGATGATGAATAAATTGGCAAATAATATACATGTTTGGCATAAAGTTCCATCTGCAATTTAGGTTTTACCTAAACATAGATAAAGATTGTCTAATGAGAGCCACAACTTCTTAGATCATTAATATTTTGCAAAGAATTTGGTGTTGGATTCTCAACGATGTCTTTTTAATTGGGAAAAGTAGCAAAAGACTAATATGTTACCCATCAACTATCATATGTGTGATCATTAATCCAAGGGATCGAGGTGATGGAGATAGTCACTATTCAATGATTGTAAAGGTGTTGCTCACCCTTATTTCAAAAATGCTCAATGTAAATGGTTAATCATATCAATAACCTATTTATATCGATGGACATAAACACACACCTCTATGCACTGAATTTCCTACATTGCATTCATGTGCTTTGGATTTATTTTCTTATTTTGTCAAAGGTGTACACAAATATGACATATATCATGGATTATTCCCTTATTGGAACCATAGTTCTCTTTGGATACCAACTCAACTTCACAGTCAACAACAATTTATCATTCGCCTCATACACACTATGGAGCTAGAGCTATAGTAAATCACTGAGTACAAAACAACAACAAAACCTAGGTCGAGGCCAGCCTTAATGTTGGATATGAGAACGATCTGCCCAACAACAGGTAGAACCGTCACCACAGTCACATGAGGCCTTAAAGGTGACAACACCAACTCAAAAGTGAATACTACAAAACCCCCCACAGGGAATGGAACCCGAGCTTCCATCGGGTTAGCAATAAGGCCCCACTACTGACGCACACCCTCAACCAATCTCCCCCTACAAAAAACAGTTTTTTGTAAGTTTACTTATTTGTTGGTACTTGTAATAGTTTTTCTGAGTGTTAAGTAAATATAAGTCGAATTGTATCCAAATGAATTGTTGGTAGAAATTACCACCCTTCATTTGTTGAAATTAAGTATTACTATCAGAGGGTGGAGTTGCAAGAATCCCTTGTAGGTATCAAAACTGAAAGACTTGATGTATCTCCAATAGTTCATAGTCCATATCATGGTATTATGTCTCTAGTTTTGACACTCAAAACCAATATGAGATGTTTGGATAGGTATTGTGTCTAGTTTTGACACTCAAACCTACATCTAAGATATATGTTTCCATTGGAGGCACAACCATACACTTCTTCCATCACATTGAAGAAATTTTTCCTGGTTCTCATATTTTGTCTAGCATGAGGGGAAATCATTGTTGGCATGGGAAAGGAGCATAAGGAAGAAGCTCATGCACAAGCAAAGAAGGTGTGTCATGCGCGCGACAGAAACAAAGGAAGGTCGTGAAGGCAGTAAAGTACCATCGCAGATAGAATGGAGAGGTGCATGGTGAAGGAAAGGAAAGCATAGGAGCACGCAAGTGATAATGACCAGAAATCGACAGGTGCAGAATTCAGATCATGGTCATTTAAGGCAGCCCAAGCTTGCAGCTATGCACGTATGATGGGATATTTATAAGTCAGGATGATAGTGCCTCGTGTCGAGTCATAATCACCATAGTTATAGCTTGGGGGGTGACTGATGGTGATCACTAACAGACTTCTTGTATGCATTCGACCCCACGTGGTCATGTAAAATAGTATAAATAGGAGGGATTCAATAGTTAGAAGGTTGCTTTTTGTTGGTCGTAATTAAGGATAGGTTGGTTGGTTGTGATTTCTTTTAGTTAGTCATAACTATGTTTAGGTCGGTTTTCCAATAATTGTTCATCTTTTCAGTGGTAATCCATGGTGAAGGATGCCATTTTTGCTGTAATCTTGTAGAGATCAAAGGAAAGGAAGACTGAGGAAGAGTCTAGTAGCGATAGGGGAGGTTGTTGACCCGCAGATCTGGCTGTTGTGTGCATGGACCACTAGGAGTAGAGGTAGGGTAGAAGAGAAGACCAAAGAGCATGAGAACCATAAGTCTGAGTCGTAGAGACATATCTTAAGATCAATATGTATCCTACAGACTACAAGGTGCTATATCCTTTTCTCATGCCATATGAAGAGCACCTTGGTGGTTTTTCCCAGATGGGTTTCCATGTTATCTATTTTGTTTGAATGGATGATTGATGTGGTGAATGTTTATTTGAATGGTTGTTATTTGCTTTCTGTATAATGCTAAATGTTGCTTAAATGTCTGATGTTATCATGTAATCAGTAGATGAATGTAGGAAAGGCGTCATTGAAATATACATGTATATATCATCTTGTGCGCTTTTGTCTTGGGTCACAACTTGAGTGGTAGGTCTATTGGTATGAGTCAGCTACACCGCACACGTTGCACTAGTTGCGAGGTGGAATGAAAGGACAAGTTACGTGTGATGACATATGTTTGTGCTCTGTTGCACACAACTAACTCCTCTGTCTAGCCATCTTGTTTCCTTCGTTGAGGTCATTGGATGTGAGCCAAGGGACTATAATCCCTTGACAATCACAGAAACATGGTTCTGATGGTTACCCATTGAAGAGATATCTCGGGTGAGACTGCTCCTGCTTCACAGGTGTTGCCGACGGGGCTTGCTCTATCGGGTCGGTATCTCAGGTGTTTGTTTTGTTGACAGGCTGCGCAGAACCTGGGTTGCGCGAGTTAGGAAACATGGCCAACAATCATGGATTTCTAATTATGTTTCAAGTTTTGAATCCCTATCATTTATTAGAAACAAGAAAACCTCATCGACATCTAGAATCATATATAGTAGCCAAAGCTGGAGCCATAGCTAGAGTGAGATTCGGAGCTATAACTAGTAGACATAGTTATAGCCATGTTCCAAAGAACCCATTGGTTTGTGGTCATCCTTGTTATAGTGGATTTCACCACTCTAGGTGAATCACACTTTGTATGGCCTTCCCCTGTCCCGTTGCAGACTCTTTAGACCCCATGGACCATATTTTATCCTTTGATGTTTCCTTGATCATACCTAAAAACTATATAAAAGATGATATACACGTCTTTTTCCCTGATAACCGCGTACATACGCGGTTTTGACTCCTATAACCGTGTACATCGGGATGTGTGCATAGTCCAAATCCTTTTGGAGTTTTCCTTGACATGGATCCAACTCATTTGACTCCTGGCCTTCCATATGCCTTGAGATCGCTCGGATTCGACCCTTCATTATCCCTTGTGAAGCTATATAAGGAACCCCTTGGTACATTGAAGGCATATAGAGAGATTGAAAGCAACGAAACTATAGTCCATTGTTGCCATAACTATACTTGAGTCTGCATCCCTTTGTCCCTTTGGAGCACTTTTGTGTTCTTCCCAAGCTTTCCTTTTGCTAGTGAGCTTGCTATCGAGAGATGGAGGATTGAGGTGGTGGAGGCCCAAGTGGGGGATTCAGTTTCTCCGATTCGCAGACGTGCCGTCAGAGGTTGTATATATCTTGTAATATCTGATTTATATTAATACGAACTATCTTTCCTTGTCCAATGATGTGTGTTTGATTGAATATTGTATCCATTGGAATATGTCAAATGCTTTTACATTATTGGTTATATATGCTAGAATAGATCTAACACCATGATATATAGTACGCTTGTATTGTTTACTTGTTCTTGAGTAAGTATTATATCAATTCAAGCTTAAGATTGGAAAGCTCAACGAGGATCTACTTCAACCGTCCGGAATAAGGTACGAGGTCTGATCCTTTAGTGTTAGACATTTTATTTCTATTGCATATTGGGAAAGATTGATTTCTGGAGTCAAGTCTATCTGTTGTGGTACCCCAAGCCATAGGAATTTCTCTCCGTAACAGAATTGGCGACTCTGCTGGGGATGTCCCTTGTTTTTATTTTGGGGTTTGCGGGCACAATGGGCTTGATATTATTGACTTGCTCTCTGTTTCTCCATGTTTTTGTGTTGCATGTTATAGTATGTTCATCCATTGACACTCCCCTTTATTGGTTTGACCCTTGGCCTGCTTTTTACCACTGCCTTCTCTGTATACGCAGGTTTTTGGCCAAAAGTCGCGTATATACGCAGATTTTTGGCCAAAAGTCACGTATACACGCAGGTTATTGGCCAAAATCCACGTATACACTCAAGTTTTTGGCCAAAAGTCACGTATATACACAACTGTTCTTTATACAGTCGCGTACATCCTCCCTTTTGGTGAGTTTGATGTTGTGGGAAGTTGCTGGGTGGGTTGTGAGTGTGGTTGGGTCTTCCTTGGGTCTGATGTTGTCTGTTGGATGCTTCTTTTGTGACCAAAGACCGCTCTTTCATTGATTTTTCTGTGAAAGTAGTTTTAGTCATTTTTCCTTTTTGTTTTTCCATTAGTGCATTACTCTTTTTGTCTTGGTGTCTTGTTGGGCTTGTCTTTTATACTTGCTGCAGAGACTGAGAGTTTTAGATGACTTTTATTACATTTTTCATTCTTTTATATTGAAAAATACAAAGTAGTTGCACTCTTAGTTGCATCTTAGATATAAATTTGAGGAGGTACTTGCATTGGATTGCTTGGATGAGAGTTGTGTTTAGGCTTTCATATAGGAAGGATTGCATTGGCATTCGAAAAGGAATATATATTTATGCATCTCATGTAGTGGCATACCCTATTTTTCATTTGACAAAGATTGCACTTAGCATTGTTTGTTATGGTGTGCATATTTACTTCACTGCTGAGTCATAACTTCACTAGTTGCATAGCCATTTCCCTTTGAGTAATTACAACCAATTAAAATCAACGCTAATTAAAATGAATTACACTCTTTTCTTTTCTAGGGTGCACCAACAAGCTTAGGTTTTAGGATCTTGAAATAGTTCATTGTAAGTCAATTCTCCAAGATCACTAAACAACAACATCTAGGTGTCTGTCCAGGGTGATTGTGTGAAATCCTTGGTATAACCATCGTTCTCAGGATCCTCCTCTCAAACGGGAGTTAAGCACAAGGCAGTGTGAGCGGTTATTGATTGGGATGACCCCTAGTCATAACTAAGTAGCACTGGTGATATTGCCAGGATTGTATTCGTATCTGGGGACTCTTTCGAGATTTTTGGGCTTT
The DNA here is from genome assembly GCA_001517045.1 of Pseudotsuga menziesii. Classification (NCBI taxonomy): domain Eukaryota; kingdom Viridiplantae; phylum Streptophyta; class Pinopsida; order Pinales; family Pinaceae; genus Pseudotsuga; species Pseudotsuga menziesii. The sequence goes on along the minus strand of LPNX010124325.1, from coordinate 229,808 downwards.
GCTACCCTGCCCATACGGTCAATCCCGCCTGCGACTGTCCGCCTGAGATTTGATTATATCGAGGTGACCTTAGTGACCTTACCTAGGATATCGAGGGGGTACTTGTAGAGGTTATTCTGCATGTGTCCCGGCCAGGTTGGGGTCGGACAGCACAGTCGCTTTATGCGTTGAAGCTGAGGGCCACTATAATTGGTTACGTACCTCTGCTTGTAGTGTATGGGAGTTTCGAGCCTCTCCCAGGTGAGACATACCTGCTGCATTCGGGAGCTCACATATCCTCCCCTTGGTTTGCTTGTATTTTGGCTGTATATTTTCTTAGGAGTGTGCTCTTTGTGCGCTAGTTGCCCTATTGTATCGTGGTTACTTGAGTATATTTATGCTCTCTTGAGTTTGGGTCCTTTTATTTTCGGCATGCCTGGTATCCTATCTCCCGTCTTGTTCCTAGTACGGACCCTGGTGTCAGACTTGGGGGCATCACAGCCCCTTACCGTGCTCATAGATTTGGGAATGGTCACATTCCACCCTCTACTCCATTTGTGGAGGATTTTTATTCCCTTTTCTCGGTATTTACACCAGTGGTCACCCTCATGGGGATGGTAGTGGATGTGTCAACATTGGGTCTATACATTACTTTCCTTTTTATGTCCCATCATTCACAGCATTGTTTCCTTTGGGTGTAGTTGTCATGATCATTCCTCCCTATATCCTATAGTTTGGATTCTTTATTGACTATTTTGGGTTGTTTTGGACTAATATTGTTGTCATGTAGGGTCCAATTTTTGTACACTCTCTCCAAGGTTTCGACCCGTTCGTGCCTATCATAGGTATTATGTCTGAACTGACATATAGGTTAGGATATCACATCCGTTTGCATTTATGCATTGCCTTATGACCATTCCATCTTAACCTTAGGTACGAACCCATTCCATGGTGTCACAGAACCTTCTTGCTGCTATAGAAGTGGCATGATGTGAGTGGTAGAGATTCACCTTACATGGGTACCCTAGTTAGCGCCTTATTTGCATTTGGTGCCCATGCCGATGTTTTCTCCTTTAGGGTGTGGGAGTCCGTTGTATAGTATTGCCCTGACATTTCGCAAGAGCCTCATACTCCTCTTGATCTTATGCTGGCCTGTGTCCCTCCGGACTCCCCTTATGTCAAGTTGTGAATGCATTATCATGAGCTCTGCCTGCCTTATTGAGCTTTATGTCGGCTCCCCTGACATTGCATTTCATCCATATAGCCCGAGCTTGTCTCATGTCTAGCCATGCAGAGCCATTTTTTATATCCTTCGCAGCTTGATTCCCTTTTTACCAGGAGGGGATTTTCCCCCGAGTGTCGATATCCTACACAAGTATCCTTGCATTGAGCATAGATATGTTCCACTGCTTGGAACTAGTTTGTTTGCCCTTATGACACTCATCTCCTCCTAGTTTGTAACTATAAAGCTAGTTTATTATTTTTTCAAGCTTTTTAAATAACTGAAAAAAGTCCAAAAAAATAAAAAAACCAAAAATCCGGACAAGGAAAGATGTTATCGTTTGGCAGTTGTCGAGTCGTGTCGCCTTCGAACAGAGCACTGTATATCACATCCATTGGTTGGGTTATAGTTTGACTTAGGAGCTGTACTCATTATCTGAGTTTATCTCCACCGACTGGTTAAGCTTCCAGTCCCTATGGAGCCTCTATTGATGCCTCCTATGTCACAGAGATGTCCCAGTTTGTATATCGAGTCTATGCTGCCTTCATTCAGTCACCATACGTCGTTATGCTCTTGTTCAAAGGAAGTTGAAACCTATGTCAGCCATTCCTCAGTTATCTTGACTTTGCATGTTGGCCATTCCTGGTACAGTTACTAGTTCGTGCACTTTATGATCGAGTCCTTCCACATTAGACAACTTTGTTGAGTACCTCATGTTGGATGATGGGAGATGCCTTAATGCCCTCCTTCCAACGGATTTCATCCCATCGACTTCAGATCATTTATTCTGGGATTGGAATATAGAGTCATTTTGAGTGCCTTGAGACTTGTAGTCATCAGTGGCAGGTTCTCTCGCCATCGACAGTTTCTTGGGAATACATCAATGTCCCCTGATCACTGGATTCTCTCAAGTGTTCGACCTCAACCCATCTATTCACACTTGTTAGTTTTCACTCTAGTACCTTGATTCCAATTATCATCATCGGTGGGTAATCTCATGTCTGTTAACGGTATACATCAATGATCGGTAATCAGACGATGGACTACTATGTTCGACCTCGACACCTCTATTCTCATAGTAGGACATGTACTCGTAGCAGTTTGTGTAGAATACCTTCCAGACTGGTGGCATCTCTTATATGCTACCTCCTTGATCGTGCCAATGTTCATGATATTTCAGCTCTCGTGACTTGATTCCAGTGTTTGTCACACATTTCCAGCCACTATGGAGATCTTGATCTATTGTATATCTTCAGCCATTTTGGAGATCATGGTCCTTTGTATATCTTCATCATGGAGATTCTGATCTATGTATATTGTACATGGCGATGAACACATATGTGATATCATGTATTATGCCTATTCATGGCCATTGTACTCTTATGTATCTGGGACTGCTATATGTACTTGCAGTTATATGGAGAGTTGTATTATTGTACTATGCTGATTGGGTGGCTGGTCTTCCATTTGGGATCCTTCATCACTCCACTTCTGGGATGGACTTATAATGTATTTCGGCCATTGTATGACCCCTCTGACCTCACACATTAGGGGGCATCTGTTATAGCGGATTTCACCACTCTAGGTGAATCACACTTTGTATGGCCTTCCCCTGTCCCGCTGCAGACTCTTTAGACCCCATGGACCATATTTTATCCTTTGATGTTTCCTTGATCATCCCTAAAAACTATATAAAAGATGATATACGTGGCTTTTTCCCTGATAACTGCATACATACGTGGTTTTGACTCCTATAACCGCATACATCGGGATGTGTGCATAGTCCAAATCCTTTTGGAGTTTTCCTTGACATGGATCCGACTCATTTGACTCCTGGCCTTCCATATGCCTTGAGATCGCTCGGATTCGACCCTTCATTATCCCTTGTGAAGCTATATAAGGAACCCCTTGGTACATTGAAGGCATATAGAGAGATTGAAAGCAACGAAACTATAGTCCATTGTTGCCAGAACTATACTTGAGTCTGCATCCCTTTGTCCCTTTGGAGCACTTTTGTGTTCTTCCCAAGCTTTCCTTTTGCTAGTGAGCTTGCTATCGAGAGATGGAGGATTGAGGTGGTGGAGGCCCAAGTGGGGGATTCAGTTTCTCCGATTCGTAGACGTGCCGTCAGAGGTTGTATATATCTTGTAATCTCTGATTTATATTAATAAGAACTATCTTTCCTTGTCCAATGATGTGTGTTTGATTGAATATTGTATCCATTGGAATATGTCAAATGCTTTTACATTATTGGTTATATATGCTAGAATAGATCTAACACCATGATATATAGTACGCTTGTATTGTTTACTTGTTGTTGAGTAAGTATTATATCAATTCAAGCCGAAGATTGGAAAGCTCAACGGGATCTACTTCAACCGTCCGGAATAAGGTACGAGGTCTGATCCTTTAGTGTTAGACATTTTATTTCTATTGCATATTGGGAAAGATTGATTTCTGGAGTCAAGTCTGTCTGTTGTGGTACCCCAAGCCATAGGAATTTCTCTCCGTAACAATCCTAAAACCACCTTTTTGGTTTGTGTTCATCCAAAGAAACCATCAATTTATTAGAAGACATCTACTTTTATTGCTTTTGCTAACATTTTTGGTTTGTGGTAATCCAAAACAATCGATTTTTTGGTCATCCTAAACCCACTGATTTAGAGATTCTTTTTACCACTTAATAGAAGACATTAGCTTTTGCTAACTTACTTGGAAAATTTATATTTTCAAGTAGGAATTTTTTAGCATTTTCTAGCTATCCACTTCTTATTTTTAGCTTTCAGTTGGGACTCACATACACCCCTTCGGATTAAGGGGGGGAGTTTTGGAAACCTAATCCATTAATTTTTATGGTATTTTGTACTTGCCACATCCCCGACCCTCTGACCGGCGAAGAGGACGTGACTATACCTTACTGACCAACCCGGTCAAACATGCCCCATGAACATAAACATGAAGTATAAAATGCATTGGAATAAAATTCATACACGGATCTAGAATGCAAGCAACCATTAATCATAACACATATGCAGAGGTCTAATTTTCTAGACATACAATGGAAGCAATTACATCAGTAAACATACATTCACAGCATAAGCATTCATCATGTTCATTCATAAAATAATACAGGTGCAAGGATTTAAGCACACGAATACTTATCTTCAGGAAAGCTTGTCCCGCAACCAACTCCCTCACTGCAACATTCCACCCAACCATACACTAGTGTGCTCATCAATCACTCAGCAATACTGCCAAACCCAAGATGGGCATGATTCCAAAAGGAATAAGGAGAAACTGGCAGGCTCACACATAGCGAAGGATACACAACAATACATATCCAAGCCAACAGAGTTGGGTTTATCAAACTATCAGGATCTGGAAACACTGGCTGCTAAGCTAGTGGGCTCACTGAAGAGCTAAGGACATCGGCACCAGAGCTAGTCTGACCTCTAATACATACACACACACCCAACACAAGGAATCATCCCCTTCTCTGCTGCATAGTCCCTCATGCCATGACTTCCCTTCCAGTGCTATTCAGGGGGTGTAAAGAAGAAATCCAACCCTCTAGCTCTACCCGTGAGGCCCCTACACACACCAGGTTTATCAAGCATGCTCATGCTCCACTTCCACTCCCAAAAAGTACAAGGAACAACCAATATGCACACACACATCCCAAACACAAAAATTCATAGCTCTAGGATTTAAGGGAAACACCACATAGCAAAACTGAATTGGGTAATACACAGCTCAAACTGAGCATAATGACTCCAGAGTCGTTCTTGGCCCTATTGTGGCCAAAACGACTTAACAACAACCCACATCAATCCAAAATTTATGGGGAATCTAGCAGCGATCACTCAACTACGTGAGGGGAAGGATACGACCCGTGTGAAGGTGGCTTCACCTACATAGACCCACAATTGTGAAGAGAATTATACACAACAAAATCAGGTAAGAAGAAGAACCATCGCGAATGCTTGTCTGCGTGAAGGTGGAATCATGGAATGGTTCCTTGCTCCTGTGAGGAAACAAGAATGCACCTGCCCTTGGGATTTTGTGTGGGAAAGGACTGACAGTCTCGCCAACCCCACGACTACCCATGCTTACATTACCCAAGGGTAATAACCGTCCAACCAATTCCTACAGAATTAAAAACGGTTGGTGGATGAGACAAGGAAGGGTGAATAAGACAAAAAGGATGGTTGACATCAATATGGGTTCATCACTTGACACTTGGATGTTCCCTAATGGACCTAGAGGTTAACCATCTCCCCCCCCCCCACTATCCTTAGGAAATCATGCCCTTTTCATTATTGTTGCATCGACATAGTCGGTTGTGGGTATTTTTAATTAATTTTTCATATGTACATGGTGTCAAATGTTGGTTGTGGAGCCTAATATTCCAGATCCAAAGATATTATTTAGTTGTGATTGTAACCTAGGAGTACTATACACTCATTCTCCCTGCCTTGGGGTTCGGGGGCGGAGCCCCCGAGAAATTTTTTTGGGATGTGTGTTGGCCAACAATTTTGCGGACCCATGGTATTGGGTATACAGTAGTATTTTACCATGGTATTTACCCTATAAAAGAAAGCATTGTAACACGACTGTGTATAGTATTGTATTGTATTGGAAGAGATACTATGAGGGCATGAAGAGGAAGTGCAGCGGTTTTGTTGCGGGTTGTATCCCGTCACCTTTTTTGGAATGTAATACAAGGACTGGCAATTTCTTTGTGGACGTAGCCCATCGTTTGGGTGAACCACGTTATATATGTGTCTCTCTATAATGTTTTAATGTGTTTTTGCATCTTTTTTATTGATTTAACTATATATTTGTTATTGCTCAGTGGTCCTGTTTTCTAACATCAAACATTATAACGTGCTTGGTTAGCACACAATACCATCGGCATCGCCGAAACATAATACGAAAATCAATGGTGGGGCATTTTCCTATAGCTCCACACCATGATCCATTACAATATACACATCATATACATTTCATGCAAACAGGGTAAAAATCAGGGTGTTACAATACTATTTACATGAAAATAATATGAAGAGACACAATGAATAGGAAGTGTCATTAGTAGTCCAAGAGACCACTTGGAATATGAAACCAAAGGTCACATCATTGTATTTATACATGTATTTCTTAACGAAAAATGAGCTTCCATGCATATTCCCTATTTCCTATGCTTATCTTTGATTGTATTTTGTTATATTCCCAACCAAGCATTGCAACATTTAGTAGGAGACTTGGATAAACGTAAGCTATAGAACAGGTCTCAGACATTGAGAAGGGGGGGGGGGGGGCTGAATAAGGGTCTCTTAAAACTTAAAAGTTTTTTTTCTAAAGCACTAATTTAATTAGTCATATGTATTATGAACCAATCATGACATTTACCAATTGTATATATATATGAAATATACAAACACGCGTGAAGAACAACACATATATGAATATGTCAAATATCTTTTTATTTAAATCGGATTTTACATTACATTACATTAATGATCTAGACCTACCTAGATTGAGAGACCCAGCTCTCTTATAAGACCCAGCTTGTATACATGACCCAGCATGTAGAGAGGAATCCATTCCTCATTCAAGCTCCAACATGATAACAAACACCAGTTTGTTCGAATAAACACAAGGTTCATGTCAAATGTAGAATATCTACCAACATATTATATTTTATCCACCGAGATACCCTTTTGAATGAATATGTTTCCTCTATATATACCTCTCCAATAGCCATTGGTGTTTTTAAATAACACGACCTTTCAAAACCAATGTGACTTTATAAGGGAACATGTCTCTTCATTAACTTCTTGACTTGTTGATTTACTTTTGTATTTTAACCAAACATTCCTCTCTTCTTAAACTAGTTTTAGTTATAGCCATATTTGTCTACTTCTCAATTAAAACTTATCCAACACCATTTTAATTAATACTTTCAATTTCATGAGCTTCAACAACTTCTTTTAATTTAGTTGTTATGTTGGTGGCCTTCATAGCAGCAACATGAATAGGACGCACTTATTCTGAACCAAGAGTCATAATTGCATTATTCAAAAATGTAGGACGCACTTGTAAGACTAAATTTAGAAATTAAGTTTTACGTTGTCCATATGAAGAAACTTTCCCTGCACAGAACAGAAAACGGTTTCTCTCTCTTACCCTGCACCAATACACTCCTTTAGCTTGTCTGATGGGTATTCTGAAAGGATCATTTATAGACTAACATTGGTATTAGAGCGAGGTTTTAGAAACTTTCCTTTGATCGAATGCGATCCGTCTTAAAGATAAACCCTCTTGTCTGCGATCATATTGCCTCTGTGCGTTTCTCCCTGGCTGTGCATTAAGCACTTTTGATTAGTATGCCAAGAAGGCATCGACATACTCCTGGGATGACTGTAACCTAGTTTATTTTCATCCCTGAGATGTTAGTATGCCATGTATTGCTGGGCGTGAGGGCATTCTCTGCTTGAGGGCTGTGTATTTCTTTCTCTTTCTGCTTCCCCTCATGCGGCGAATTCGATAATAGTCTTGCTGTTATGATTTTGACAAATAACATTGCTGCAGTGCATTTAATAATATTATTTGCATTATTGCTATGCATGGAGACCAATGTATTGTCTATTAGTTATGTGTCAATGGATCTTGGTATCAGACTTTTTTTTTACAGTCCCAAGTAATTCTCGGCTTCTTCATAGCGTCTCGCTCATTTTGAGAGTTGATAAGGTTTTAATGTACAATATGGTAACATTTGAACAAACAATGCATCAAATCTGTGCCTACCTTTTCATTTCTGGGTTTGTAGTCTTTAAGAGGGTTAACTCGACGCATTTCGTTTCTTGAGAAAGGTTCTTTGTGACATCCACCGGACTGTAAAATTTATTGTCTTTGGAAGGGTAAAACCATACACTGTAACAATTCTTTTTTTTAATGAACAAATAAATACAAGATGTTAGCTCTCTGCTTTCAACACTATGGCTATAAAGTCATTATTGTTTCTATTATGTATTCACTATGTATAATGATTTGGTCCATGGAGGACGCAGTTAGAATTATCACTTGTGCTTGTTTAGAGGGCTTAAGCCCTGGTTATCTCGTAAGAACGATAACACTATTTTATTTGTTAAGGATATCGAATGTAAATTTAGGGTTGAATACCCATAGTATACTTCTATCATGTAAATAACAGTAATATGCATATCTTGTATTTCAACAAAGACAAAGTTTAACCTATGGTTATTATATTTGCATAATGAGATTGTTCAATGTTTGTTTGCTTGTAGTGAACAATATTATATTCTATAGTTCATCTATGCATTCTGGTATAGAGGTATGCAGAGAATATAAATCATTGTATAAATTATTGTATAAATTTCTGGGTTTTTTATACTGTTACTTTGTCACATTAAAATGCTTTCTTTTGCCATAGTGAATGACGACAGAACTCTATTTAAACACATTATAGTTGAATCAATATGCAGAGTCGTTACATTTATTTAAGGTCTATATTAAGATACGGTTTGGCAACCACCAAAGTGGTCCAACCGGAAAGACTCATAGATGTTAAGTCAAATTATCAAAATTTAATACTTGTTTCCCCTGGTATTAAGAATGACTCTGCAAATCGCAATTATTTAGTCACAAGAATATTAGGTTGGCCCAAAGGTGCACCAGGTTTTGAAAGACTATTTAATTGGAATAGGATGATTGATGGGTATTCACAATTGAGGCTAGTACGGATACTCAAAGGTAATGTACTTACTTATTTGTGAATATTTTATCAAACAGTCCTATTAGGTGGTAAAAGGAAATCACCATAATTGTTAATAGATTACCATAAGATTAGCCCAAAGGTAGGTCACGGTGATACTATTTACTATTGTTTAACCATGTTTTTCAAATTGCTTATAACTCTTAGCATTAATATCACATAACGTGTATTTATGATTGCAGTATCAGTTCCCATTTCGTTGCATTCGCATGCCTCTTCTGTCCCGCTCTTGAATGGAATGAATTTCTCAGATTGGAAAGAACAGGTTCAGTTTCACCTTGGTGTTCTGGATCTGGATGTAGCACATGAA
>LPNX010124325.1:202888-220384 GCA_001517045.1 Pseudotsuga menziesii | reverse complement strand
GAAAAAGCCTAGAAAGGGCATGAAGCGAACACCATCCAAGGCATATGAGCCTAATCAAGGTTCTCAGGCTTATCAGAAGAAAAGGAACAGTGATAAGTGTCACTTTTGTAAAAAGTCGGGACACTATCAGAAAGACTGTCTGAAACGTAAGGAATGGGTCGAAAAGAAAGGTATGAATTTCATTTCTGTTTGTTTCGAATCAAACCTAACTGAAGTTCTTTCTAATACTTGGTGGATTGACTCTGGGGCTACTACTCATGTTTCTAATACCATGCAGGGATTCCTTACAACCCAAACCACAAATCCAAGTCAAAATTTTCTATTCATGGGAAATCGGGCTAAAGCTCAAGTTGAAGCCATTGGGACTTATCGTTTATTTCTAGATTCTGGTTATCATTTGGATTTGTCTCAGACTCTTTATGTTCCTTCTATTTCCAGAAATTTAATTTCCCTGTCTAGACTTGACATCGATGGTTATTCCTGTAATTTTGGAAATAAAAGTTTTAGTTTGTTTAAGAATACCTCTTTTGTTGGTTCGAGCATTCTTTCTGATGGTATATACAAATTAAAACTTGATAATCAATTTGCTGAAACTATTCCTTGCATCATAATGTTGGTATTAAACGTAGTCTCACGAATGAAAATTCCTCATACTTGTGGCGTAAAAGGCTGGGACATATTTCCAGAGAAAGGTTACTTAGATTAGTAAAATATGGGATTCTCTTGAACCTAGATTTTTCTGATCTTGGAATGTGTGTAGATTGTATTAAGGGAAAAAAATAAAACACACCAGAAAAAGTGCCACAAGGAGTACTGAGCTTCTTGAGATTATCCATACAGACATTTGTGGGCCTTTTGACAATCCATTTTTTGGTGGAGAAAAGTATTTTATCACCTTTATTGATGATTTTTCACGTTATGGTTATGTCTATTTGCTGCATGAAAAATCTCAATCGGTGGATGCCCTTGAGGTATATATCACTGAGGTTGAAAGAAAATTAGATAGAAAGGTGAAAATCATTAGATCTGATAGAGGTGGTGAATACTATGGAAAGTATGATGAAACATGGCAGTGCCCTGGCCCATTTGCTAAAATCCTTGAAAAGCATGGCATATGTGCACAGTATACTATGCCTGGAATGCCACAGTAGAATGGTGTAGCTGAAAGGCGTAATCGTACTTTAATGGATATGGTTATGAGTATGTTAAGTAATTCCAATTTACCCAAATCATTATGGATGTATGCTCTTAAGACCGCTGTATACTTATTAAATCGGGTTCCTAGTAAGTCAGTTCCAAAAACCCCTTTTGAACTGTGGACAGGAAGGAAACCGAGTTTAAGACACCTGCATGTTTGGGGCTGTCCAGCAGAGGTTAGATTGTACAATCCACATGAAAAGAAATTGGATTTTAGAACGATCAGTGGTTACTTTATTGGTTACCCTGAAAAATCCAAAGGGTATACGTTTTATTGCTCTAATCACAGTACGAGAATTGTAGAGACCAATCATGCCAGATTCATTGAAAATGGTGGGAGTGATAAATTACAAAATGTGGTTATCCAAGAAGTTAGGGTACAAGTTCCTGTACCTATGGCTTCAAAGGAAATTGTTGTTCCTATCATTAATGAACAACCTGACGATATTGAACAACAAATTAATGAACCACCACTCCATAATGAGGCTATCGCCAATGAACCCATAATAGATGGACCACAAGAAGTAGTAAGGAGATCTCAAAGGGAAAGGATGTCTGCTATTTCGGATGATTATGTGGTTTATCTACAGGAATCTGATTTTGATATAGGAACATGTAAGGATCCGGTTTCATTTTCACAAGCCATAGAAAGTAATGATTCTGCTAAATGGATTAATGCCATGAATGATGAATTGAAATCAATGGACCAAAATGAAGTCTGGGATCTCGTTGAATTGCCCGAAGGATACAAGAAAGTTGGTTGTAAGTGGGTCTTTAAGACCAAACATGAATCTAAGGGTAATATCGAACGATATAAAGCTAGACTTGTGGCCAAGGGTTTCACTCAGAAAGGAGGCATTGATTATAGAGAGACCTTCTCTCCTGTGTCCAAGAAAGACTCACTTAGAATCATTATGGCATTGGTAGCTCATTATGATTTAGAACTGCACCAAATGGATGTGAAAACTGCTTTTCTAAATGGGAATTTGGAGGAAGACGTCTATATGGATAAACCTGAAGGTTTCTCCATTAAGGGAAAAGAACACCTGGCTTGCAAACTTAAGAAATCAATATATGGGCTTAAACAGGCTTCCCGGCAATGGTATCTTAAGTTTCATAGTACCATTACCCCTTTTGGATTTAAGGAAAAAACTATTGATCGATGTATATATCTGAAGGTTAGTGGGAGTAAATTTATATTTTTGGCCCTGTATGTTGATGACATATTGCTTGCCACCAGTGATCTTGGTTTATTACATGAAACCAAAAAGTTTCTCTCTATGAATTTTGAAATGAAAGATATGGGTGAGGCATCTTACGTGATAGGAATTGAAATATTCCAGGATCGATCACGTAGAATGCTAGGATTGTCTCAAAAGGCTTGTATCGAAAGAGTTCTAGAGAGATTCGGAATGGATAAATGTTCAGCTGGTGATGCCCCTATTCAGAAAGGGGATAAATTCAGCCTTATGCAATGTCCGCAGAATGAATGGGAATGAAAACAGATGGAAAGAATTCCTTATGCTTCTGCAGTAGGAAGTTTAATGTATGCACAGACTTGCACTAGGCCAGACATCAGTTTTGCAATAGGTATGCTGGGAAGATACCAAATTAATCCTGGATTGGAACACTGGAAAGCTGCAAAGAAAGTGATGAGGTACTTGCAGGGAACGAAGGATTACATGCTCACATTTAGGAGGTCTGATAATCTAGAGGTGATTGGCTACTCAGACTTAGATTTTGCTGGATGTGTTGACAGTAGGAAGTCTACTTTTGGCTATTTGTTCCTATTAGCCGGAGGAGCAATATCATGGAAAAGTGCGAAGCAAACCATCACTGCTTCATCCACTATGGAAGCTGAATTTGTGGCATGCTTTGAGGCCACAGTTCATGGATTGTGGCTGCGAAATTTTATCTCAGGACTTGGGGTTGTCGACTCTATTTCCAAGCCACTGAGGATTTACTGTGATAATGCCGCAGTTGTATTCTTCTCTAAAAATGACAGGTATTCTAATGGTGCTAAACACATGGAACTGAAATACTTTGTCGTTAAAGAAGAAGTTCAGAAACAATGAGTGTCAATTGAACACATAAGCACTCTGCTCATGGTTGCAGATCCATTGACAAAAGGATTGCCACCGAAGACATTTAAAGAACATGCTTATAGAATGGGGATTGAACGTAGCACATAACAGTTGCTACCTTTATGAGATGAATCACATAATGTTGTTTGTTTTATTTGACACTCTGAGATCTTAATAAAAGTGTTTCTGTTTGATAAATCCTGTTCTAAAAGTGTACGTACATGTATGAGAATAAATGAATGATGACAGGAATAGTCTCTGACAAGGGACATTATTGTTGGACCTTATGAAATAACTCCTTGTTTACAGACTTATTAAACAGGTTACTAATGTCGTGGTGCATGAAAGGGACTATGTTGTCCTATTAACATGGAACCGTCATGACTCGCATTACTAGGTTGTTTAATTATATTATTATGAGGACCAAACTGAAAACCAAGATGAATGTGACTTATGGCGCACCTAATGTATACTCTGATAAACTCTAACATTAAGTTATCATATGTGCCAAGTGGGAGAATGTAAGACTAAATTTAGAAATTCAGTTTTACGTTGTCCATATGAAGAGACGGGTTCTTGGCAGCCGTTTCTATTTCTCCTACTCCGATGGACAGGTGGAGAATAAGTGTCATAGGGAAACCGGTCCTCTCTCTGCCTATAAATGATCCTTTCAGAATACCCATCAGACAAGCTAAAGGAGTGTATTGGTGCAGGGTAAGAGAGAGAAACCATTTTCTGTTCTGTGCAGGGAAAGTTTCTTCAATACGTTTCTAGAAAAACGCAGCAGGGACAGAGGTGTCTGGAATCAGTCAGAAGCTGCACAGATGGATCAAGGTATTACGAATCTTGCTGTTTATATTTCGCTGTTTATTTTGCTATAAAAAAGGAAATTTTCAGATCCTTAAAGTTACTAACAGCACTTATCACCGGCACTCAAGGTTTCTTCAGTGAACAATGTCCGCCTCCATTCTGTTCTAGGGAAATCTCATCCGAATGTAAATCCTCAACAAAATCAGAGACTCAATCCAAGCATAGCACGATATGCAGTAACCAAATTGACTGGAGAACGTCTTGGAAATTTTGAGCTTGGTTCACGTGGTGTTTAGAAAAGGCGCTCAATGATAGTAAGTGCATGCATTATATTCCTTCACTTATCTCACCTCTACAAAAAATTGCAGTTCTATGGAGATCGTCGGTTTGATTCTGTGCAATTGGATATAAGCTATGGCTTAGGCACCATGAGAGATTCATTATATACAAAGTCCAAATAAAAGGAACCTCGCAATATCACAAATCCAAATATGTAAGGAATGAAACTTGCCTCCACGCATATATAGAGTAGCATCTCCACTTAAAAAATGTGCAGCAGTTTCAAATTCATGCAAATGGAGAGTGGCCAAAAAAATAAGGATTCAACATCTATCACCTCTCTTAACCCACTAGTTCATGAAAATGCAGCAATAGTCTACATGGATTAGGGTTTATACTGCAGAGGAATGGTAGACAGTTGCATGCACAATCGTTCAGCCTTCACCAACAGGATTCCATGGAGATTGTTGCAACGTAGCACTACAGTATTCCAACGTCGATAAATGAAACATTCCTTTAGTAATATCCTTCATGAACAGAGCTAAAAATAGGCCATGATTCCTCAAATATTTTTCTGGTGTACATCCCTTAAGGCTATAATTAGGGCTTGGCTCCCCACGTTTTGGTAGATTATGTTTGCACTGTTTAGTGCAAGCAACCAGTGATTAGTAGAGAGATGAATCAAGTGAGGACTCTCTTGACTAATTACCATTTAGATTATCTTGTGAATCTATGACAATAGATTTATCTCAATGCTGAACTCTAGTCGCATTTCTTAAAACTCGGGCAGACCTTGCAGGAGTTGGGCGAGGTGAAAGAGGGCTATAAGGAGAGCTTCACATGAATCATCCACAACACCCATGCAATCCTCACTCTTGAAAATGACCATTGTATAACTCAGAACTTGAGCAAACCCTCCCAATAGTATTTTCTGCATTTGGATAAATATTGGGGTATTCACTTGATCGACATTAAACATACTTTGAATGAAGGCATCCTAAATCCGACCAAAATTTTTGAGATCAATTGAAGAAAGGACCGTGGGATCTTCCTCAGGAAGGTAGTTGACAACGCAATATAGCTCTTCGTAATTTAGACTTTGACCTACGAGCGTAAGACGACCAAGAATTACATGTTGTAACCTTCGTCCTTCATTTGCAAATATTTCCCTTCTCAATAAATATTTCATTTTAATAAAATATTTCACTTTAATATTTGTTTTAACTTTAAAGGAAATTTAATACTTAATGTGATCTATTTAATAAATCGCTAGCATAGATCCATCACTAGCATAGAACTATTTAATAAATCACTATCACTTTAATAGTTAATATGATCTTTTTAATCCATTTGTACTTAAATGTCATTTTAATTTTATCTCATTTAATGTTTCCACTAATAACTTTAGACTTGCCATTATCTTAACTAGTATCTTGACTCTTTTTTCTTTTTGGCATTTTCATATTTCACTTTAAATCCATTGCACTTTAATCCATTTAATGCCACAAGTCAATAATTGTATAGTTTTACTTTAGTATGTCATTTTAATGCCTTTTATAATGACACTTTAATGTTCTTTTGATCCATTTAATAGTGACGCTTGAATATGTCATCATTGTTATCACATATACTCTTGCTTGCTGCTTTGGTATCTCTATCAGGCCACATAGTATTTCCATCAATGACAATCTACACAATCTACATTTTCCATATTGCCAACAATCTTCCCCTTTGGCATTGATGGCAATACTACTTTCATTCTCCCCCTTTGAATTCAAGGGAAAATGATTGAATAGCTCCCCCTAACTTTGATTCCTAGTACCAATTTTTGTGTCATCTATCTCTTTTCACATGAGTGAAAAGTAATGTGATCAAATTAGGGTTGCTATAACACATCTTCCATGGTTGCAAGTTGCCTTCACAAACATACTATTACATTTCATCATAGTGATTTCTAACATCAATGATAATGAATCTCTTTTCTCCTCCTTAAATGTCAATATTTTTACCTTTCTTGCTGCTATTAAAATACTTCATTCTGTTTTCAAACATATAATCCTCTATTGCACTCTTAGGTAAGGATATGAGTTTATCTCTGAAATAATGCTCTCTTTGCACAAAAATAGACATATTTTTCTTTCAAATTAGATCCCCCTAACTTAGTGCTCTTTCTTAAACATGTAATACGAGTTAACCAAGAAACGCTCTTTTATTCATAACATCCCTTTTATTTGGCAGATCTTATCAGTTTCAAGGATAGAAAGCTATCTTTACTTTTCTGCTTTTTAAGGACACTAGTTGCTAACCTATCCAAAATTACATACTAATTTATGATCTAAGTCATCTTTAGGTATTTTAAGTCCATTTTTAATCTTGACCTGAAGCAACTAAATTCCGACAGTTTTGTTTGGAATGACATCTAATAAGAAGTTATTTTAACAAAGTAAAAAAAACTTTCTTCATTTCTTCATTTATATTTCTGCCATATTGCCAATTGTTAACTGTCTCTACTGAACTGATGCAACTTGGTTTTGACATTTTTTGTTTGGATCGATATCCAACATATGCTTTCTAACAAAGTAAGAATGTCATTTCCATGTCTTCTTCAACACTTGGATTTTCTTTAACAATGGTGTGATCATCAATTACAGAATAAGAGTCTTCTTCTAGATATTCCTTTTCATTAGAGTCACCGGTTTTGACATGAGGATTAAGACCTCCTATCTTTGGTCTCCAAACTTTCTTTATATTCTTCTTTGGACTTGTATTTCTTGAATTCTTATGGATTTTCTTAGATTCCATCTTTAAAGACATGTGATGAGGCATCTTGCTTTCTAGAGTTTGAATGTCGTCTCTTTTCAAATACCTTCTCTAACTCCTTGGAGCATCCTCCTTTCGATTGTATTGTTTCTTTGGATTCCTGCAATTTTGTGCTTTGTGACCAAATCCTTAACAATTGAAACACCTTATGGAGTGACAAAACTTTGTTGTATGCCCATCACTCTTGCATCTCCAACACTTTGTTTTTTCAGAGGAACTCTTTTGAGTTTTCTTTTCAAAAGTATCACATTCCACTGCTTCGTGTCCATGTTTGTGACAAGAGTAGCAATAACTCTTGAAGGTGTTCTCGTATTTCCATTTCACAGAAGAATACTGATATTTTGAAGAGGAAGTACCTCCTTCAAATTTGGTTCTAGGGGTCCAATGATTGACTTCTTCATCCTGTTTATACCCTAGACCACTTCTGTCATGAGCTGATATTTGTTTACTCCAAATTTCATCCACAATGGCTGAGCCATTATCTAACGCATTCTCTTTATTTCTCTTGTGTGGAGAGATGTGTTTGGGATCAACGTGGTTCTCTTCTCTTTTTGTTTTTCTTGATGTGAATGTGTTTCTAAGAGCTCTAATATAGCTCATTTTCCTCTCAACATCAGTGAGACATGCAGACTTTTCTTCTTCCTTGTTAATAGGATATTTTTCTTTAGTAGCATCATTTTTTCTAGAGACTAAGGAAACTATCCTTTGATACCTAACCTCTTTCTCTTTTAAGGTTGCATGATCTTTTTCAATATTCATTTTGTCATCCTGCAATTCTTTCTCAAACTGTTTTAAGGCCATATTCAAATATTCTTCTCTTTGATTTAGTAACCTCTACCCTTCTATAAGCCTTTCTTGTCTTTCTTGTAGGTTATTCTCCCAATCCACTAAATTCCTCCTCTCTATAGGCTCCCTTCCTCTTATTTCATTCTTTTTGTCAGGAAGCCCTCTTTCATTAGCTTCAATTTGTCTTCTAAGTTAAAGACTTCAGACTTTACCTCTTTTATTTCATTAATTTTGTTTTCTAATTGTAAATTAAAACTAGAGAAAGTGTTCTTCAATTCTTTTTCCTTGTCATCTAGCTTGATTCTTTGCTCATTCAATATCATCTCAGCAGCCTCATGTTTCTTGGTTAGTGCACAGAACTTATCCTTTAGGATCTTCAAGTCATTTTTTGTATCTACTGGACTCTTGCATGTTCTTCTAGAATTTTTGGATTCCATCCACGATCCATGTAGTAACTCATTGATATTGAAAATAGTTTCAAGCTCAGTTAGAGTGACCATAGACATGTTTTCAATCTTATCAAAACCATTTATAAGATTAAAACTTATCTTTTTCTTGGTATTTTCAATTGCAATAAGAAAGTATTACTTCAATTTCTTCAAGTCTTCATTCTTAGTAATCAGTCTTTTATCTTTGAGAATTAATAGGTCTTCTTATTTTTCCTTAGAGAGTACTTCATCATTATAACAACTGTCATTTGAAAGTTCATCTAGCCCAATGTTTTCTTTGCTTTGTGATGAGACAAATGAGGGATTGTTCTCTTGAGTGCTCAACATATCTTCACTTATTTCTTCATCATATTTTTGACTTCTATCTTCTCTTGCACTTTGATACTTGTCTTGATATGTGTCTTCAATATTTAGCCATAGCTTTCTTGTAGAGGTGTAGTTCCCTAGTCTTATCTTGACATCATTTGATAAGGTTCTCTTAATGGTTTGCAAAGAAATAGAATTGAATTTCTGATAATCTTTTGAAATTCTGGTTTTGTTCTTCAAGTACCATTTCTTGCTTGCTACTGCATCCCACACATGTGCTCCTTTGGACTTCAACTAAAACTTCATCGCATCCGTGCAATTGGCATAGTCATCTGCATTAAACAAAGGGATTTTATCATCTACATTTTCAGCCATTTTTAAAATGTTGATTCTGGCACCTATCTTTAGATTAAGTGCTTGGCTCTAAAAATGGACCTATTTTTCCTTTGGATCAACCTTCCAGCAGTGAGTTGTTCGAAGACAACTGGCTCTGATACCAATTGTAGAATAGGTCTCAGAAACTGAGAGGGGGGGTGAATCAGTGTCTCTTAAAACTTAAAAATATTTTTGCCAAAGCACTACTTTAATTAGTTATATGTATTATGAACCAATCATGACATTTACGAATTATGTATATATATATATATATATATATATATATATATATATATGAAATATACAAACACATATCAAGAACAACACATATATGAATATGTCAAATATCTTTTTATTTCAATCGTATTTTACATTACATAACATTAATGATCTAAACCCAACTAGATTGAGAGATCTAGCTCTCTTACAGAACCCAGCTTGTATACATGACCTAGCATTGAGAGAGGAATCCAATCGTCATTCAAGCTCCAACCTGATTACAAACAACAGTCTGTTCAAAGGAACACAAGGTGCATGTCAAATGTATAATATCTACCAAAATATTATATTTTATCCACCAAGATACCCTTCTGAATGAATATGTTTTCTCTATATATACCTCTCCAATAGCCATGTGTGTTTTGAAATAACATGACCTTTCAAAACCAATGTGAATTTATAAGGGAACATGTCTCTTCATTAACTTCTTGACTTGTTAATTTACTTTTGTATTTTAACCAAACATTTCTCTCTTTTTAAACTAGTTTTAGTTATGGCCATATTTTGCTACTCCTCAATTTAAACTTAGCCAACACCATTTTAATTAAGACTTTCAATTTCATGAGCTTCAACAGCTTCTTTTAATTTAGTTGTTATGTCAGCGGCCTTCATAGCAGCAACACGGTAACCAATTACTCCAGATTCAATGCATCAACTATCCACAAGCTTTCGAAATATAAAATGTGTGATCACACAATACTTTAGTGTAGTCAATATTCCAATCTCCAGGCATTCATTGCAAGCACCATGCAATATTCAATGGAAATAGAAGTTACACTCCAAGTTTTTCGACACTCGGTTCATGGAGAGAGAAAAAATTCTGGTTTCAAAGTGGTTGCATAGGTTCAATAAAGTGGAGTCACAAATATCAATTCCACGGGCTTGCCAACATTCTGCACCAAGAGTCATAATTGCATTATTAAAAAATGTAGGACACACTTATCACCAACACTCAAGGTTTCTTCATTGAACAATGTCCACCTCCATTCTGCTCCAGCGAAATCTCATCCGAATGTAAATCCTCAACAAAATCAGAGACTCAATCCAAGCATAGCACGATATGCAATAACCAAATTGACTGGAGAATGTCTTGGAAATTTTGAGCTTGGTTCACGCAGTATTTAGAAAAGGTGCTCAATGATAGTAAGTGCACGCATTACTTTCCTTCACTTATCTCACCTCTACAAAAAATTGCAGGTCTATGGAGATCGTGGGTCGAGCCTATGTAATTGGATATAAGTTATGGTTTACGCACCATGAGAGAGTCATTATATACAAAGTCCAAATAAAAGGAACCTTGCAATATCACAACTCCAAATATGTAAGGAATTAAACTCGCCTCCACACATATATAGAGTGGTGTCTCCACTTCAAAAACATGTAGCAGTTTCAAATTCATGCAAATGCAGAGTGGCCAAAAAAATGGGCTTCAACATCTGTCGCCTCTCTTAACCCATTAGTTCATGAAAATGCATTAATAGTCTACACGTATTAGGGTTTATACTGTAGATGAATGGCATACAGTTGCATGCACAATCGTTCAGTCTTCACCAACGGGATTCCATGGATATTATTCAAACGTATCACTACAGTCTTCCAACGTAGATATATGAAACATTCTTGCAGCAATATCCTTCATGAACAAAGCTGAAAAGAGGCCACAATTCCTCAAATACTTTGCTGGTGTACATCCCTTAAGGCTATAATTAGGGCTTGGCTCCCCACGTTTTGGTAGATTATGTTTGCGCTATTTAGTGCAAGAAACTAGTGATTAGCAGAGAGATGAATCAACTAAGGACTCTCTTGGCTAACTTCCATTTTGTTTATCTCGTGAATCCATGACAGTATATTTATCTCAATGCTAAACGCGAGTTGTGCTTCTTGAAACTCAGGCGAACCTTACAGGAGTTGAGTGAGGTGAAAGAGGGCGTTAAGGAGAGCTTCGCCAGCATCATCCACAACACCCATGCGATCCTCACTCTTGAAAATTACCACTTTATAACCCAGAACTTGAGAAAACCCTCCCAATAGTATTTTTTGCATTTGGATAATTATTGGGGTATTCACTTAATCGACATTAAACATACTTTGAATGAAGCCATCCTGAATCCGACCAAAATTTGTGAGATCAATTGAATAAAGGGTCGTGGGATCTGCCTTCAGAAGGTAGTTGACAACGCAATACAACTCTTCGGAATTTATACTCTGCGCTACCAGCATAAAAAGGCCAAGAATTACATGTTGTAAACCTTCATCTTTCATTGCAAATATTTCTCTTCTCCATAAATATTTCATTTTAATAAAATATTTCACTTCAATAATTGTTTTAACTTTAAAGGCAGTTTAATACTTAATATGATCTCTGTTTAATAAATAGCTAGCATAGATCCGTTACTAGCATAGATCTATTTAATAAATCACTAGCACTTTAATAGTTAATATGATCTTTTTAATCCATTTGTACTTAAATGTCATTTTAATTTTATCTCATTTAATGTTTCCACTAATAATTTTAGACTTGCCATTATCTTAACTAGTATCTTAACTCTTTTTTCCTTTTGGCATTTTAATATTTCACTTTAAATCCATTGCACTTTAATCCATTTAATGGAACTTTAATAATTGTATAGTTTTACTTGAGTATGTCATTTAAATTCCTTTTATAATGACACTTTAATGTTCTTTTGATCCGTCTAGTAGTGACACTTGAATATGTCATCATTGTTATCACATATACTCTTGCTTGTTGGTTTGGAATCTCTATCATGCCACATATGATTGCTATCAATGACAATCTACACAATCTACATTTTCCATATTTCCAACAATCTCCCCTTTTTGCATTGATGGAAATACTACTTTCATTCTCCCCCTTTGACATCAAGGGCAAAGGGTTGAAAAGCTCCCCCTAACTTTGATTCCTAGTACCAATTTTTGTGTCATCTATCTCTTTTCACATGAGTGAAATGCAATGTGATCAAATTAGGGTTTCTTTAACACATCTTCCATGGTTGCAAGTTGCCTTCACAAACCTACTATTACTTTTCATCATAGTGATCTCTGACATCAATGATAATGAATCTCTTTTATCCTCCTTAATTGTCAATATTTTTACCTTTCTTGCTGCTATTAAAATACTTCATTCTGTTTTCAAACGTATAATCCTCTATTGCTCTCTCAGGTAAGGATATAAGTTTATATTTTAAATAATGCTCTCTTTGAACAAAAATAGACATATTTTTCTTTCAAATTAGCTCCCCCTAACTTAGTTATCTTTCTTAAACATGTAATACCAGTTAACCAAGAAATGCACTTTTATTCATAACATCCCTTTTATTTGGCAGATCTTATCAGTTTCAAGGATAGAGAGTTATCTTTACTTTTTTGCTTTTTAAGGACACTAGTTGCTAACCTATCCAAAATTACATATTGATTTATGATCTAAGTCATATTTAGGTCTTTTAAGCCCATTTTTAATCTTGACCTGAAGCAACTAAATTATGACAGTTTTGTTTGGACTGACATCTAATGACAACTTCTTTTAGCAAAGTAAAAAAAAACTTTCTTCATTTGGACTATTGTATTTCTGCCATATTGCAAATTCTTAATTGTCTTCCCTTGAACTGATGGAACTTGGTTTTGACATTTTTTGCTTGGACCGATATCCAAGAAATGATTTCTAACAAAGTAAGAGTGTCATTTCCATGTCTTCTTCAATACTTGTATTTTCTTTAACAATGGTGTGGTCATCATTTACAGAATAAGAGTCTTCTTCTAGAGATTCCTTTCCATAAGAATCACTAGTTTTGACATGAGGATTAAGACCTCATGTCAAAATGATATAAGTAGAATACTACTAACGTACCCTATATGCACCCTATATGCAAGTAGATTACTACTAACGTACAGAGTGTACAATATTTATTGTCAACCCGGGAAAGTCTTGTATTTCAAGGATAAAATGCACAGTATATGCTTAAACACAAAGTCACTGCAATCGAACAATAATGATCCTCTGTCCAACTATGCTCATCCCAAGCATCTGTGTAGTCCCATTTATCTTCTAAATGCTACAATCACAATTACTTGCTGCTACACTTTAATCTAAGAATGGAAAGATAAACATAATTCCAAATTACAATTGCAGATGAAAGGAAATCCTATTCACATCCCTGAATGATTAATTCACCTATTCAATCTGATTACTCTATAAAACCACAGGTGTAAATTGAATATTGATCTAGGAATTCAATTGCAAGGATTGAGCTCGGCTACTCTAAGAAAATTGAAGCGCAGGAATAAAATTCAGCAATCATAACAGTAAAGACAAGTTGCAAAGATTCATGGAACAACAACTAAGACCTCAGGATGAACAGAGTTGTTTACAGCTATCACACAAATTGCATCAAAGGTAATTACCTACTCAGTCGACTGTCACTCTGTGCCACTACAGATCTTCAAGAAATGCAATCAAAACACACTATAAATCCACTCTTACTACAGCTGCGTATGAAAGGAATAGAATTAACAGGACATCACACAATAAATGAAATAAAAAGTCCTAATTTAACTCAGCAATCTCTGTGGAAGGCGGGCCTAGCCTTCACACAAAGATGTTGGTTGAACAAGCGTAAAACTCTTAAATCAGAAGTACCTCCTTATATTAAAAAATAGAATGGTTACACAAATTCCTCCTCACAGCTAATACAGTGAATGAATTATATGTTCTGTAACCCCCCGGGTCGAGGCAATTCTCCATATTTATATCATGTGGATCGTAACATCTGATCCTATTGTGGGGCAGCCATGAATATCTCTGATCTTCAGGCGCCCTAAATGATGGTAGCTGTTACAAACGTGGCATGATAAGAAAATAGAAAGCACAGGAAACTGTGAATCGCCCCAGGTGTAGTAATACTTTCTGATTACAACTACACCCGAGCAGCAATGTACTATGAATCTCCAAATATGGCGCATTCTGTTCCAGCTGCCTTGTCACAGCTTTGTCCGAGATATCGCATTAGAACTGCATGCCTTGGGTGGTGATAGGAGGGCTGAGGATCAACTTAAATAGCGAATATCCATCCTTTTCGAGACTTGTTCAGCCCGATCTTCCTGCAGTCCACTTATCTCAAACTACCTTTATAAACCATAACATGTTAGCACATTTGAGAGATACACAACTTTAATTATCACAATCATAAGTATTAATAAAATAAAGTAATGACCATTCATACCTTGGTAGTTTGAAGAGTTGAATGGGGATAACATGTCTGATTGGTATGCTGAATAGGATAGGATAGGGGAAGAAGAGGGAATTAAACGTGGTTAAAAGAGACCATTTCTGGGCTCAACATCTCCCCCCAACTATCCTGTTGCATGTGCTCATGCAACAACCTACATCATTCAGAATCTGAATCTTGTACTGAGCTCTGTTCATGAAGAGAGGAAAAGTTGTAAGGGAACCTAGGCACCTCGTCTTTCTCTAAGAACCCTCTGTGAGCAATCCAATACCTCCAGCATCGCTGCTCCTGTGCCTTAGTTAAGGAGAAGTCTAATCTATACAGTTTTGCTAGCCACCAGATGAGGGGGAATTTAAATTTCAAACCCAACCAGTTAACCCTACATTCCTTGACACATCTCACATAGCCCTTGACCCTGGAAAGTGCCTGTTCAAAATTCCTGAAACAATAGGGGTCTCGGCTTCTGAGTATAGGAGAGGCGGCCTGCCATCTGTGCTTACTCCCTTCCAATGTTGCTTGCTGGTGTATGGAAATATAGTTAGTGCAAGTAGAGATCACTTCCTCCTGAAGCCCCATGATATGCTGAGCCTGAGTAGGACATGAAAGCAAACTCCTGTACCAAGCAAGAAGAATACCAGGATTCTGAGGTTCACTTCAAATCCACAAGTTAGTGTGAGCTTCATTGTGAGAAAAGGTTTGAAAATACCTTTCCCACTGAGCATGATTGCTCACAAAAGAAGCAAAAGCCCTCAGCTAAACATCCCCTAAAAAAGGAACAGGTTTTGAATGGCAGTCTAGAGGGCAAGCCATCTCATGCAAGTATAGTTCACATAGCAAATTTTGATCTTCAAAATTACTTCCAAAAAATGTTTCCAAAAACTTTGCTGAGGTCGTTATTTCAAATGACCTCCCTTCTTTCACAGCTTTCAATTTAAACCAAACAAACTATTCAAACAGGAAGACGGGGTAAGAGGAAGAAGGCGTCCTGGTGCCCAGGAGCTCTTAAGAGAGAGCATACATCTGCTCTTTTTCCTTCTGCATGAATTGGAACTTTTTTAGCTCCCTCAGATTGCTCTGTATCTCCTCTTCCCGAATTCTCTGGGACATATGTTCTTCTACCCAATTCTCCTCCAATCCCCTGATAATATTTCTATGCTCATTAAGAGAAATCATCCCTCTCTGGTATTCCTCCACTTGGCTCTTCCATTTGATCACCTCCATTCTTAGAATTGAGACTTCTGTTGTAAGGTTCAGGATTTCCTCTTTATGATGTTCCTCTTTGTCCGAGTCCAGGTCAATGAAATTTCTAAGGGGCTTGGTCCTCACATTGTCACTTGATGTGCCACTTTGGGCACCCTGCACATCTGAAACTATTTCAAGAGTTGCTGGTTCTTGTGTGACAGTAGCTTCCTCTGAATTTTTTGCAACAGCCACATCCATCACTCCTAGAGACACTGGTTCTTGTGTAGCAGTGTCTTCTTTTTGGGCACCCTGCACATCTGAAGCTAATTCAAGAGTTGTTGGTTCTTGTGTGACAGCAACTTCCTCTAGATTTTCTGCAACAGCCACATCCATCACTCCTAGAGACACTGGTTCTTGTGTAGCAGTGTCTTCTTTTTGGGCACCCTGCACATCTTAAGCTAATTTGGGAGTTGTTGGTTCTTGTGTGACAGCAAATTCTTCTGGACTTTCTTTAACAGCCACATCCATCACTCCTAGAGACACTGTTTCTTGTGTAACAGTGTCTTCTTTGTCCTTCTGCTGCTGAGATTGGATGTCTTCTTCAGTTTGCAGCTGCTCCTCAAGGATTTCAGTATCGCCTGAGGATTGTGTCTGGGATTGTTCATCTTCACTCCAATGCATATCAAGGATGATATCCACTTCAGTGTTATCCTCTAGTTGCATTTCAAGAGTCCTTGCTACAACCTCCAAGGATGTTGGTTCTTGTGTGACAACATCTTGGCTTACTTCTTCATCCCCCTATTGTTGTAGTTCTTCTTCTATAATTTCTGTATCATGGGAACATTCTGGGTTTATAGTGCAGGGTTCTTTATTAAGCTCCAGAGTGTCCTCCCTCACAAAGCTCAAGTTTCCTTGTAAGCTTTGTGAGGGAGACCACGTTACTTATAAATGCCCTTTTATTGAGGAGGTGCGAAGAGTTTGGATTCATGGTCATCCCGTTTTTGAACATTATGGAGTCTCTCAACAACCAGCCTCTCTTAGTGAGGTTGGATCCAGTCACCCAGCCTCTGTTGTTCACGCTGGGGGAAAACTCTCATCCTCTGCAGGTCATGTTGAGAGCAAACAGTCATCCACTGCTAGTCATGGTGGCTCAGTTGAGAAAACTGGTCGTTCCAAGCATCATCTTAAGTTCCCTTGTGTGCTATGCAAGGGAGATCATCTTACTCATCTGTGCCCTGCTATCCCAGAGGTGCGAAGAGTGTGGTCCAAGACTCATGGATTTCGTTCTTCTGAACACCCTATAGTTTCTCAACATCCTACTCAACCTTTGGTTGATCCAGTGGTCGAACAAATCTCATATTTGCTTGATCCCACTCTTCTTTCAGAGAGTGCTCCTGATGTGATTGAACCAATGTCATCTTTGGTCAATCCCACTCTCCCTACAGAGAGTGACTTTCACCAAGCGGTTGAATCGATCCCAGTATCGATCAATCCCACTCTTCCTTTGGAGAGTGAAGTGTCTACTAGTCACATTCTCTTCACTGCTAGTTCAAATCTTACTGAACAAGGGGGCACTGAACTTGTTTCAGATCAACCCCCACCAAGCTCTCTGATTGCTTCCTTTGATTGGGATAGCCTAGTTGAGCCGCGCCTTCCTTCCCATGCACCTTTCCAGATAAAGGCCAA
>LPNX010124325.1:89516-200194 GCA_001517045.1 Pseudotsuga menziesii | reverse complement strand
AGTACCTTGGGAATTGTTGTCCTCAATGGCAATTTCCCTCACTATTGGGTAGTTGGGAATACCTTAATGTCTCCTACTCGATAGATTCTTCAAGTGTTCCACTTTAGGTCCTTGTAATCACACTTGTTAGAATGTACTAGGTACCTTGGGGACCATTTTCATTAATGATGGTTTCCCTCGCGTTTGTTAACGGTTTTCATCATTGACCGGTAATCAAACGGCTTCCTCCATGTTCGACGTCAGCTCCTTTATTCGCATGGTTAGGATTCGTACCTTTTTTGGGCGGTTTGGATTGAAGACCTTGGGGCTGACAGTAGCATCATCTTTTGCTATTGCCCAAGTTGCTCAAGACCTTGTTATCTTTATATGACATTTTGTTGAGACATAGATCCACCTTGTATTTTTGTGGCTATGATCGATTGTTGAGCATGGATCCACCTTGTTCATTTGTGGCCATGGCTCCTTTAGATTTGATATGGCGCCTTTTTGCATATTGAGCGACCATGATAGTTTCATCAGTTATACATATGTTGGATCCGCCTGTATCTTTATGGCGATGTTTTGTATATGGACGTGTATGTTCCAGAGATCAGTTTTCTGACATTTATCTCTCTTTCAGGTACCTTCACTCGAGCCTTTTGATCTTGGATTCTATGCTCTCTCCATACTCAGCTGTTTTCTGTATAATGTATTTCGGCTATCGTATTCCCCTATAACCTCACACATTAGGGGGCATTTGTTATATCCCAAAATGACACATCTCTTCCTGTGACCACTTTCCCATGATTTCGTCGCATGTCGACACTTCATGAAAGTCACTGAAAGTCACTGAAAAAACACCTATCTTGGAGGACCCATATATTGAGTTCTGTAACTCCGTTTGACCTCATTTGTATGCCGTTGGAAAGGTATTTCAGTTAGCTAAAACTTTCCAGAAGACACCAAAGTCTGAAAATGCCCAGAAATACCTTAAAAATGCGTTTTTTTGTGTATGCACGACGCTCCTTATGTGCAACCCGCGCATCATGCGCGACTCTTGTGTTTTGCAAGTCACGCATGCATATATTCGCGGGTTTCTCTTGTGTAAACTTGCGTATCATGCGCGGGTTGCTCTCCTTCATAGTTGCGCATCTGTTTCTTATCATTAAAACATAAAAAACTCGCCTTTTGAGTTAGTTTGGGTAGTTATACAACTGACTCCTTCAGTTGTAACCACTTTGGCTTCGCCCCTAACTCTTCTTCATCATATAAATAGAGGGAGGGAGGTTCATGAAAGGGGACTTGGATTTTATGCATTGTTATGCTGGAGGAATCGGGACTCTCTTTGCCTACACCTTTGCCCTGGAGGTCTTCCCTTAGTGTTGCAGAGCTTGGAGGCTGAGTTCTTTGGAGAAGAGAAGCAGCAGATCCAGATCAAGGTTTCGTGAGGTGCCAAACTTGAAGAGAAGGTATATTTGTACTTGTTTTCAAGATTAATAAAGATGTGATGTCCTTCTTCTTCCCAAATCATTGTTCAATGTGTGATTGAATCTCTGTTTATGATCATATTATAATGTTATTCAGATCATTGTTTCATATTTATTTGATTATCATTGTCTTATATATGGCCATAATGGTTTGAGGAAGGTATAACTTGTTTTGCAGGTCTCTTGGAGCGAGAGGAGCAAGAAGAGGATTGAAGAGAAAGCTTGGACCAGCCTTCAGTTAATCAGGTGTGGATCTTTCTCATCTCTGAAACTTGCTGTTATATGCTTGCTGAACATTGTGCATCTCTCTTTCAACCCCAGTACATTGATGGCCTTTTAAACCCTAGCCATAGGACACTTTCCTTTACAACACTCGGCCATTTGGACAAGTACACTCAGGATGCTGGTTCTTCTGTGACAGCACCCTGTTCAATTTCATCATTGTCTTGCCTTTGTGGCTCCACTTCTAAAATTTTTGTGTCGTGGGAGCACTCCGGACTCAAAGTGCAATCTTTGTCCCCACCATCAGGCATGACTTCATCCCTTGGTTCCTCTGTCCCAGAGTTGGTGGCAACTTCAGCAAGAATATTCAAAGATGTTGGTTCTTGTGTGACAACATCTTCTTTTTCTGCAACTCCCTCTATTGTAGGTGCAGACTGTTGTGTTGTACAGGCACGAATTACAATCTTGTGGCCTGCTTCCTTAAATATTTCCCCATAGGTGGGACAGACCACTCGCTCTTCTTCCTTGCCAAGCTCAATAGAATTTGATCCCTCCAGTTGGTCCGTAGCCTCCACCAATGTGTGCATTTTCCTTTCACCCTGTTTCCTGCAGGTTTCTTTCCAAGTTTCCAATTCCCTTCTAAGTATTTGGACTTCTTCTTTTAATAACGTATTCTCAAACATAAGTCCTTCAATTTGGGGTTCTTCCTCGACTGGCCCTTGTGGGGCATCAATTGGCCTGGGTTCCAGAATAGGGAACTCAATTTGTGCCTCTAAGGTTTCCCATCTTTTTCTTGCTGCCTCTGCTGCTGCACCTGACCTAGTTCTTTTCCTTCTTATTGGTGGGGTTATCTTAATTTCATTAATTGATCTCTTTCTTTTCTTTTGTGATGCTGGAATCTCAGGATTCACAGTTGAGGTAGAAGGAATGTCCCCAGTTCTAGCATTTTCTTATTCCTCGAGCTGTTCTTCCTCAATCAAAGTTCCTCCCCATTCAGGTGAGGATTCAATGGTCACCAGCTCAATATTTCCTTCCATTTCCATGGCTCTGTCACCTTCAGGTTCGATTGTCGCAACATTTAGTGCTACTCCAATTTCACCTTCTGTTGTCTGAGCTGCCCTGTTATTTGGGTCTTCCACTGGATTTTTATCTACATCCTCTCTCAATTGCTCTGTTTGTGCCCTTGGTTGCTCTTCTTCTGATCCAGTTTCATCTCCCCCCCCAACTACATTGGAGGGACTCCGGTCCTCCTGTTGTGGTCCATGTCCCCCCAGCTGCGGATGGGCCTGTTCCTATTCTATTGGGACACCGTACAAAGGAGCGGGTTCCTGAGCTCGAGCTGTAAATTGCTCCCAGGTTATATTATGTTGAGCAAGGGTCCTCAAGATAATTAATTTGATGAGGCCATGGTGGTTTAGTGAGGTGAGTGGATGCTTAGCAGCTTGGACAAACCCCACCATATGATGCAAATCATGAAGCGGATAATATGGAATGTTCAACAGAATCCTATGGCGGAGATGAGATAGTAAAGGCAGTTTAGAATTATAAACAGTTTCGTACCTACCTTCACAAGTGATGTATTTCATGAGGAAGACAGCAACCTGGTCCCATGGCTGCGATAATGACTATAGTGCTATCCCTCTTCTTGACGTTTGAACCTGCTCCCCCTCTATTAAAAAGTCTTGCAATGCTGTAATAGTGGGGACTCGACGTCCAAACCAAGCCCTTCCCACCTAAGGGATGGTAGTAACCTCTGATATAATGGCCTCAGAAGCTTCAATGCGCAACCCCCACACCTCTGATTAAGTTTCAGTGAGGTTTAGAGCAAATTGTAATTCTTCTTCACGATTGAATCCGTCCAGACGTTCGAAAAATTCCATCCAACCAGCGGCCTGAAAGATGGTGAAGACCGCAACATTTTTCCTGAGCACCTATGTATTTGAAGGTTCATAACGAGCTGGAATCCCCATGGTTCTGGCTTCATACTAAGGTTGTTGTTCCACAGATTACAGAGTCCGATAATGGAGATTACGGCATAGAAGATGCATGGATCGCTGAGAGGAGATGTTAGGGAATGGGTAAATTTGGAAAGTTTCAGCACACCAGATCATTTGAAATTGCATTTCGAATTGGGGAAGGTGGTGGTTATTAGTCTTTACGTCGCACAGGGGAAAGAGTTAATTAGGCAATAATGGGTATAAAAATAGAGGTACGACTGATATTGTTAAATCATATCAATACTTAATCACATGATTAATCAAAGCCATACCTTTGAGACTACGCATTGGATATCCGTCGGAAAATAGTGGAACGTGTGGTTGCTGACGTTGCAGAATCCAAACTCGTGCGCAGTCATTAATTTAATCATTATAACCAGGATACTGCAATAATTCTTTCCGCCAGTGAAACATAAACCATCGCTTCCACATGGTCGAAATTATGAAAAAAAGTCACCTTATGACCAGATTACCGGCGCGAGGAGAAGGAATCGGAGCCATATCTAGAGGATTTAATGGCGTAGAAAGAAAATTTCTTAATAACACCAGAGTTACCACTGCAGGTTTCGAAATAGAGACGTGGCCCTTAATGCTTGAAACATCAACCAAATATAGCGGATTTGCAGCCGCCAGAAAAGATGTTACAGCTGTCGAAAAAAGGATCACGGCCGCCGGAAAAGATGTCGCAGCCGTCGGAAAGAGGTTCATGGCTGCTGGGAAAGATGTTGCAGCCGTCGGAAAAAGGTTCACGGCTTCCAGGAAAAGATGTCGCAGCTGTCGGAAAAAGGTTCACGGCTGCCGAGAAAGGTGTCGCAGCCGTCGGAAAGGGATTACGGCCACCGGGAAAAAGGGTCACGACCGCTGAAAAAGAGGGTCACGGCCATCGAGAAATATATCGCAGCTGTCGGAAAAAGATAACGGCTACTGGAAAAAATGTTGCAGCCATCGGAAAAAGGTCACGGTTGCCGGAAAAGATGTTGCAGCCATCGGAAAAAATCACGGCTACCAGAAAAGATGTTGCAGCCTTCAGAAAGAGGATCATGGCCGCCGGAAAAGGTGTTGCAGCCGTCAGGAAAATTTTATTTAAGGAAAAGAAAATATGGCGCGGGAAGGCACAGGAAAACGACTCCCATTCGACAGGCCCAATCTGATCATACCCCTAGGGTGCTTCCCTGCAATTCTTGGAAAAATAACAGCAAACAAAGAAGATCAAATGCAAAAGGAAAAAAAAAATATAATGAAATAGGAAAAAAAACAACAATTTTTTATGTACAGTAATTCAAGCGCGATTTACAGTGATCACTTAAGGATTGACAGAGGCAGAGAGAAGTTCCTGCCCTGGTGCTAGCTGATAATCTGGGTCAGCAGCAATTTGCGAAATAAATACATCTTTTGAAATTGGCTTACGGTACATTCGCAGCCTATGACCATTAGCAAATAATGGCACGCGGTTTTCATCAATGGTCACCAGGCGAACGGTGCCGTCATCAAATACCATGTCTACCAGGTATGGGCCTAGCCACCTTGTGCGTAATTTTCCTTTGAAATCTCTTTTGAATCTGGAATCGTATAGTAATTCCTAGTCTCCCTCATAGAAGACCTTATTTTTAATGAATCGGTCATGCCAATTGGATCTTTGTTGCTGAATTAACACAGTCTAGTCTACTGCAGCTAACCGATTCTCGTCCAGTTCATTCAGTTGATTTAATCTTCTTTTCTGGGCTTCAGTTACATCCAGCTTCACTTCGGTGGCTATATTCAGGGTCTTGATTTCAAATTCAATTGGAAATATGGCACTTTTTCCATACACTAAATCATAAGGAGAGAAACCTGTGGTGTTACGCCAAGTCGTGCGATATGCCCACAGTGCTTCCGGAAGCCTGTCAGCCCAATCTTTTTGATGGCTCTTAACTGTCTTGGTAAGGATGGCTTCAATAAATTTATTAGTTCTTTCCACCTAGCCATTGGCTTGGGGGTGGTAAGGTGAAGCCGCCCTATGCTGAACATGATACTTCCATAGCAGGGCTTCAAATTGATGCGACATAAACTGTGGTCCCCCATCGGTAACTACTTCCTTAGGTACCCCAAAACGGGTAAATATTTCACTGTATAGAAAATCATTCACAGCCTAGTCATTGGCCTTAGCCAAGGCTACAGCTTATACCCACTTGGTCATATAATCGGTACAGACTAGAATGTAGGATTTCTATTTGGAATGAGGGCTGATAGGGCCAAAAAAATCCATAGCCCATCTATTAAACAGTTCAACAATTGCTTGAGGTTGTAGAGGCATCTGATCTGTTATGTTCGGCTGGCGCATCCTTTGGTAGCTGCCACAGGACTGAACATACCTTTTAGCATCCCTAAAAAGAGTTGGCCAATAGTAGCCCCTCCTCAATGCTTTGTGCCCTGTCCTTCTGTCTACAAAGTGTCCCCCACAAGGTTCATCGTGACAGGATTTCAGTATATGAAAGAATTCATCTTCCCTTACACGCCTTCTAATCTCAAGATCAGGACCTGTGTATAAGAGATGACCATTTACCCAACAATACCTGGCACTTTGCTGGATGATTTTCCTCTTTTCTCTTTTAGACATATGTGGCGGGAGCTTTCCTGCAACCAGATAATTAGCGACATCTGCATACCAAGGGGAATGAGCTGAAAGTGCGAATAGATGTTCATCTGGAAAAGAGTCCTCAATAGGCAAATTATCATCACTGTTAGTGAAACGAGATAAAAAGTTAGCGACAACATTTTCTTTCCCATGTTTATCTATGATGGTTATATCAAATTCCTGTAATAATAAGAGCCACCTGGTCACTTTGGCATTAGTGACTGGTTTGTTCATTAAATATTTAATGGCAGAGTGGTCAGTGTGCATAAACGTAGGATACCCAGTAATGTAATGTCGAAATTTATTAATGGAGTAAACGATAGCTAAGAATTCTTTTTCAGTGACAGTATAATTAAGTTCAGCAGGGGCTAAGTTTTTACTAACATAATAAATTGCATAAGGTACTTGACCATCCTGCTGTCCTAAAACTGCTCCAATGGCAATATCAGAAGCATCTGAAGAAATATGAAAGGGTAGGGTCCAATTGTCACACCCCGGTTTTGACCCCGTTTGCATGATGTATATAATGTAATTAATCATGGTGAGGAGCTAAAGGCAAAAGCCCCACCATCGATCTGGTTGTGTATGTTTCGGCAATGGGGATAGTCGCCGATGGTATATCATGCTATCCAACACATTATAATGTGGCATCATGTAAACACGCACATCAATTAAAATAAAACCACAACTAGCTATGGCAGTGCAACGTGAAAGATGAAAAGGGCATGATTCCAAAGGATAAGGGGTGGGGGATGTCCAACCTTGGTCTTTGGGGGGGGGGGGGGGGGGGGGGGGGGAAGCCTTGTGTCATCTTCCCTTGTCTCATCCACCCTATTTATTGTTTTGTTGAGTTGTTGTGGGTAGTTATTACTAAAGGAGACGTGGGCATGGGGAGGCGTCGGTTTTGGCAGGCTGCTGTCAGTTCAGATGGTACACATGCCCAGCGGCAGAACCATCATTTTCCTCATGCCCGATCTTCATTCATTCTCTCCATTGCGTGTTGTCTCCATGGTATGTTCATCCCTGCGCATACTCAGATTCCTTGTCTGGTCCATCCTCACGTGGGCAGGGGTCATCTCTCCATTCGTTTTGGATGGTGGTTGTCTGTTCATCCTCATGAGAGTCGTTGTCTGCTCATCCTCACACAGCGAGCTGGAAGAGCAGCCTCAAGGCCATGATTTTGGTGTGTATGTGAAATAGCCATGGTTTCCATCCGCGTTTTGGCTTGCTATTGGTTTAATCCGCGTTTTTGGGTTGCTGTCGTTTTTCTCAAGTGTTCTAGATGCTATTGAGAGTCCGATTCTTCTCCCATTTTCGGACTGTGCATGTGTGTTTCTCCATGTTTTTCCTGGGCTGCGTCTTTTTCTCCTTTTGCACACAGGCTGAGAGTTGTTATCTCCCTTTTCTGCCTGTGTAAGTCCTTCAACGTTTGCATTGAGTAATTGTGTGCAATGGGCGGTTGGATGTTGGGTTGGCTATTGATTGCCACATCCATTGGCTGAATTTCCCTTCTCTGTCCATGCTGGGAGTTTGGCTTCTCTCCTATGTTGGCACTGTGTAAAGTTTCCATCATTTTCATTGTGCGTTGGGTTGTCGATTTGCCCTGTTTTGGGTTGCTTCTTGGATGCTAAGGCTGTGGACGTCTTCTGGGTGTTGTGCTGAGTTGTTTTGGCCATGCTAGGGCCAAGAACAACTCTGAGTTGTCTTGTGGCTTGAGTTGTTTCACCTGTTGGTTGGGATCGTCAACCGGTCGTCTTGCCTTCTTCACAGGGCTGTGAAGGGATTGTGTTGCTGTGGTATGCAGTGGTTGGTCTTCGGACTGTTGTGAGTGGAATGTGGAGGTTGGGTATGCTTGAGAAGGCTGGTGTTGTGGCCACTAGCTTAGCATTATCCTTTCCTAGCTCCTTGATGACCTGGTGAATCCTAACTATGTTGGTTGCTGCTTTGTGAACCATGGCTATGTGTAAGCCTGCATTGACCCTTATTCCTTGAGGAATCATGCTCAAATCGGGGGTGGAAGTGTTGCTGAGATATTGATGAGCACGCTGGCCTATGGTTGGGTGGAACGTTGCAGTGACGTAGCTGGTTGCGGGGTGAATTCTTCATCAAAAGATAAGTACTGCTGACTATTTCATCTCTACAATTTAATCTACTATTTCATGAATCATGATGAATATGTTAAATGCTAGAATGTGTGTGTGTTGCTTCTGCTGAATGTTGAGTAACTGTGTATCTTTGTATGTTTCATGCATCTTAGTATGCATTTGCATTTGAGGAATTATGCATCTTTGTATGATGGATTATGCATCCTGTTATGTATTATGTTTAAGCTTTTAATCTTCAGCATTTATCCTTGTTCATGTTCATGGGGCTGTTTGCCCGTTTGCATTGGTGTTGGTCGCGTCCTCTTCCCCGGTGTGAGGGTTGGGGATGTGATAGCATAGTATCAGAGCTCATGTTGCAGCATGGACCTGCATGGACCACCAAGATGCAGTGACAGAGGGTAGAATTACCTTCTATTCCTAGTAGAGATCATAAATGGATGACAGAAAGCTTCCATGAAAATTTTTCTAAGTGTTGAACAGTCAGTTCATCGGAACACTTAGTGAAACAGACTTCCGATGTAGTGGAAGAGTTAGAGGGAAGCGTGTCCGACGGAGGACAGTTGGAGGGAAAATTACAAAAAATTTCTAAGTGTTGATGTCTGTCGGCAGGAATAGATGTTGGGGTCGCCGACACAGCGGAAGAGTTTAGTGGTTGTCTATCCGCTGTTGCAGTTGTCAAAGAGACTAGAGCGCCGATGCAGCAGTGTTAATTTGGCTCAAGTGTTAAAGTCATCGGAATCTCTCGAAACTCAGTATCAAAGGTCTGAGTCCATTTCTGATTCTTTTTAGGCTCGTAAAATCTCTCATTTTGAAAAGAGACCTAATGGAGTCTTCTTTAAACTCTTTTCGGGCTCCTTAAATATGAAAAGATTGTTGAGTGATCTTGTCTTCTTCATGCTCATTAAAGCATTTGAAGAGTCATCTCTCTGACGGTAGGTTATCTCTTTTTCGGTTCGAATAGACTATTTACGAAAAAGGAACACTCCAACCAATCATGACTGGAATAATTCTCTAAGGTATGATTTTATACTTTTTTGGACCTTAGGGACTAAATCATACGAAAAAGGACCCTTTAGAGTCTTCTTCAGTGGTCATTCAAACTCTCTAAACATGAACGATACCAAGTTTTCTTTCATTGGACTTGTTAAATTAAACATTGAGAGACCTGTTTTTGGGAACGAACCCCTCCTCTCTCAGGTTTGTAAAACATATGAGTTTGGACTTGTCTTCGGATGAGCTATATCGAGTGTTTGTTACCCTCTTTGAACTCGTAAAACTGAAAATAGGCACTCATCAATCATGATGGGGGGAATGGGAAGGGAATCATTTTGAAAATAAATGGTAGTAGTTTGTCGTTACCTTTGAACATGGCACTTATCTGTAGATCATTTCAGTTAATTGGGTATTCAGCTAATCTCCATGATGATCCACTTTCATGAGTCGTGCCACTTATTTGAATCTTTCAAAAGAATGCATTATCCGTTGTCGCATTGTGTGTTTGTCTCATTTAGTCATGCTACCAAGTCTTTTTTTGTGCCGCCCGATGTTCAAGGGAAAGTTGAAGAAGTTTACCTCTACAGTCAAAACAGTTTCTGTGTCAGTACTTTTGACTCAGTCCCATGGTTACTACAATCACATCATTCTAGAACTATGTTCTGAGTTTCGTGTCGTCAATGTGGGACTCATCATGGCCCTCCTTCGATGAGACTATTCCCATTGACATCAGCTCATCATCCAAGAAATAGTCTTAGAAACAAAACTTAGTACCTTGATATCTCTATGCCCTAATGACAGATTCTCTCACTCTTGACATAGGTTCACATCATTGACCTTTGATCAATAGAATCGACTGGGTGTTCGACATTAGGACATCTATTCACACTCAGTAGATTGTACTAGGGTACCTTGGGAATCATTGACATCAATGGTGATCTCCCTCTCACTTGTTAATGGTTCACATCATTGGCCGGTAATCAAGTGGTTTCTGCCATGTTCGACTTCAGATCATTGTAATCACATGGATAGAATCGTCCTTTGTGGAAGACGAGATGAAGACACTAGGTATTTGTTTAGCGCTCATTGCTTTCCCCAGGTTGTGATGGAGTTTTGTATATCTAGCATGGATCCACATTTGTATGGTCGCAGCTATGCTCAAATTTGCGTATGTATGACATAGATCTACGTTGTATGTATGGTAGCTATGTCCAAGTTTGAGTCCTCTATCACATGGATCTACGTTGTATTCTAGTAGCCATGCTTGTTTATTCCTCTCATGGATCTGCCTTGTATTGATCTGTAGCCATGAGTTGGTTATGTGTGTCTATGAGTCAAAAATATTGATGTACTACATATGCCTACTTGACGACATGCTCCGATCGAGCTGACATTTTCACCTTGAAGTGACAACTTGTTCTCTCAAAGCTCTCATTTATCGTATCCCTCTAAGTCTCATGCTTTGGGGGGCATTTTGTTATACCCAACATGTGATAAGACCCTTAACTCCCATGTTTTCCATTAATCCCAGCACTTAGATTGGAAACCTACTCTATTTGTCAATTCTACATGAAAAAACTCAGCACCATGCTTTACCTGTGGCCCATGAGTGGTACTTTGCTCACACCGTCTGTATCATGTTTTCCATAAGCGGTGCCACTGCATATGGTCTTTTTTCCATAAGAGTTTCTCATCTAAACCGCTCTGTCATAAGAGAAGAAAAGCGGAACCCTAGGTAAAATGGGAAAATGAGAAGTTTCTCAAGGCTTCTAGATCATGAGCCTCGTGTCCTCCCTTATCCCTATCATTGTGGGTCAGTTGGGCTCAAGATCCCCCATCATAGGATCTTAGAGCCACCTCATCCACAAATCTCTCAACTATTCCTATTCATTGAGCCTTATAAATACAAGATCATGTCCATAGTTGAGGGGGAGAACTATAGAGGTATTGTTATGCTGTTGGATTGACCACTTAGCCGAAGCCATTGGAGAGCATAGAGAGCAAAGTTGGAGCTTATGGGGATGAAGTGTTTGTTTCATGGAGATGCTTGTCGATACTAAGGAAACGATTGTAAGCTTCTCCATACATCTTTAATGCAAAGCTGATTTCCATCCCACATTACTGTTGTTTTGATTTCACATGTACATGTTGTTAGATTCCTTAGTCACTAACATGGATAAGTAGATGATTTTCTGGTAGCTTTGATGTCTTTGTATGTTTAATCTGTTTGCAGGTACACATGTTCACTATCGAAGCAGCATTACAGGTGTCTACGACATCCAGGGAAGGTCTTCATCCTTTGTCATTCACTCATTTGTTCTAGATCTGAACCATTCAGACCAGAGGAACAGCTTTTGTCCGCAGAAGGTGAAATATTCCTGGTTACAATAGGAAGAGCACTTCAGGATGGTTCTTCAATATGGGATCAGGTGTGATCTCTTGGTTTAGCAGGAAGTAGTCCTATGTGGCATTGAGTACAGCCAAAACAGAGTATGTCGTATCTTTTTTGGCTAGTTGTGAGGTAGTGTGGCTAAGGAAGCTACTATCTTATTTATTTGATCTTCAGTTGGATGCTACTTGCATATATTGTGACAACCAGAGTTGTGTGAAGTTGTCAGAGAACCCGGTGTTCCATGACAAGTCGAAGCATATCGAGATCAAATATCACTATATCATGGATATGGTAAAGAGAGGAGCACTGAAGCTCCAGTATGTTGCAACGGACAATCAGATAGCTGACGTGTTGACCAAACCATTAGCTAGAGTGAAGTTTAAGTACTTCAAGGAGAATCTTAGTGTTCACCAGATCGAGGTTCCCTCTAAAGGGAAGTGATGAGTCTGTGAGCCTTTCTGACATGGTGGTAGGCTGGGCCTCCCATGGTCAGATATAAATGCAGAGCCCTTTCCTCAGATGATAGATGGTGTGTCCTATCATGCTGGTAAATATAAGTGTTGAAGGCCATTCTCTAGGAGAATGGAGGCACCTGGTCATTACAAGAAAGTTGATTCAGTCTGGGACTGAAGCTCATCTTAGTGTTGAGAAGCCATTCTCTAGGAGAATGGGGACACCTGTTCAGTTACCAGGAAATTGATTCAATCTGGGACTGAAGCTCAGCTTAGTGTTGAGAAGCCATTATTTGGGAGAATGGAGGTGCCTAGTCAGTTACCAGGAAATTGATTCAGTCATAGAGGGTAACCCTCCCTATTGTTCAAGGGTTAAAGTCCCCGCAGTTGTGGGGCCCTAGGGTTATTAGACTCTCCTAGAGAAGTCGTCCCTAGTGAGTTATTGTCAAGTCGAGAATTAGTATAAATAGAGAGTGAACCTCTTTATTTATCACACATTCACTTATACTCAGTTGTAGTGCATAACTGAAAGAGAAAGAAGAAGCTGGGACAAGAGAGAGAGAGAGACTACTGCTGTCGGGAGATCATCTTATTGTTTTTGGGTTTTACTTTTGGTGTTGATTCTATCTCTGAGGAAGTTGCGAGGTTTTTTCCTTTACGGTTTCCCCAAGGAAAATCTTTGTGTATATTGTCTCTTGTGTTTGATTGTTGTGCTTGTTATTCTCTCAGTTAAAGATCCTCAGATAATACTGTCTAAATTGATAAAAATCTAACATACTTAATATGCACTTTAAGAATCTAAGATTCAGATTGAGTTGCTTCATGAGAAGTTTCCAATATCACATTGCCCCTCCTACCCTCACATGGTTGATTTTATTCTTGATTACATGGAGGAACCTCATGAGATGGTGGATCATGAGGTATTTTATATTTCATATGTGCTTGAGGAGGCCATGGATGGTCCTTATAAGATCCAAGCACATGTCACTTGCAAGAGTGAAACTAAGTTCTCTCATTGAGTGAGTCCTCTCTCCATTGAAGAGTCAAAAGAGATCCTTAGTATTGGACCATCCCTTGATGGAGTTGATGCATCTACATATTTGGTGGATAATTGTTGCAGAGAGTTGGTTCATTCTACTTCATTCTACACTACTACTTCTTTAATTTTTCACCCTAATGAAGTTTTGGTGAAGGGTTTTTTCTTTTTGTGCCACATGAGGAGCATGAGACTCCTACTCTTCATTATGATCCTATGTTATGTGTGTCATTTCCTCTTGAGCAACATTTTCATCCATTGTTCCTTTTTTTATGTCACTTCTTTTCATGGATGAATTTCTTTGAGCCACTTGGAGGCTCTTTCTTTGATTGATGGAGGTTCTTCATCCATTGCTTGGATGAGAGAACACATGATGAGACATCTTGATATATCCTATTCTTTCTTGCAGCATTATAGGACATGGAACCATCACCTATGTCATTGGAGTAGATCTAATTGGTTACTTGGTTCTTGTGTACATTTGGCACATGATGATCTACTTTATTGGATGAGCCACATTGATACTCATGCCTATTTGTGTGATGGAATAGCATTTTATCTCCTTATGTTTCATGATTATCTTGTTGTATTCCATGATGACACATCTTTCTATCATGATGTATCTATGACGTATGAGAGAATGGATAGTAGAACTTGGGATACTGACATCTCTCCCCATGATGTATTTCTTTGTATCACTCTCTTTGATAATGTGTATTAGGGGATATTTTGCATCCCACACTTTGTATATTTTTTTGTATTATCACTACTCATTGATAGAGTGCACAAGCATTGTGATCCTGGCCTCACATGCTTGATTTTTATGCCTCTGATGACATTGTGCACTAGGAGAGTGCGCCAACAGTGTGAACCCAGTATATTCATGCATTATATTCAGCTCACTTGGAGCATTGTTGGGGTCATTTCCTTGATGAAGCAAGCCTCTTCTCATGAGTTAATATTTGCAGCAAATGGTTATAGTTTCCTACATCGGAAACACATTTTTTGATGGACTTATGTTCGTAATGCAAGGTGTACTATGAGATTCCATGTGACTCCTATGCATTGCATGCGAGGATGTAGTTGGAACTATGTATTTTTGAGGATCACTTGAGATCCTGGTATATGTAGTTAGTTTCACATTGAGTGCATGGTATTATGGTGGTGCAGATGGAGCTATGCTTTGGGAAGATGTCTCAAAGTATAGTTCAGTTACTTCAAAGGTGCAGTTTTGGGAATACTTCTAGGATCACATGGTGGTGCCTTTGATCATCACTAAGGTTATTTCCTTGGAGGATTGATGATGATGTCTTGATATCAGTTGGTTTGCAGGAGCATGCATTGGTTGCATGTACATGTTCACTTCCATGTAGATATCCATGGTCATATGAGATTCAATTGTGGCTCATAGAGTTGGACGGAGTTTGGTTTGTAATTTCTTCCATGTTTTCATTGCTTAAGACAAGAAATCTTGGGAGGGGATGACTATCATGTCCCCAATTTTGGTGTAAGGAAAATTGGCCAAGGTCACCTAGGAAAAATCATAAAAATTAAAATGGTGGCTAAAAGAATTAAATTGCCAAACTAAAATTATCCTAAGGTTATCAAAAATAATTATTAT
Source organism: Pseudotsuga menziesii (assembly GCA_001517045.1). Classification (NCBI taxonomy): domain Eukaryota; kingdom Viridiplantae; phylum Streptophyta; class Pinopsida; order Pinales; family Pinaceae; genus Pseudotsuga; species Pseudotsuga menziesii. The sequence continues at coordinate 185,296 of LPNX010124325.1, read as the reverse complement.
GGGATAATTTTCCCACATGAGACCCCTAATTTGAACGAGGGATAAATTGAAGGATGTTTTCCCACTTAATTAAGTCAAAGAGGAAATTATGAAAGTTGTTGGGCATTTAATGAGTGATATGGGTCAAAACAACACATTTACAAAGATAGCGGAACAATAATTACTCATTGCATGGTTTTGGAGTGTTCCATGGTATTTTTCTATGGTATTGGCTATAGGTGATTTTGGAACATGGTTTTCATTGGACCATTAGTGAAGATTTGATAGGTTTTTTTATAGTGAATAAGTTTGTAACCCTCTTCTTAGTCAAAGTTGTTAAAGGTATTTATTAATTTCATTTTTATTGTTTATTATAAGATATTAAGGAAAAATATCTATTACCAAACCTTAAGAGATGAAGAGATAATGGTTAGTGAAAAATATAATCATTGATAATTTTGAGAAAAATCTTATGATCCAAAACCATGTCAATTCACACATTTCTCGCCTATATAATTGATACCATTAATTTTTCATGAGAAGCCTAGGAGATTGGATTTTTTCTTAATAGGTCCACACAATGAGATGAAATTGGCACGAAAAGAGTCATTGTTAAAAAAAATTCATGAGAAGCCTAGGAGATTGGATTTTTTCTTAATAGGTCCACACAATGAGATGAAATTGGCACGAAAAGAGTCATTGTTAAAGAAATGACAAGCATTAATTTTTCATGAGAAGCCTAGGAGATTGGATTTTTTCGTGATAGGTCCACACAATGAAATGAAATTAGCACGAAAAGAGTCATTGTTAAAGAAATGACAAGCATCGTAGGAGAGACCAATAGTATTTTCCACTACATCTTCATAACTTTCACGTGACTTTACTTGGTGATAGAATAATGGGTCTCCTTTGTTTGTTTGGTAGTAATTGTCTATTTAATCATGACCTTGTCACTTATTTTAGATAAGAATTCACAAAGAAATGACGAGGATCGTAGGGGATGCCAATAGTATTTTCCATTGCATCTTCATAACTTTCACGTGACTTTCATTGGTTAGAGAGTAATGGGTCTCCTTTCTTTGTTTAGTGGTAGTTGTCTATTTAATCATGACCTTGTGACTTAATTAAGATAAGATTTCACATTTTGGCTTTATGAGCTTGTTAGTAGAGGGAGCGTCTTATACTGGACAGACTTTTTCTCGGGAGGGGAGCCTGTCCAATGGACACCGTTGGATGAGAAATCCGACGGTGTCCATTGGACAGGCCCCTCCCGAGAGAAAGTCTGTCCAGTAAATAAAGATTACCATTAGTAAAGTCCATCATGTTCAATCTTGTCATAGGGTCATATGTGAATAATTTAATTACCTTTTATGCACAACATTCCTAGAGGTCATAACTATTGCATACTTACCTTTTCCATAACTATTACATACTTGCCTTTTACATTACTATTGTCTCCCTTTTCTAAGTGTTGTCTCTTCAATAACTACATTTTCTAAGAAGATGACATGCTTCATTTAATAATATTATATGGGTACACTTAGTTGAACTTTGGTTAAGCACTCATTAGTTTGAGAGTTAAGAAGTGGATCAATTTAATTGATTTTCTCTCTTATTTTTTGTCCATGAGCTAAAATTTTTGATTTAATTTTATTTTTTTTAAATTGTGATGGTTGGAATCATTTTTAAAGCTAAAAAATCGTAAAAATAAAGTTTCTTAAATTTTCTATCTTGAATTATAATTTAAAAAAATAATAATATATTTTTTTAATTTATTGTCAAATCAATCACTAGAAAATTATATAAATATATATCCTTTAGTAAAACCTTTAACGACCGAGTTTGGAGATGGCAAAAAAGTTTTCACAAAGCTATATCATAATCACATAAAATATTTTTTTTGTTTGTAAATCTAAGTATTAAGTGTTTATAATGTTACTTGATTTATTTTTCACATGAACGAAATATTTGTATCAATAAGAAAAAGAGGTGGTCGCTATTCCCCAATTATTACAATTCAGTTACTCAGGTTTACAAAATTTACAAAAATCAACTATAAGTTATTACAATTCAGTTATTCAGGTTTACAAAATTTACCTATTCAGCATCAAACATCAGCAAAAATTGTATTCATACCAAAAAGAAGAGGCGCTGAGGGCGGTTTTGAATCCCCTACACTCTATTGGAAACAAGCGTTGTGGTAATACGGTTTTCCTTTCCACATTTCCATTAACATATGGAAGCGTTCTATATTGCATATCTCAATGAGGAAAATAAAAATGAAGAAAGCCAGCTTCACTAATGCTGTCATGGTCTTATCCAAGTGGAAATTAATTGCAGTTTGAGTGGTGTCTTGCGCCCTGAAAAACTGTTTAACTTCGAGGCTTTGGAGCATTTGGATGTCAGCTTCAATAATTTTACTACCCTACCTATTCCTGCGGAGATGGGTCTTTTGAAAAACTTGAAATACCTCAACCTATCAACAGCTGGGTTTGCAGGTATCGTTCCATGGCAGCTCGGAAATCTGTCCAGCTTAACAGGACTCGATCTCTCCTCCTCAGATTCTATGTTGATAAGTCCAGACATGTCATGGCTTACAAATCTCACGGCCCTAAGAAATCTTTCTCTGGACGGAACTGATCTCTCACTAACTTTGTCCTCATGGGGACAATCTGTAAGTCATCTTTCTCAGCTCATAAATCTTACAATGTCAAACTGCAAACTGAATGGTCCCATTCCCCCTTCCCTGCAGAACCTTGCTTCACTAGAAATTCTCCATCTGGATCGAAATAATTTTGAGTCCGAGTTCCCTACATGGGTAGCGAAAATGAATAGCTTGGTCTCACTGCAGATTAGCAATGCAAATCTCAACGGATCTCTTCCTTTTGAACTCTCTCAGATGCCTAACAAAAAAAGGATTTTCTTGGGAAATAATAAAATATCTGCCAATGTTTCTCAGATTTTCAGGGGCCAATGGAAGAGCCTAACCATTTTCAATGTGCCAAACAACAATTTGTACAGCTCCATACCACTTTCTATAGGAAAAATATCATCTATGGCATAGCTAGAACTGCACAGAAACAACTTGTTGGGAACTATTCCAAAGTCATTGGACCGTCTCCGCTCGCTTACTGTACTAAAACTGAGCTACAACAAATTAACAGGCCCTATCCCATTATCACTATGATCGTTGTCTAAACTCACCAATTACAGTCTTAATGATAACGCTTTGAACGGAACAATCTTAGAGTCACATTTCTGCAGTCTGAAAATACTGAAATATCTTGACCTGTCCAGTAACAAAATAACATTTATGGAAAAAACAAATTAACCTACAAAATCTCCTCCAACTGGACTCCCCCATTTGATTTAGGTCTGTTAAAACTATCTCATTGTCAAATAGAGGGGGCGCTTCCTCTTTTTCTGAAAACTCAAAGTTCTATGACCACACTGGACCTGTCCAATAACATCCTCACAGAACAAATCCTTTCATGGCTCTGGAATCTTCCCAAACTCCAGAGGTTAGTCCTATCATTCAATCAGTTGCATGGACCGATACCACCTCAACTGTATAATTTGTCGAGCTCATTGAAAGAAGTGGAGCTACGGGATAATCAGTTGCATGGCAATCTTCCCAACCCTGCAAGGAGCTCTGTGGTAGGCTTCCCTTGGGAACTTGATCTATCAATGAATAATATTATTGGTCCAATCGCCCAAGAAATCTGCAAGATGTTGCATACTTCTAATTTTTTTATCTCTAGCATGGAATAAACTGAAGGGTCAGATTCCTGCTTGCATTTGTGAGCAAAAAGAGTATCTGGAGGCTCTTGATCTTTCAGGCAATAAGCCTTATGGGCAGTTCCCTTCCAGTTTCAGCAATTGCTCTTCTTTGAAGGTATTGAATGTGGCAAATAATAGTTTGGAAGGAGATATACCGGTGGAACTGGGAAAATTGAAGAAACTTCAGGTATTGCACATCAACGACAACAGGTTAACAGGGCATGTTCCCTCGTCCTTGCAAAATTGCAAAATGTTGGAAATTTTAGATTTGAGTGGAAACAACATATCGGGCAAAGTGACTGAATGGATTGGGGATATTTCAAAGCTTCGGGTACTCATTCTCAGATCAAATAAGCTAGAAGGTGAGATACCAATCCAGATTAGGTACCTGCAAAAACTCCAAATTCCTGACCTGGCAATGAATCAACTGTCAGGCTCGATACCACCACATCTCTCAAACTTATCAACATTGAGGAATGGATATAATTTCACAAGTTTGCAATCCAAATCCAACTCTGCTATTAGATACTCAAATTACTATAAAAAAGAACTTTACCTGACGGTCAAGGCTCAGATACAGCCCTATAAGAAAATCTTCTCGATTTTCACATTTTTAGACCTCTCGGCAAACAACCTTAGTGGTGACATCCCGAAGGACATTGGATATTTCAAGTGTGTAATTTCTTTGAATCTGTCACATAATCATCTTGTGGAAAACAGTCCAAAAGAATTTGGCAGAATGGTAAATTTAGAAGCTTTAGATCTCTTTTGCAATCAGTTATTGGGAAGAATACCTGAAACATTTGCAGATCTGAACTTCTTGGGTTATTTAAACATGTCGAATAACAATATGTCAGGCAGGATTCCAACTCTACCACATTTGCAGACATTTGAGGAGTCTTCATTCTCGGGTAATCCAGAGCTTTGTGGAGAACCGATGCAAAGAAAATGCAACTATCGTACTTCTAATTCTATCCAACGAGAGGAGGATGATGAGAGTGTGCATTGGTGGAATTTGTGGGAAGTTGGAATGGGGATGGGAATTGCAATTGGGTTTGGAAGTGTGATTGGAGCGTTAGCTCTCAGCAAGCGATTGAACAGGCCATACTTCCAATTTGTCGATGGCATTTTGAACTTCTCGTCAAGAGTACGGTAGGTTTACGTTGAATTTTTCCTTAAAAGAATGATTACTATGTATTTTTGAATTTTGCTTGAGGTTTTATCAAATGGAAAACAATATTCAACATGCAGTAGAATAATAAATGCTGTGACGGCTGCACTCTAGGCCGTTGGATCTCAAACAGATTGAAATCCAATGACCCACAGTGCAGCGGCTGCAGCATTTATTACTCTACTACATGTAAAATATTTTTTGCCCTATCAAATTGTGTGATCTTAAATCTTACTAAAAATATGCTACCCGAACATGCTAATCAGCTTTTCGATCTAGAAATTAAGAACAATAATGTATAGGGTTTATTTTGTAGGACTATCTCTCTATGATGTGTGGAATGCAATGTTTATAGTTTTAATTTATTTAGTTTTTATGCATTGTCCTTCTAAATATTTTAAATCTAATTTGAAGGGATATGTTTTTTTTTTATAAAGTACACTAAGGAGTTACACATCTCCCTCTATTGGATTGTAAAATGCACCTTTTTGGTGCAACAAGTCTTCTATTAAAAAATTAGCTTCATATAAATAAAATATAAAATGGTTTAGCATAATTGATATTGTATTATTTTTATTTTAAATTGTAAAACCATAGAATAAATTGATGGTTTTTTTTACTTCCGTATTTGATTAGTGTTAGCCATGCTTAATTTCAACCCTTTGAGATTGAAATTGATGTGAGTGTATATAGTTGTTAAATGGACCACTACTACACTACCCTACCTAGGACAAGAAGCTACTTGCCTTGTACAAGCATTCAAGAAATGAAAACATTATCTAGACCTAGGAAAGGAAACCATAATCTACACCAATCACCAACTATTATAGAGGTTGTTGATTTAAATAAATATGCAACAGGAAGGGCATTGTAATTTTATGGGATTTTAGCAACAATTCCCTTGATTGTAAAATACAAGAAAGTTTATGGAGAAAAGAAGAAAGGCATATCCAAAATCCATGAGGCAAAGAAACCAAACAATCTCATAGAGAAGATTGGGTAATAGTTTGAGAATAGTGGATAGAAGTATAAACTTAAATATGACGAATGTAACTTAACATATCACAAATTATATGTTGTGGGAAATATCTAGTTTTATCTCAATAAATAGCACCTACAAGAAGAAACCAAGAATTTGAAGTCTTTGAAATATGGACCTTTTGAAATAATTAAGCAAGTCAATGGTAATTCTTTCAAATTAAACTTAACTCCCTCTATGAGACTATACTCAGTGAACAATGTTGACAACTTGAGCTTGTTTGAACTGTCCCAGTTAGATAGAGAAGAGGAAAAATAGGCTCTGTCTAAAGTGTACTTTTTATTAAACATGCTTAAAGAATTGGAGGAGGACATAGTCCTTCATAAAATGGTCTTGGAGACTCTTAGAGGACAATAGGAAATTTAGTAAATTGGACTTGAGGGAAAAAATCCAAGGAAATCTAAGTGGTATGAGAGAAACCAAATTGTAGATAGGCTTGTACACCTTTTTTCACGATATTTTGGAGACCAAAAGTCTCTCAATGGGGAGGTGTGATGTGAATGGATCCTTGAAGACTCAAATGGATAAGTTATTTTCTCTCATTAAATTTTGTGATTGAGAAACCTTATTAAACCCTCTTTAGCAAGCATGATAAATTCCCTTTTCTATGCATGTCCTTGACATGCAGATCTTGTGGTTATGAGAAGCACTGGAGGAGTTGAAGCAAAGATAATTCCTCTACTCTCTACGCTTCACAGAAAGAATGGGAAAGTATGCAAAAAAAATACTAAGGAAAGAAGGGGGTGTGGATTTTTTGGTCATAACTTCTCACTCAACACAAGAACAAGGAAAACAATATTGAAATTGACTTAGGGAAAGGAAGGAACGAAGACTTTAGGGCACTAAGATGTTTCGACAAGGCAAAAGGTGGTGTTACATCTAGATTATGCACTTCATGTTAAAGGAAAAAGTTAAGGCACAGTAAAAAAGAAGTAAGGGTCTTTGTGATATAGAGAAGTGGCACATGATGTGGAGCAAGAATCAAGGGACTTGAGAGGCTCACCCTCCATGATCTGCATATGTTCTAATGCAAAGTGTGTGGAGCCCTTAAAAGGGTTGATTCTAAGATACTAGTTTTCCCTTTTACATGTGATAGCAATTATTAAATGCATATGTACAGAAGTCTAAGAAGGAGGTCGAGCCCTGCGTGGATACAATGACATAGAGAGGAGGTGATCAAATAAGGACACATGGGCATGCTATCGAATCTCAAGAATTCATGTGTTCTCCAAGAAGGATGACCTACCTTCTAATCTTTTCTATTTTTGGAATGTTGAGGGGGTTATGTCACTGATTCTCAGGGAAATGTTCTTGAAATATTTAGGGAGGTGGTTGACCTTCCAAATAGATAGAATGAAAATATTTAAAAGAAGAGTATGTAAAAAAAAAAATAGGTTCTATGGTACAACTAGAGGGAGGAGATCCTAAGAGAAATCGAAGGAAAGTAAGAGGATTGTCCATGGGTTGGGTTGATGTCAATTTTGCTTGGATTGTGTATAGTGAAGAGATAAATTAGACAAAGATTGATTTACTAGTTTGTGGAATAGGTCTAAATACAATGGAGCTCAACATTGTTATTTTATGTAGTGTTTCCTAATTTGAAAATCCAAATATCCTTGGCATTATAAAACTACAAATGAGAATAACAATAAATAACAACATAGAAATTTCAAAACTACAGTTTTCCCATAACAGTTTATGTATGGTGTCCCTTATGTTACATGTATGTATGATTGAGCATTTATTATGGTAGCGGATTTTTTCTAAATAAATTTAGATTCATTATTAATTAAGAACAAATTATTCTAGAGAGGATTCTAATATCTTTAGAAATCTACATTTAGGATCTATGTTGGTGAATCATTTTGACCACAAGCCTCATAATTGCAAATTGTATCATTACCATAGTATAAATTTCATGACTTGGGGGGGAGTTACAATTGAATGCTAATAGACTAAGAAATTTAGAACAATTTGGAGAGTTAGTTACAATAAACCCCAAAATTGTATTAAATAAGAAAAAAAACAAAAAAAAAGACCAAACAATGGGTGATGAAACATGAACCAATGAGACCTAGTATGAGATAACTCATTTAGAGAACCAAATAACTTGAATATGACCATGGAGGTGTATTAGATGGCATAGGGAATGACTAGGATAAACTAAAGTTACATAAACCGAATTTCCATATTAGTACCAAAGAAGAAAAAGAAAAAAGAAAAAAACTCGAGTATGACCATGGAGGTGTATTAAATGGCATAGGGGATGACTGGGATTAACTAAAGTTACATTAACCTAATTTCTATATTAGTACCAAAGAGGAAAAAGAAAAAAAACTTCAAAGGATCTCCAATTTAGATAACAAAGGTGGAGGTGATGACAAATTTAAAATAAAAACCTAATATGAGGGAAAGTGAATGTAACAAGATTCAAGCACCATTTAAATTTGAGGAAAATATAGATATCAAGCCATATGCAAGTGATATAGATGACTTAAAGTTGAAATGTTAAAAGTATATTTTAGTCTGCATGAGGTTAGTCGAGCATAATGATTTTTTTACTTATTCAAATATAGAAATTCATGATATGACATGTTGGTGGAAAAGAAATGACATGGATCTAAGACTAGGCAATGAACTATTGGTGATACAACACTTATAATTATTTATAGACATGCTTAAGTTATATTTTTTTGTTATCAAGTATGAAGAAGAATTATGGATAACTTAGATTTACCTTAAATGGAAACACAAGTATGGATATAGTGCACGAATTCAATACTAAGTTATGAAAGAAAGCAATATTTTTTTGAGTTTCATAAAGTATCTATCTAATAATTTTGAGTTTTTCTTAATCACCTTAAGAGACTTCGAAAAATTATTTATGTCTTGTGTTCAAATGCTATTTTTTTTAAAGGAGATAAAAAAACAAGAATTTAGTGGGCCAAAACAAAACAAAGTTTCAAGAAATAAGAATGAGAAAGTTAAAGTCAAGAAGATTGCTACACTTTCTAAAACTATTTATCAACTTTGTACCATCTTCTCCTATTAGCATAGTGTAGATGGGTTTTCATGTGTTGTTTAACAACTCTTTTTACCATCCTATATATGCATTACATGTGTCAAATCAAAAATTGTTGAAAGTGATTTTATATTTTCGTTGTTTGATATTTTTTCCATTAAATTATTAATGGAAATGTTACTTATCATAAAAGATGTTTATGTAAAAAACAATTAGTTGATTTAGTCGTGGATAAAGGTGTTTGAAAATTGTTATATTAAAGTTGTACAACTCTTTTTACCATGCTATAGATGCGTTTCACATGTCAACTCTTTTTATGTCCTTCTCCATTGTAAATTAGATTTTATTTTTTAAAATTGTTTTTTTGGCTATTCATTGGTTAGTGCAGGTCTTTAGGGTTTTGTGCCCCAAGATCGGGCGGCTAGCTTTGGTCAGCAAAAATTAAATACAATGAAAGTTTTAATGCAGCAATAAACAATGATAATTAAATGCTATGGAAGTGTGCATTTTATCACTTAGTCAGAGTGCTCTTGCCTAAAAAACATAAAAGGCTTAGTCACATGTCAAGTCCATCCTTATAGACTTCATTGCCGATTGTAATCCATTAAATATGATGGATCATGGAGGGTTTCGGCTGCTGCTAATAACGACGGTTGGGAAGGAAACGCGAGAGGCAGCACAAGCACGTGGAGGCATCAAGAGAGGCAGCACTAGGCACATGCAGGCATCAAGAGTATGAATGAAAACAAGTGGTAATGATAATAGGCTGATCAGTGAACTTGATATTAACTAACATGAGAGTGAGGAGTTTAGAAACCAGACAGTTGAGGCAATGAAAGAATATGATATTATTTGGCAGCACTTCATTCAATTGTAACCTTCCAGGGTTCTATGGTGTTGTAGGTCGAAGGATTCGGACGATCAGCTGTGAGAATTCTGTGAAATCTGAAGGGATTTTCAATTGACTGTTTAGAGAACTTAATGCAATTATATATTTGAGGAATTTATGGTGTTATAGATTGTGAAACAACAACAAATGCCAAATATGGCGTACGCCTATCTTTTCAAGTACATTATTATGGATGATACGATACTCGTAAGAAATGCTTTTAAAATTCGTAACCTGTAAAATTTTAGGTTTGTTGTGTCTGTACAATTTGTTTCTGTTTATTGAGTTTTGAGGTTACATTAGGCCTTGGGAAGCCTCCCATCCGGTCAGCAAAGTGGTAAATTATGAGGTTTATTTATGTATTTTTATTGTAAAGTGCCTTGCACATAATGGAAATGAATATTTTCATAATGGTTGCCGTCGAAAAATTCAGGCTCGTTAAATAGTAGAGGGATGTCCTTTTTCCCTTGAAGCTAACATAAGCTCCCATGGCTACTGTTAAGAGCTGTCGTTATTATCCTCATCATTGTCAACAAGTTGCGTGAAGCTTTGCAAAATACGTGCATAGTTTGCAGGAAATTACAGATGTCAAAGGTGTTTGAAAGCTTAAAGATATTGAAAAATGGACAGTTTCGAGGAATTTATGAGACACAGGCAGAAGGAAATTCAACCTAGCGTGGTTGTTTCAAAATTTATGTGCTTTATTTGAAACAATTCATATTTGTTTCCAGGATAGAGAAAATGACCACCCACGAAGTATGCTGCAACGCAAAGTTCTGGATTTATATCGCCATAGTTGTGTTTTTTATAGTCTGTTGTCTATCATTTTCATCGGCTTTACCTATCATTTTAATCTCACAAAGCAAACGTCCCATCTCTCACACAACGAACCTCTAAAACAAAGCTCACAAAGCTCCAAACACTATATGTGGAAGAATGCTGCGACATATAAAGAGATGAGTTGTTATTTGACTTCTTTGGATACATTGTCTACTATGATATGCGACAAGCTCCATAGCATACCACGATTGGGGCAGCTCAAAAAGATGCGAACACTATGTGTGCAAAATTACCACAAGATACACCAGTTGCCTATCGTGGAACATTTGACTTCTTTGGAGACGTTGAGTTTTTGGCACTGCAAGAAGCTAGAGAGCATACAAGGGTTAGGGCAGCTCACAAAGCTCGAGACACTAAATGTTGGTGGATGCAATGATATATGAATGCTGCTAGGTATGGAACATGTGATTTCTTTGGAAATGTTGAATTTTAGCAAATGTGGGAAGATCTAGAGCATACCAGGATTGGAGCAACTCACGAAGCTCGAATTCCTATATGTTGAGGAGATCCAAGAGTTTCCAGGTGTAATGGAACATTTGACATCTTTGGAAATGTGGGATGTTAAGGGATGCCAAAAGCTGCAAAGCATACCAGGGTTGGGCCAATCTCACAAAGCTCAGAACACTATATGTGATATAATGTTGCGAGATAAAAGAACTGCTTAGTGTGGAGTATTTGATTTCTTTGGAGACATTGCCTGTTATAAGATGTGACAAGCTCCATAGCATACCAGGATTGAGGCAGTTGTAGAAGCTCAAAACACTAAATGTTAGTGGATGCAGTGAAATAAAGGAGCTGCCAGGTGACTTCTTTAGAGACGCTTAATGTTAGTCAATGCGAGAAGCTCCATAGCATACTAGGGTTGGACCAATTCACAAAGCTCTGAACACTAGATGCTAGTAGATGTTGTGAGATACAAGAGCTTCCGGGTGTGGAACATTTGAATTCTTTGGATAAGTTGGTTGCTGGGAAATGCTGGAAGCTCCAGAACATACCAGCGTTAGGGAAACTCACAAAGCTTACAGAACTCGATGTTGGTGGATGCAGTGAAATACTAGAGTTGCCAAGCGTGGAGCATTTGATGTCATTGACGTCGTTATGTGTTGGAGATTGCGAGAATATCAAAGCATACGAGGGGTGGGGCAGCTCACAAAGTTCCAAACATTAGATTTTAGTGGGATACCAGAGCTGCTAGGTGTAGAGCATTTAACTTCTTTGGAGATGTTGAGTGTGAGGAGCTGCAAGAAGCTCCAGTGAATACAAGGTTTTGGGGCACCTGAAAAAGCTCTGAACACTAGTGGTTTTGGAATGTCCTCAATTACAAGAGCTACAAGGTGTGGAATATGTGATGTCGTTGGAGATGCTTTCAGTTGACGGTTGTCCCAAAGTGCAGTGGGGGCAGTGGAGTACCTGAATCTCTTTGTAATATATAACCTCGGAAGCAAAGATAATAGTATATGTAACTTGGGTTTTTACATAAGATTCGATGTAAAATCTTGTTACATTGCCTATGAAATCCAAATCAAGCTCGAAGAGCTCCATTTATCGTTTGTCAGGAATACATATTCAACATAAAAAACACCCTTTTATGAACACCAATATTCAATAAAATATCACAGAAACCACTAATTTAAAACCTCTAAAATATCGCTAGAAAACACTAATTTAAAACCTCTATACTTTTCTTTCACTGCAGATTGGGTCCCAATCATCATTCCCGCAATTTAAGCTACATCGACTGCTCGAGCTCTTGTGAGCTTATGTCTGTCTACTGAACAAATCTCTATAAATACCAACATGTCCTTTGGACATCTTAAACAAAGACATATTTACAAATGAGGTGACAGACTTATTTGTGCCAGCCACAGGTGCATGAGAAATACTGTCTTAATTCTGTTCAAGAAGAATCCACTAATGTTGAAGCATAATATTTGCCATGCTCGATCTGTTCTGTAGCACAACTTGCCAACACAATTGCTCTGAATTTGAAACGAAAAAATTCAATCTTATTTACACATCTCCTACCCGACAAAAAACCTTGAGTCATCTCACAATAATTGAGTGTCCTATTTAGTGAATATCTGAGGTCATTTGGGCAATTTCTCGACTTGTTTCAATAAAAAATTGACGGCTGGGCACATCTATAGAAGACGAAGAGATAAATAATTTGGACTGTGCCCAGTTGTTCTGAATAAAAAATAATTTACCCCCTTGCTGCACGACCACTATAGACTGTTGCAGCAAAACCTTTACCCTAATATCTTAATATTGTGTGTTGAAGCACTCAACAAACTAAGAATTGGTCACTTGAGATACAAATTGTATAATTGAATGTTCAGTTCTGGGACCAGAACTTATTGAGAGTTGCATGACAATGCATGCCTAAATACATGAAAAGTGGCAAGCTATCACATCAAACCATCAGGTACAACTGTCCTTGCCGAAGTTTAAACTGTAGTAATCATCCTTTTTCTCGTTAGTAGACATTCGGTTCATCATTCAACTCGTCCATTGGAAAGTCAATTTACTTAGCTTCGGAATTTTTATCAACTGTAACAGCTTCATTGTCGAATTCAAATTTTGAAGGATCGAACTACTCAAATATAGAGCTTTCCTCCACCGCCATACTCAAGCATTTCCCATGCTTATCAGTACGCTTCTTACTTCCTATTTCATAAACAGCCCGAGACACGTCCCTCATAGTTGGCCTCTCCACGCAGACTTGTTAATACACTTGTATGTTGTAGCTACCATTGCACCAGCTTCTTCCATATTACATTTCCCAATTAGGCGTGAATCAATGATCTCCTCCCACCCAGATTTTCCCTCTGCACTGATTGCAGCCTGTTTCATATGATGAATGTCAAAGTAGTAGTCAGTGAATATCCAAGTATTTGACAGAACAAACAAACTTACATTATCTCACTGAACACAAACATATCTCAGACAGTAATTATGCAATGGGGATTGTTTTAAAATCTTCATGATGCCTAAATTAAGATTATTAAGGGGTACATGGTATGAAATTAATGTCTACAAGAGAACAGATTATCCTATTTTATTGAAGGGATTGTTAATCCACAACTTTAGCTCTTGATATGAAGAGAGATGAGGCTCATACAAATGCAGGATCAATAGATCCATGAAGGTCTTTACATAAACAAGCCCTTTTGAACAATGCACTTTTAATATTCTTCTTCCCATAATATGGACTTCGTACTTCCCATTATATCCTTCTTCCCATTATAATAATTGGTTATAATATGGACTTCGGTTTCAAGATAGCAGTCCCACAGTACACGCCATCTAATTCAGTATTTTATAGTTCTGACATGGCTGGTTGCTACTGATGATGGGTTGGTAGTCCAATACTTATGATAATTTCTTTCTTTCCAAGTAGGATTGACTTTAACATTGTGTTTAGCTACCAAGTGTCAAGCCTCCTTATCAATCAACCCAACTAGCCGTCAACATAGATTCCACCGAATCCATGCACAATAACTGCTACCGCGTTTACCCCCACTTTCCCACTCCAGAAGTTCAAGAACTTCTTCCAATGGTTTCTGAATTCCAACCGTATTAAAACATAAAGCATGTTACATACTATTACATATTTTTTTTGAAAATAATAAAAACTCTAAGATCAAAATATTAATTTTCGTCGTATATTACAATTTACCTGCATAATCGGGATATGGTCGCTCTCGTGGCTTTTGGGGACGCATTTGCCTAGAGTCAATAGCATCATAAAGACAAATAGTTACTTCGGTGTCCATATGCCTATACATCCTTTGCAAGCTTTGCTCAAAATGTTCCAGCCTTTCCTTGTTACCTGAGGCTGTCAAAAACCTGCATTAATAGAACTCTATTACAATTTTTTTTCATAAAAGTGGGCAGAGAATGGCAAGAGGCCTACACTGTGCAGGGTGTAGACAAAGGAATCATCAACAGCATTAGCAGTACTCACCTCCAACCTTTTGAAGACCCAATTTGAGTGGAGCACATAATGGAGGCTTCAACTATCAACCCCATTGCTTCTTTGATTGAATGCTCCATTCCTTCCTTCAATCCATGCCGTCGTCTAAGCTTCTTGACATGTTGGGCCACATTACAAATTTCGTCCAAAACACACAGGCAGTTGTCTCTATTAGTAGAAATGGTTTCAATTCTCTCCAACACATGTGCCACGATAAGAAAACCAGTAGTAGTCAAGTGTGCCGCCCCCATGCCTTTGATAGACCCTGAATTACTGTTTTAGCTTCTCCAGGAAAAACATCTTTCTGAATACCATTAATAACAACAAAAAATAATTTAGATTTAGCATTTGCCATGTACGACGCGTTAATGTTTGAATTAGAAAAGTGTTAAAGACTCTGAAACTATGGACGATGGTTAATACTTACAAAGACATTTATCGCCTTTGATAGGACCTCCCTGAGTTTTTTTAGGCTTTCTGAAGAGATCTTGCAGGAGGGTTTTCTGAAGAGATCTTGCAAAAGGGTTTAGCGTACTCCTTCTTTCATGGTTTTTTTACCTTCTTTTTATCCTAAAATGAAAAAAAAACATAATGTTAGCTGTTTATTATTAACTCATGTTAAATATGTGAATGTAATTGTAGCATAATCCACATTGAGGATAGATGTGAAAGATAGCAATGAACCTTGATGTGTTCCAAAAGATCAATTATGTAATCGATCAGGGGATCAACATCGGCATCAACATCTTGTGTGTCAACTGCATTAGCTGCTGTGAGTATGTTGTTAGTAAGATCTGAGACCTTTGAAACGCTGGAAGAGGACAACAGCTGATCATCATTTGCAGAATTTGAGGAAGACGGTTCGCCTGCTTCAGAGATCTCATTATGACCAGTAATCGCAACTGGAGAAGTATTGGGTTGAGAAGAGTGTTGGAAAATGGTAATTACTCGCAGACCTGTACGTATCTTCCAGCCGAACTAGTACGCAACTTTCAGCCGACTTTGTCAGAGGCCGTACAAGTCGAAATCTTGTCTGCCAGTCTGGCAAGGAGGAAAAGTCTTCGAGAAGACAACATAGTCCAGTCGAATTTATTTCAGAAGCTAAGTTATTAGGTAGCAGTTATTACAGCCTTTAATGGCAGGTCAGTCGACCCATGAAGTAGCAATTTTCAGATTGCCTATAAATAGAAGAAGCATTTTGTAAATCAGTTGACACAGGTAGTAGACACCAGAGGAACTCCTGGTGAGGAAGAACAGTTGAAGCTCAAGCTTCTGTGCATGTAATTTAGTCGACGAGCTGAAGCTCTGCAGACCGACGAGTCTGGTCGGACAAGTCTGGACCGACCATTTTGTAATCGACAAGTTTGTAGTACTTTGTTATTTCAGCACAGTTAATATATGAAATAGTTTGTAGTTGAATGCATGATTAGTTGGCCGCATATATTTCCAGATTTACTCCTGTAAATGTCTTTTACAGTTACTGATAGGTGAAAAAACAAGAACCCATAAAAATCTCACTGCGTGAAATTTCCAGGTTTTACGGCACATTGGTCGACTCAAGTCTTCCTACATATTTGGCACATGTTTCTCATAAGTTATTTATCTGTCTATTTTACTTCATTTTACTCATAGGTGAAAAGCATTTGCAATTTCTTAAGTCTTTAGACTAAGAAATATATTTTGCAGAGTCCGACCAAAGTGAGCCGACTAGAGTGGTAGCAGAGCCGACTTGAGTGGTCGTGGTAGCAGAGCCGACTTGAGTGGTCGGAGAGTCAGCCGACTAAAGCAGCAGACTTGGTCGGAGGTCCGACTTGGTTGGAGAGCCGACTTGGTCGGAGTAAAAGTGGTCGAGGTAAAAATCAGTCGGACAAGTAAGTCGGAGTAATTTTGGTCGAGTGGAGGACCGACTAAAACTTGTAAACTTGTCTAGTCGGACATAGACAAGTTTTACCCGACTGGTGAAAAAGAAAATTTGGTCGGCGTGAAAAGTAAAATTTGACATTTAAATTTCGACTGAGCCCTAAACTCAAGTTTAGTCGGCTCGGTTTTGGCTATCAAAGAGGAGGGTAGATCTAGGGTCAGTGCCTCGGTTTTCTTTTCCATTGCAAGGAAGTGTCTCAGAGTTTGCTTTCCCATTGCTCAGGACTCGAACCTCAACCTGGAACACCTCAGGGCTCGGGACTCGGATTCGAACTCGAACCTCAACTTGGAACTTGGAACTGCTTAGGACTGGAACCTCAACTGATGCGAGCAAAGGAAATGGTCTGCATGCATCTCTTTGCTAGCATTTTCTTCATGCTACCACACCTTTGCATATAGCTCATGCACAGATTTGAATGGCAGACGGAGGCAGGTTTCTATGTTTGATCCTTATTCTGTCCCGTTTTTAACATTGATTTTATTCATTATTTTAAATAAATTCTTTAACGACCATACTGATAATGAAGGCGCCACATTTATCATCCATGGCGGATTATAATGGGTACGTTTTGATGTCCCATGTGCTTTGTCAGTTCCGTTTAGTTTCATGAATACCGACCTCATTATTTCACTTTCATGGATACTTACATACCTGATCCCTGATGCTACTTACTTGTTTCAATTGAATCGAATAGAATCAATGTGTTTGTTTGAAGATCGGATCAGGAAAAATGGTGGACGGAGAAGACTGTGGCCGTGGTGACCGGATCGAGCAAGGGTGTTGGCTTGGACACTGCTCGTCATCTGGCAAAACAAGGTCTCACTGTTGTTCTGACTTCCCGTAGCCCGGCTTTCCCATTGCAAAATATGTTGCAGATGAAGAATACCCAAATATTCATTTCCATCAGTTAGATGTGCAAAGTGATCAAAGCGTGTCACTCTTGGCCGATTGGCTTCAAAACAAATTTCGGCGGGATCGATATTCTGGTACTCTTCAACCCCAAAGTAGAGAGTATACATAGAAAAGAGCTTTAAGTATATGCACCGCGTGATTAATAAGAATGTTTTGAAATTGTGAATTCTGAACTGCAAATTTACTGGAAAGCATATAAATAACGCTGGAGTGATGGGAAATAGATTGGGATTTATGGGAGAGTCGCGGCATCAGTCGCCTAATGCTATTAGTAAGTTCAGTCTCGTTAATATTCTTGATGATTTATTCGAGAACAGTGAGACATTTTGGATTCGTGTGATATGATTTTGAGGTTTCAAAGATTTTAGATGCTTTTCTTGTTTTCATAAAGTTGTGTTGGGACCCAGTTGATAAGTCTTTTCTACGCCAGAGGTCAGGGATCTGATTGGGATCAGAGTTACCTTTGAAAGATATTTAGGTATTTGATGTAGCAGGTTGAGGTTCTTTTAGGTGGGTCCTTTGTTATTTTTTGTTGGGGTTAGGGATTCTCCACCTGGGTATTCTCCACTTGGGTATTTGATGTTACAGAGTGAAGTCTCTTAAGATGAGTGTTTTTTTTGGTAGTTTCAGTTGAAAAAAAAAGGTTGGAGCATTTGGTGCTATAATGAGGCTTCAGATGGATGCCCCGATAGTTTTGGATTTGTATAATAAGTCTACAACAGTGACATTTCATAATTCTGTTAAATACTATAAAAGTATACATTTTCAAATCTAATTTGATTTTAAAATCTCACAATTTTTAAATAGCTTCCATGTTTTCATAAATTTAAATTTAGATTTAGATGATATATTTAGACTTAGATCTTAGATCTGATATAGTAAAATATTAATAAATAGATAATTAAACTAAATCCTTTGAGTTATCTTCAAAGATTAATATCCATTCGTCTTGACTCTGAAGTCTGAACTTATTATGGATTTAACTTTTTATTAGAAGACTAAAGGAGTGGAGTTAAGATGGATCTGCATTAATCTTGTTAACCCCGCCAAGAAAATCCAAAATATCTGAACTTATTATGGATTTAACTTTTTATTAGAAGACTAAAGGAGTGGAGTTAAGATGGATCTGCATTAATCTTGTTACCCCCGCCAAGAAAATCCAAAATATATATAGAGACTCGATCAACAAGTAGCCATACTTGAGAGCCTACCATAGGCCTTCCCGTGGTGGATCACGTCGAGGAAGAAAGGGAAAGAATGAACAACAAGGATGGTAGTTTCTCTCATGAGATCATTATGCTTCATATTACGAATCATGTGGTGAAGCCTAACATTGAAGTCATTAACCAAAATAAAGATCCGTCAAATTGGTTTAATATTTCACATTATGGATTCTATTATTGTAAATTTGGATTGTTTCTTGAATTCTCCATGTTATTATATATTGTCTTTAATGGAAACTGCACAGTTTGACATAGTTTGACATCGGTATAGAAAATCCAAAGCCCTTTGAGCTTTCATTCATTCATTGGCGCATTTATCCTTTATACTTTCATCACAATATTTTGTATAAAACACAGCTGCAACTACGGTCTACAAACAACCAAAACCATTGTGCCGAAATGTTGGAGTAGGGTCCCGCAGCTACAGAAGAAGCTGCTATTTTGACGGATAGACAGTTTTGGCGGAGATACAAGAGGCAGAGCTATGACACTATAGCAGGTTTCTAGCTACAGATCAGAGCCGAAAACCATGACGTAGAAGGCAGAGAAGTCAAGGAAGACGACGGTACCTGAGCGGCCGAGAAGAGAGAGCTCACCCACTGCATTGAAGGCAGCGGCGGAAGACAGAAGGGCTCAGCTACCTTCATAAAGGAAAAGGAGCAACGAGGATGAGGTATTGAAGACAAAGGATAGAAACAGGGAAGCAGCGCCAGTACCCATGGTCAGCGCTGGGAAGCATGGGAAGACTGCAGGAAGCTGTGGTGAAGGGAAGCGGTGCATAGTACCCATGATCAGCGCCGAAAAGCATGGAAGACTGCAGAGAGCTGTGGTGTGACGGATAGCGGCTACCTCAAAGTATAGATACGCCGACTGTCACTAGTTAGGGTTTTGGGTTACTGTTGGGACAGACCCACAGTGTTGTAATGGCGAGACCTTTGGGCCGCCTATAAAGGGATGTATTTTGTATTGTAAAAGGTTGGCATTTTGAGCATTTTAAGCCATCCAGCTAGCTAGTTAGCCATTGAGTCTGTTAGCTCATAGTTACCTTGTATTGTAAAAGAGTTGAGCTCTGGTTCTGTTATTAGCGGTAGTATCTTATTGTAACCAGTAGCTGGCTCATAGAGCATGTATGTAACGATCCGCAGGGATCGACAGAGAGGGAAGAGTATATTGTAAGAGAGATAATATAGAGATAGAAAAGAGATCTAAGAGAGAAGATCTCTAGCTGCATATGTGGTGCAGCAGAACTGTGTTTACCTTCCCCTGAGCTATAATAGAAACACAGTTCTGTGGACGTAACTTCCATCCTGGAGGTGAACCACGTTAAAATTGGGTGTTATGCAATTGATTCATATGTTGTGTTTATTTGTTGCATCTGCTAGTTATTATATGAGCCTTGTTTACAGTCGAATGTATGTATGCATTGTCCCGTCGCAGTAATATAGAAGGATAAACATAAGTTGAAGTCTTTGTCATGTTGTATGTGGGTTCATTTATGCTTTGCATGAAACAATCACTAGTCGCAGTGTTAAACAGTCCGGTATGTTGAGTCTTGCAAGTCGACACGAACAACGCTAAGTGCGCTGAGCCGCGGGAGTAGGATATCGCAGGGAGGCGATACCGCACCGGTAGAGGAGCTGCGATGCGCGATACCGTAGGGTAAGAACTTAGCGTTGGAGAGGAAGTTACGTGTCGCCTGGTGCACGGCGAGGCGATAAGGCTGGGGTCATCGCGAGTCAGTGGAAGTTGCGCGACGCGGAAAGGGACCGCGCAACAGGAAAAGAGAGATCTCGTGGTCAGAAGAGCTGCGAGATGAGGAGATCATGCGACGTGAGCAGAAGGGTCACGCGACGCACAGAGAAGAGGCCTCGCGGCTAGCAGAGCTGCGAGTCACAAGTAGGCTGCCACAAAACCTGGTCCAAGACGCTTGAGTCCTTGGCCAACCCATTAGAAACACTTCGGGTGAGACTTCAGACCACTTTGCGGTCTGTCGCCGAAAGGGCTAGTGAGCTAGGGGTGTTTTTGGTTAAACACAGTAAACCTGGGTCTGCCCATGATAGCCAACAAACGGTTCCATTGCGGGTTTTGAACAAATAGAGCACTGATGCTCTGGTGGCGCCCTACTAGAGACGAACTCAATGAGTGGGTTTGGTCTAACCAGAAAGAGTTTGCTGAACGAGAGAACAGGAGTCCTAAAGTGAACACAGAGGCCTGGTTACAAAAACATATCATTACAGACATCCATGCGATATTTTTTGCGACCTTTGGGAACGAGCTTTACGACTGGTTATCAAAGTTAACTGATACAGGCATATTCAAAAAGAAAAGAGACGTTGTCTAGACACCGGAGCTAATTCAGACCGTGAAGAACCTTGATAATCCTATC
The DNA here is from genome assembly GCA_001517045.1 of Pseudotsuga menziesii. NCBI lineage: Eukaryota > Viridiplantae > Streptophyta > Pinopsida > Pinales > Pinaceae > Pseudotsuga > Pseudotsuga menziesii. The sequence goes on along the minus strand of LPNX010124325.1, from coordinate 164,158 downwards.
ATGAGGGCAGTAGACTTCTGGCTTGCGAGTGTGCTAGAAGGCTTCGTCACAGAGTTTGCAGTGGACCAGAGAAAAAGCTTCAGCGAGGCTGAGCGCTACTTCTTCAAACGATATCGTGGTAAGTACCTAAGATCTTTAAACTTGTCCATTAAGATGCTATTACATGAAAAAGGAACAATGGATTTAGTTTCAGATGAATAAGTAGAAATAGTAATGTCACAAGAGTTTGAAAGTGATTTTGATGACATTGGACGAACACGTAGTGGAAAGAAGTATAAAGTAGATTTCAAATCTCCAATATTTGAAGACAGTTCAGATAATACTAGACAGCAGAGTCATAGTACCACAGAAGGAACAGAGGGGGGTATTCCTTACCACCCTTACACCCCACAGAAACAGACCGGGACTCGGAACAATCCCGTAGGAACTCCATCCAGTAGCTCACAGACAGTACCTACCACCGCTACATCACCTCCACCTACACCGCCAAGTGGTAGTAACACAGTAAATCAACATCCACCACGAAGAAATAGAATGGGGGATGATATGAAGCTACCTACATTTAAGGGAACAAGGGCAGAAGACCCAGAGTAGCATTGGTTTCTATGTGAAGCCATGTGGACCATTAAAGGAATCAATGACGATAATCTTAAACTTGTACAGTTGGTCACCACACTAAGAGATCGAGCCTTAACATGGTATATAAAGTACACCACAGTACCTAGGACAATTGTCCAGGTCAAGACCGCCATGATTAAAGAGTTTAAGAAACCTAAGTCTGAGTCATAGTGTATTACAGAACTCAAAGACATCAAGCAGTTATCTACAGAGTCGGTGTGGGACTTTGATCAGAAATTCAAATCCCTTATCGACCAAGTCAGTTTTGACTTCGCGCCAGAGCAGCATAAGGAATGGTTTATTGCAGCACCGCTCCCTCACATTAGACTGTCATTAATGCAGCAGAAACTCCAGATGCAGGATGACGCATTGGAGATGGCAATGAAACTAGAGGCTTCACCTCTAGCTGAGAGCAGTGTAGGCATGGCAACTTTACAAAACCAGTTGGCTAATCTCACGCTACAGTTGCATGAGCTTAAGAAAGGGAAAGAGGTTGCACAGGACATATGGTGTGTAAAATGTAAAGCACAAGGCCATAGTAAAGACAATTGTCCGGTCTTTGTAGAATATATAGCGACAGGGGCTCCAAACCCCTTACCACAGATCCACGGGACGTGGTGTGAAATATGAAAAACACGAGGACATCTACCTCACCAGTGCCCTCTACTTCAGAAGTACGTGCAGACACCTAAGAACTTATACTGCGTCTCCTGTAAGTCTGTAGGCCATGATGAACACGATTGCAGAGCCTATGATATCATGGTTGGAGCAAAGCAAGACTTGTATAGGGTCCAGCAGTAGGACCACAGCATGATCCGGCTTATGGAGGCCGTGGAGGAGGATTCAGAGGACGAGGCCGAGAAGGAGGATTTGCACGAGGAGAAGGCTTTGGCAGAGGAGAAGGTTTTGGCCATGGTCGCGGACCAGTTACCTGTTACAACTGCGAAGTTGTAGGACACTATGCTATGGACTGTCAGAGCCCCACTACCACTTGTAACTACTGCAAATCTTATGATCATACTATAGAGGAGTGTCCTACCTTGATAGCTAAGATCAGAGAACCTAAGCCAGCAACACACTAGAACATCCAGCTTATTGCTGCTGAGCAGTAAGAGCCAGAACCAAGAGTCAATATTGTGACTCGCAGCGGTGTTTCTACCAGTGGGACATCGCAGGAGACGGAAAAGAACACAGGACAGGAGTGGGTGCGCAGAGCTCCTAATAAAGCAACACCATTCGACCTGCAGAAGAACAAACAGACATTTCAGGAAGCTAAGACTTTCTTTGATGACCCTATGCAATCAGGATCGTAGGTACCATCGTCTAGGGGTGTACCGCAGCAAGCACCTTGTGGCGATAGCCTTGTACAGACATTGCAGGCTACCACATCGGGAATATGCGATGAGGATGAGATGATGGGAAGTGTACACTTCTTCCTACGGAGTTGTCTAAAACTTGTAAGAAATGAGCAAGCATCATAGATCAGTGTCAGCCATCCTCTTCCGTGAGCAGTACACAACGTGCTATTCATAATATTACGGGACATACAAGAACATGAAGAGAAATGCGACTCACAGTGCAGGTTGGAGAATTTGAAATGGATGAGGTAATCCTAGATCTAGGATCAGATGTAAATGTTCTGACTAAGAAGACATGGGAACAGATGGGTAGCCCTAAGTTAATCAGATCGCCTATCCATCTGAGATTAGCTAATCAGCAGCGAGTGTCACCTCTGAGTCGGTTACCGCAGGTGCTAGTTGACATTGACGGAGTTCGCAGCTTTGCGGACTTTGAAGTTATAGAAATCATTGGCGATAGTAGACCGTATCCAGCATTACTAGGCATTGATTGGGCGATCGGTAACATGTTCGTTATCGACCTAAAGAGAAGACAAATGACCTTTGAGGATGTGTAGATCCGGTTCATCGCATCATTGGATCCTTTTCAGGGTCCTAGATATATTGAACCTATCCGAGTAGAGGAGGAGGCACGTAACATGGAGAGTCTCTATTAGATGACCACGAACCAGAGCGACTACATCAATCCAACCGCAGAACGGAATATTAGTTGGCAATGTGACAGCTCATGCGCATCAGATTCAGATGTTGGTCTAGAGAAATGGCAGAACAGACTTCACGAAGTCTCAGCGCGCAGATGCGCGTACTTGACTAAGTCACTACGATGGATTGGCGCAGAGATCAATGAGATTCCATCCTTTCATGGTCTAACATATATCCAGGACTTTCTCGAGCAGTTTGAACAACAAATCCCTCATGAGCAGAGGATCGCAGCTATGGACCTTGCAGTACGAGCCACACCTGCAAGATGGTGGTATGCACATAAAGAGAGTATCGCATCATGGGATGATATTAAAAGATTGATGGCGATCAGATTTTCTGATGACAAAGAGTATGTCCAGTAGAAATACACAGGAGAGAGTGACCCCAGAACACACATTCAGACATGCGAACAGAGTTGGTCATACATTCCCGAGGATGAATGGGTTCACCGATTCATTCATACTTTGGATACAGTTCCAAGGAACTGGTATACAGAGACTGAACTGCACAAGGGAACAACAACATGGACCCTTATGATAAACAGCTTCCTACTCACCTTCACTTTTGAATCTGAGTATCCAAGTGTTGATCAGGCCCTACAAGTAATAAAGAGTAAGATATTTGAGGATTGTACCATATCAGTGTCAGCTCAACCTGAGTGGGCTATCCAGCTAAAAGAGGCGTTAGAGTGTTATAATTTTGCATCTGAACTAGAGGAGGAGGATGAGGATCCTCGTAACACCAACATCCCGGAGTCGGAAGGGACTCACGATGTTGAGGGACCACAGTTAGAAATTCTAGCAATTACAGAGTCCATCAAGATAAAAAAAATCAATATTGGCACAGACACAGAGCCTAAGTTTGCCTCTATTGGAGACTATTGGAACGATGAAATAGTCGGACAAATTGCAGACTTGTTACATGACTATCAGGACCTATTTCCCACCAAGTTCACAGAGATGAAGAGAATAGTCGAAGACCTGGGAGTCATGAGGATACCATTGAAGGAGGATGCTAGACCAGTGAAACAACGTCCTTATAGATTAAATCCACGCTACAAAGAAAAAGTAAAGGATGAGATCGATAAGATGCTAGCAGCAGGCATCATTGAACCGATAGAAGAAAGCGAATGGGTTAGCCCCATGGTCGTACAAGAGAAGAAAACCAAAGGAGACATCAGGATCTGTGTCGATCTGTGCAAGCTCAATGATGCATCACTTCACGATCCATTTCCGACACCGTTCATTGATGAGGTATTAGACAACGTGGGAGGACAGGAGGTCTAATCCTTCACTGATGGCTTTTCAAGCTATCATCAGATGAGAATCCATCCAGAAGATCGATCTAAGACCACCTTTGCAACAGAATGGGGCTCGTTCCAGTATACGGTAATGCCCTTTGGTCTTAAGAATGCACCATCTATATTTTCTAGAGTAGTAGTTGCTGTATTTAAAGAATACATCCATAAGTTTCTAGAAGTATATTTTGATGATTGGACTGTATTTGGACTAATCGACAAGCACATAGGAGATCTAAGACTGATGTTAGAGAAATGTAGGCAGTACCAGATTTCTCTAAACTTGAAGAAATCTATATTTTGTGCACCATTTGGTATTTTGTTGGGTCACATTGTGTGCAGACAAGGCTTGATGGTAGATCCCGCAAATATTTCCATCATGGTAAATATTCTAGCACCCAACTCAGTCAAGCAACTGAGGACAGTACTTGGTCATACCGGGTATTACAGAAAGTTCATCAAGGGCTACGCAAAGATTACAGCACCAATGGAGAAATTGCTAAAGAAAGATGTAAAATTCCTATGGAATGAGGAATGTTAGCAGAGTCTAGACACACTTAAAGAAAAAATGGTTACAGCGCCCATCCTAGTATTTCCAGATTGGACTAAGCCATTTCATGTACATGTGGATGCATCTGGCATCGCACTAGGGGTTGTCTTAATGCAACCAGGAGAAGGGGATATTGATCATCCTATCGCATATTCCAGTAGAAAGCTATCAACAGCAGAAAAGAACTACACCACGACAGAAAGAGAAGGCCTAGCTATGGTGTATGCGCTGCAGAAGTTTAGGCACTACCTATTGGGTGCCTCATTCAAGATGTTTACTGACCATTCTGCATTGAAGTATCTGGTCAATAAGCCAGTGTTAGGGGGGAGAATCTGCAGATGGTTACTCCTCTTTCAGGAGTATGATTTTGAAATCATTGTGAAACCAGGAAGATTGAATGCTGGACTTGATCATCTGTCACGGATAGACTCAGGAGAAGAGCCAAGTAACCTAGAGGACAATTTGCCAGATGCGCAGTTGTTTTCTATCCAGATCGCAGACGACTACTATGCTGATATTATTCACTTTCTCACTACAGGATTAGTGTCTGATGAGTTTACTAAGCAGCAAAAGAAGCAGTCGGTTGTTAAAGCAGTAGACTCCACCCTAATCGCAGGACACCTATATAAGTTGGGTCCGGATGAAGTTTTGTGCAGATGTGTGATGCCGCATGAAAAAGACGCTATTATCAGAGAGGCACATTCAGGAACCACAGGAGGTCATTTCGTAGGAAAGCCGATTGCACAGAAAATACTAGATGCAGGATTATGGTGGCCTACGTTGCATAAGGACACCAAGAACTTTTGCAGATGTTGCGATATCTTCCAGAGGGTAGGAAAACCCTCGCGATGCGATGAAATGTCGTTGCGACCACAGGTTACGCTGAGCGCATTTGACAAGTGGGCTATAGAATTTTTGGGTCCTATCAACCCACCAGGAAAGCGCACTGGTGCGAGATATATTATCACCAGGACAGAGTACCTCACCAGATGGGCAGAGGCCAAAGCGGTAAGAAACTGTGATGCTGCTACAGCCACACAGTTCCTTTTTGAGAACATCATCAGTAGATTTGGATGCCCCGTAATTTTGATGAGTGATCAAGGAACACATTTCTTGAACCGCACCATTGAGGCCTTGACAGAAGAATTCCAGATTCAGCACCAGAAGAGCACTCCCTACCACCCACAGGCTAATGGTACGGTGGAGGCCTTTAATAAGATTTTAGAAAACGCTCTTACTAAGGTCTGCAACAGCCAAAGGAATGATTGGGACCTCAAATTTAACGCTGTATTATGGGCGTATAGGACCACATGCAAGAAACTTACAGGACACACACCTTTCAGCTTGGTATATGGATAGGAGGCTGTTGTGCCTATGGAGTATATTCTTCCCAGCTTAAGAATCGCTCAGATCACTAGGATGACTAATACAGACACAGTGGAGGAAAGGATAGCACAGCTGCTTGCCTTAGAGGAAGACAGATTCATCGCCGGATTCCATCAGAAAATGCAGAAGGCACGAGAAAAAGCTTGGCATGACAGACACATTGAGAGTAAGACTTTCCAGATCGGAGATCTAGTACTCCTCTATGACAATAAATTCATTAAGTTTCCAGGGAAGTTCAAGACGCATTGGCTGGGGCCATTTCAGATACAGCAAGTTACAGAGGGAGGTTCCGTTCAGCTTAGCCAGTTGAATGGAGAGCTTCTTCCCACATTGATTAATGGCAGTAGGCTTAAGCTCTATAGTGATAGCCACCCCACCTCTCAGCCCTAGCTTAGCCAGTTTATGGTGGTGCAGATGTCCAGTGTAGTTAAAAGGAGGCATCGCACTGGGAACTAGTCTACACCGACAGGTATTATAAGTATGAGGAATCGCATAAGGTCGGTTCATTTTGCGCAAGTCAACACTGGCTTGCAGGAAAAAAAAAAAAACGCTTGTTTGTTTGCGCAGGTGATGCGGTGTTGCAGCGCAGCAATGCAATGTTTCCCCGTGCCACGTACCCAGTTTTGCAACCGACAGAGGGCCAGTCAAGTCACCTTCTGACAGGCAGTTAATGAGGAAATGACCGGTATACCTTACCGTAGATTTGGCAGCAGCATAATTAAGTTTCTAGATTTGGCAAATCTTCGACAAGACCGGCGCCTGTACACACACGCTTCGAGGGAAATGTGATCGAATTTCAGTATTTATTGAGGATCGGATGACGGGTGTGGTCTCGTCCATGTAATTATTACGACCGACGGGTTCAGTCTAGATGAACGTTGCGTCCGGGATTGTTACCTTCAGCATAAAAGCAGAAATTGATCTTTCGAGAGGGTTACACTTGCAAAAACCCAAGAGCTATAGAGTAAGCTGTTAAGAGTTTCCTGTGCAGAGTTCACCCCATTACAGAGTGCTGTGATTCCTAGAGTTCGAAGCCATTACACGCCCAGGATACTCCATCGAGTGGGTTCTGCCCGAGGAGGAACCTTTAGAAGACATGCTGAGACATTTCGACCTTGGTGGCCGTATGTCCGTTATGACGACGTCGCCCAGGGTTGTGAAATTAGGAATATCACAGGTCAGACAGCCGCTAAGGATGAAGATTCAAGCGCAGGATGTAGAAGATGTCATCAAATTCTCTGCTAAGGAGAAGAAGAAATCCGAGCCGATCACTGAAGATAAGAAAGCAGAGCAGAAGAATGATGAGAAGAAATCTCCCGCGAGGAAGAAAGTAAAAATGAAGAAAAGACGGCAACGGGAGAAGGCCGTCGACCTATCTGATCAGCTAAGAGAAGAACAAGAGATTGCCGAGGCAAAGAAGCGAAAATCTGGCAATCAGAGGCAGCATGAATACCTGGAGCGACTTGCTAAGAAGGAAAGTGAAAGAGGACAGCAAACCCAGCAAATGGTAGAATTCCAACATGCAGACAAAGGCTTGTTCTCTGAATGGAATTCATGGTTTGTATCTCTTTCACATAGAGGGCTCCAGGCCGAGTGGCATGTTTTGAGAAGCCTGGAAGATATAGATTTATATCTTCCTTATAGCATGAGCTCTAACCCAGATAGAGAGGAGTTCTCGTGATACCAGGGATTTGAATCCTTATGGTGGGCACAGTGACAACAGGTCTTGCAGTGGCAAGACTGCGAGCATAATAATAAGGAAAGGTAAGAGAGACCTACGAACTAAGTTAACAGAAGACGCCACTATTAGTCAAGCTTTGCTTGACTCGGCACGAGAGCGTGTCGCAACGATGTAGGACGAAGTCGCAGGACTTCGAGACAAGTTGCAACGGACTTCGTAGGAAGCCAAGGAGAAGCTACAGCAGGAGAAGCCCGCTGGTAGTGGCTCGGGGATGACCCACAAGTAAGTGTTAGGGGACTGTTGGAGTAGGGTCCCGCAGCTACAGAAGAAGCTGCTATTTTGACGGATAGATAGTTTTGGCGGAGATACAAGAGGCAGAGCTACGACACTGTAGCAGGTTTCTAGCTACAGATCAGAGCCGGAAACCATGACGTAGAAGGAAGAGAAGTCAAGGAAGATGACGATACCTGAGCGGCCGAGAAGAGAGAGCTCACCCACTGCATTGAAGGCAGCGGTGAAAGACAGGAGGGCTCAGCTACCTTCATAAAGGAAAAGGAGCAATGAGGCCGAGGTATTGAAGACAAAGGATAGAAACAGGGAAGCAGCGCCAGTACCCATTGTCATCGCTGGGAAGCATGGAAGACTGCAGGAAGCTGTGGTGAAGGGAAGCGGTGCATAGTACCCATGATCAGCGTCGGGAAGCATGGAATACTGCAGAGAGCTGTGGTGTGACGGATAGCGGCTACCTCAAAGTACAGATACACCGACTATCACTAGTTAGGGTTTTGGGTTACTGTTGGGACAGGCCCACAGTGTTGTAATGGAGAGACCTTCGAGCTGCCTATAAAGGGATGTATTTTGTATTGTAAAAGGTTGGAATTTTGAGCATTTTAAGCCATCCAGCTAGCTAGTTATCCATTGAGTCCGTTAGCTCACAGTTACCTTGTATTGTAAAAGAGTTGAGCTCTGGTTCTGTTATTAGCGGTAGTATCTTATTGTAACCAGTAGCTGGCTCATAGAGCATGCATGTAACGATCCGCAGGGATCGACAGAGAGGGAAGATTATATTGTAAGAGATACAATATAGAGATAGAAAAGAGATCTAAGAGAGAATATCTCTAGCTGCATATGCGGTGCAGCAGAACTGTGTTTACCTTCCCCTGAGCTATAATAGAAACACAGTTTTGTGGATGTAACTTCCATCCTAGAGGTGAACCACGTTAAAATCAGGTGTTATTCGATTGATTCATATGTTGTGTTTATTTTTTGCATCTTTTAGTTATTATATGAGCCTTGTTTACAGTTGAATGTATGTATGCATTGTCCCGTCGCAGTAATATAGAAGGATAAACATAAGTTGAAGTCTTCGTCATGTTGTATGTGGGTTCATTTATGCTTTGCGTGAAACAGTCACTAATCACAGTGTTAAACAGTCCGGTATGTTGAGTCTTGCAAGTCGACATGAACAATGCTAAGTGCACTGAGCCGCGGGAGTAGGATATCGCAGGGAGGCGATACCGCACCGGCAGAGGAGCTACGGTGTGCGATACCATATGTTAAGGACTTAGCGTTGGAGAGGAAGTTACGTGTCTCCTGGTGCACGGCGAGGCGATAAGGTTGGGGTCATCGTGAGTCAGTGGAAGTTGCGCGACGCGGAAAGGGACCGCGCAATAGGAAAAGAGAGATCTCGCAGTCAGAAGAGCTGCGAGACGAGGAGATCGCACGACGCGAGCAGAAGGGTCGCGCGACGCGCAGAGAAGAGGCCTCACGGCTAGCAGAACTATGAGTCGCAAGTAGGCTGCCACAGAACCTGGTCCAAGATGCTTGAGTCCTTGGCCAACCCATTAGAATCACTTCGGGTGAGACTTCAGGCCACTTTGTGGTCTGTCCCCGAAAGGGCCAGTGAGCTAGGGGTGTTGTTGGTTAAACACAGTAAACCCAGGTCTGCCCATGATAGCCAACATGAAACTCTGCTGATTCAATTGCAATGCCGCCCACAACACACTTCAAGTCACGTGCATATCAACTGCCATGCGGTAACCACCTCTCCTGTTTGTCGCACACAATCTTCATTTTCTTTTTCTGTTCCGCTGGCTTTGTTGTTTGGTTGCTTGCTTTTCACCTACAGACTTAGAAAACGAGGAATACCAATTGCTTGCTTGCTTACTCACACAATGTTACTGGAATAGCAGTGAGTGAAGAAGTCAGTCACTTCGTTTACTGCCACGATGAAAGAAGCTGCCCGGTTTCCGCAGGTGGCTTTGACAGGAATCCAGTTTGGCCTTGCATCGTCCAGGGAAATTGTAAGTGGATGCACGAAATAGAGAAGAATAATGGGAAATCTGGTTCTTGTTTACTGCAATTCTGAGGCAAATAATATATTTTATATTATAAATCAGTTAAAACTCATTTTCATGCCAATTTAGTTGTGAATGTGTATGTTAAACAAAATATAGCACTTTTTTTTTTGGTTGGGAGTACACTTTTAACCAGTTTATTAGCCTTCATGACTCTCTCATCTTTGGTAATGAGCTTATAATTTTCTTGTTATGAGCAGTGAGGAATCTTGACAAAACCTGAGGTGGGGTTTGGCTGGGGTGGGGTCGCTGGTGGGATGAAGAGGGTTTAATAAACTTGTTTGAGCAATTACGAACTAAATTATTTTTCTGGGAAAGGTACCACCCAAAGGCTAAATAATTGGCATTGTATAGGAAAGGGCTCTTAATTTGTTGAAAGACAGAAACTAGCCATGATCCAAGGTCATTTCCGCCAAAATAGCATCATGCAAAGAATTGCTAATTTCACAGAATTAGCCATTTGACAGTAACTCTGAAAATCATGGTTATTGTAACTTCTCATGAAGTTTCATAGAAATTTTATTATAGACTAGATTGTTTGTTTTACAAAAACGTTACACTAAAACAAAAATGTTTCACAAATTCAAACCCCTATACAAGGATGCAACTATTCAAGCTTTGATTGGGAATATGGACTCACCATCGCTACCCTGTAGCATGACAGAAATATCATGTAATTTAGTATTTTATGTAGCTTTGTATTTTAGAAAACGACGGTCATTTAAGTACTAAATTTAGCAGGGCCTTTAGACCGTGCAATCACCGAGAGCACCCTTATCTCCTCCACTCTCGCTCACTCATGCAACAAGCTCTGGCAGCAGCAATGGCGGCCCAAACTATCATCGCTGCCTCTATGACATTTCCTTTAACATTTTCAAATAGCCACCATCCGATTCAATAGGAGTTCAAGGGGTCCATGGTTCAAATCCCACAGAGGGTATTTTCCTTTGCGCCTACAGCCCGGGCACTGACCGTGGTCGCGAAGACAAAGAAGGCCGTCGTGGTGCTTAAGGGGAGTTTGCAGGTTGAGGGTGTCGTTACTCTCTTGCAGGAAGAAAATGGTATTCCATTTGATTTATTTTCTCCGTTATTTGCGTTCAAGTTTTTTCGTTATTTGTTGTTCATTTGCGCCAGTTCTGCGCCAAGAGTTTTGGTTTTATAAGCACTAAAGGAGCAATAGGGTAACTACTCGTAGTTTTTTTTTATGTTTTCAGTTGTATTGTGTGTGATTTGCATTTTCTTCAATGCTTGTGGTGTCTGATTTTTTTCTCTTAAATATCGAAGGCTTTGTAAGTTATTTGTTTATTTATTGATATTTTTTTTTGTTCGGGGAAAATGTTGTTTTTGTGGGAAGACTAAGATTGGACTGGCACTAAGGAATACTTCAAGATTTGACTTGGGAAATTTTAAGATAACCACTTCATTTAAAAGAAATAATTAATATAGAAGTATGTGTTGTCTATATGATGCACATTTTCAATAATAGCTCCTATAAAACCCCATGGGTTCTGGATAGTTGGCAGCTCTGCTAAATGCCTGTTGTGAAATCAGGCCAGGCAAGCAAAATGGGGACTTATTGGTTTTATCTGTGCCATTTTATAGACAGACAACGAGCTTGCGAATTAGACTACCGAGTTACTGAGTCAATCTGACTGGCAGTTGACTCCTGCCATACAAGAGACAGATTCAGAGGAGTTGGTTTAACTCGGTTTCCTCAAAGAGCAGAGTCAAAGTGGGGAGGAGATTTGAAATAGGAAGAGTCTTGTAAACTGGTTGCAAAAATGAGATTAATTTTTGCCATCTTTTGCAACATTTACCATTAATTGTTAAAAGCTGACATTCTCAATTCTCTTGTATATGCAGTGTATGGTGGGGATTAACCCACAGTGGATTAGTAAAGGTGTTTCTTTTGCTTGGGAGATGTGGAAGGTTCAAATCTCTTCCCAATGTTAAAGTCGTTTTGTACTTTATGCAACCGGTTACTTCACCCCGAAGTGATGGAAATGCATTCCGGCATTTCAGAAACATTTCCATGTAAGAAACGCCTTTGAAGCACGGCTGAAACATTTCAGTGGCGTTTCAAATCTCGACGTGCTGTATTCTCCAGTTGAGATGGTGTATGGATTCTTTCAGCCAACGTCTTGACCATTTCAGCAGACATTTTGGTCAGTGTATATGCTTGTTTCAACCGTTGCAATGGGTTACCAAAAAGAAAACAAAATATAAAAAAATATTGCTGACACTAATTTCTTACCATTCAAGTTTATAAATAAGAGAGCTTGGGCCTTTTTTAATCATAACTATTTTTTTGGCTTTATTTTCTAATTCGATACTTTTGGCTTTGTTATATATATATATTGGACACATCTTAGCTCTCTCATATCCTGATTTTCTAAAAATTGTTGTATCCAATTCAGATACTGTATCCATATCTGTAACACTTAGGTGCCGCATTAATGTGGAGTTGGGGTTTGTAGCTCCCCATGGATCATTAAATGCGAATTTTCCATTTACATCATAACCATTGGATCAACGAAAACAGTGTTATCTACCTTCATCGCCATTAATCCAAGAAAAATCAAATGAAACAACAACTGGCACGAGTAAAATTCTTACTAGCATGTCAATAAATTGATCCAAGATGAGCTTCCAAACTGAGGGCCCGGGATGGTTTTCCAGCTCGTTCCAACCCCATTTTTTCCACCATCTCTTGACATGCTCACTTCTCAGCCCCCATCTGATATATATTTCTACTTCAAATTCTTGAGCACAATCCTTTTCATATCTAGCCCAAGCAGGAAAAATTTTCCAGTCGAAGGTCATTACGCATAAACTCTTTCTCTTCAAAAAATCAATCAGCGCACTTCTACCAACTCACCACCATTGACAAAACTTGAAGGTTGAAATTTGCAGGCTTGAATCTGAGGGAGAGAACGTTAAGTTCGGGGATGTCATGGCTATTGAGGAAGACAGAATCGATGGGTGGTTCCCAAATCCTGTTCAGTGCTTGAAACTAACAACCTTTTGCAAATGAAATGAACAAACCCTCTTGGCTTACGTGTTGATTTGAAAAAGTAACGAATATGTATTTTCCTTCATCTATCACAATAGTAATACAATGTTCGAGGACGATCCAATTTTGGAGGTCGATCAAGGCTATCTCGATTCTTGATCATTCTTTTATAAGTTGTTGAATATCCACCGAAAGTGTACAGAAAGCATGGGTAGTGCATCGAATCTGTTTAAGTATTGGAAGTAGTCCGAAAGAGCATATACCTGTGTTTATAGAAAGTTTACTATTTGGACCTTTCTTTTCTTTTTTTTAATATGAACCATAAGAACAACATTTCTCAAGAGTATATTTAATGGTTTTCAAGTCAGATATATCAGTAATTTGTGATTTAGTAGAGGTTTAGATGTTTCTGAGCCTCTATCCCAGGGATAGCCTATCTTTCTAGCCTCGTCACAAGGGGCCAATGAGTAACCCTACCCCTTTGTTTTGAACCTGTGACTTTCAAGGAAATAAGATATTTTATTGAGAACCTAAACATTAGACAATCTGAATCTAATTTTTTCCTAAATTTTTTAAGTTAAAGTGATTTGCAGTTTAGTTTGTTGTAATTGGTTGAAATTAAAATTGCAATTTTAATAATGAAAATAAAAATTTTCTCAAAATTTATAAAAAAAATGTCGATAGTATAAATTAGTGCAAATTGCATCTCAAAATTACAGTTTTTTGGGGTTAGTATGCATATCTACAATTAATTAAATTGTTGATAGAAGAAGTGAGATTGGAAGGTGATGTTTTGTTTTAACGAAAAATTATTTAATAAAATTTAGATTTGATAATTAAATTCTATCATTTACCAAAAAAGTTTACACTTTAAATGAATTTTAAACCCAATTTTCATTAAAACAATTATATTTTACAATTTTAGCTAATAAAATTTATAATTCAAACTATTCCTAAAAAACTTTTCCAAATTGTTAAACAAAAAAACTCACCGAAAAATTAAGGTCCATTTGCAATTTTTTGGGAGGGCAACAACGATGAAAACGTAACTAATTGGAAATTATATAATTGAACAAGTTTGAATGAGTTCGAATTGGTTAGACATAATGGGCTGAGTCTTTTGGTATGTAGTTATCAGATAAGGGTACATAGTGTTGAACTGTTGTATTTAAAGCAAAAACCACTTAGTATAACAGAGAAACGATTTCTAATAAAAATTGTATTGGGTTTCTGTGATTGTACCTACAAAATATGGCCGATAAATCGACAAAGGTAGCTTTTGAAGTATACAAAACTTCAATACTTGAGAGGGCACTATGGTAACGATCACATCAGCAGTGGAAAACTCAAGCCCTTGGACAACTTTGACAGTAGAATCAATACAGAATATTTGCAAGAAATCTAAATATTGGGAAGAAAATAATTCCTGGCATGTGCCAAACCTATTTACATTGTTAAAGTTTAAATAAAACCTGAAAAAAATTATATATATAAAACAAACCGTTTTTATTTATTTGTTGTTGATTATGGAAAGATTAGATACAAGTAAAGATGCTAATCTTTATGAAACTTTCAAGTTAACTTGCAACAACATATGAAAATTTCGGGGACATTGCCACCACGTAGAAATGTTCCCGACGTTGGCAATGTTCCTGTCGTTTACTTATATTCTAATTCTAAAGCAAAGGCAATGTTCCTGACTTCCTATTCTAAACCGTCCGCCATGCCTGAATTCCAAGAGTGTCATGAATTATTCATTCGGGTCGGGTGGAACCCTTTCTTATCAGCCTTGCAGGGGCATGATGATGCCATTTCACTGCAATTCTTCCTTGGATTTGATGTCCATACTACACAGTTTAGAGCCCTTAGTATTGTCGGTCTCTAAGGAAATGGTTGGCCAAGATACGGGGCTTCCACAAACTAGTGATTGATGGTTTAAGAATTTCAAGATATCACATCAGAGTTATGATTATGTCTTCAAGCCAAAGTTTTTAACTATGAATGGCGATGAAGGCTTTTCCAGGGTTTGGATCAGAGAAGATTTCATCAACCCTTTAGTGGTCATCAACAAAATCATCACCTGTGAAGGTAGATTCTCTACATTTAAGACTTGTCATTTTCGTTTGTTATCGCAATTCGAATTTTCAGACGAGGATTTGTTTAGTAAATTTAGTCTGAAATTGAAGTCTGTGAGAGAATCATTCAGTGCTAAAGATATACATTTTTGTTGGGCTGATATTCCTCCAATATTTCCATCCCATGATATCATAGAATGTGAAATACGCAGAGAACAAGTTATTGAGACTTTTAAGGCAATGCAATGGAGCTTTGTATCTCTGGATATGCTACTTGTGACCTCCAAATCGGTGCGAGGTGCCCTTTGACCTAATTTGGCCAACTATTGCTTATCCCAGTAGTATGTTTATGTTTACAAGTAAGCACTATAAGAATATCCTTGGAGACTTGAGCATGGAGGTTGAAGGAATTGATGGGAAGAAGATCCTTGGGGTCTTGAGCATGGAGGTTGAAGGAATTGATGGGAGGTCTGTAAAGGCTAGAATCTGTAAATTGCAATGCCTTGTACAAAATTTGGATTTCATGAAAGATTCAAGCACCTGCAACACAATTGCTGGATTGGATATTTCTACTACTATTTCGAAAAATAAAGCTGATCAGAAGAGATTACTGATTAACTGGGACAACGTTAAGATTCACGTTGCTGAGGTTTTTAAGAAGGAAAAATGCCTTGATTTGAGTTGTGTTGTATCTGAACGTGTTTTGCTTCGATGTTCCGTTTCAGCCAAGTCAGGGAATAAGGGTGAAGATATGGATGGAATTGGAGATGAAATTCTTAAGAGGATTCAATAGGAAAATGGTGAATTCTGTCAGGGAAAACCTGCCTGGCAGCTTATTTTAGGGTTTTTATCAAGTAAAAAATGCATGGCTTTGGTTATTGTTTCTAATGGCATGCCTAGCTGCCTTCCGTTATCTGCCATTATGGAACCTTTAACTGTCCATGTAGGCATGCTTTATATATTGGATTCCACTGTAGAGCTTAGAATTACTAGAACTCTTTCACCCACAGAAACTACTACTAGGAATTTTTGTCAAGAGAATCTTGATCATTTTGATGTTGTACAAGTTTCTCAAGGCATCAATGGATTGATAATTGCACCACAACAAGATAGAATAGATGTTGTTTCTGATAAATGTAAGGAACAATCAACCTTGTGTAAGAGAAAAAGAAAGAGGGAGATAGCTTTTGATGTGAGTTCCAAGAGATTGAAAAGCTCAGAAGTGAGTGCAGACACACCCAGTCAATATGATCTATAGCTTCTAAAATACAATACATGGGAACCATTATATACAGCCATTGTTCGTAGTATATGCAAGGCAGATCCTTCTAAAGCTACAATTCACCCAACCATAAAATTGGAAAGTAGATATAAGAAAGCCAGGGAGACTCAATCCAAAATTTTAAGGTTCTTAAGCTGTTGGTTTGCTAAGAATTCCAAAAAATTAAATATCGATCGCAATGTTCAGCTCAAAGTTAGCAAGCTGAATGAAGAGGCCATGGCAGTACTTGAGAAACCTACCATGGAGCCTGAACCAACCGGGGATAGCTCTAATTCTATTCTTGAAAGCACATTACCCATTGACCCAACTTGAGCTTCTGTTCCTCCTAGTGATTCAGAAAATGCAGAGACACTATTTGTCGGGTCTCTCGATGAAAAAATTCAATACGCAGTCTGCCATGACGAAATTGATGTTGGTACTATAGCCAAACACATTGTGCAACAATTGATATCTAATTTAGAGCTTCAATCTGTGGAGAAGAATTATGAGTCCAGTGATAAAGAGAACCTGTCAATTTGTGAACAAGTTACGAACATGCTTTTGAAGGAGCCCAAGGAATTGGTAGCCAAGTACAAGGAAAGCCTGCTTCCTTGTTCATCTTCTGCATACACTTCAGAAGACAAAGTTAGAGAGTATCCATTTTTGTTTCTGTACTGACCATTAGTTCAAAATTCTTCTATTCAAATTGAACGATTTTTATCACTTGCAATCCTTAACTTTGGCTATAGACATGAAATGCAAATTTTATTTCGCATGGAGATTCTTTCTGCACTAAATGTTGCAGGACTGGAAGAAGAGGTGAAGGAGACTTGTATAGAGGACATCTGCTACTTTTGGAAAACATTCAATTCAATCTGTCAGGAGCTATGGAGGGAAAAAATATCATTGAATTTGCAGATAGTCATCAAATCCAGGTTGTTGATTGATCCCTCTGCTTATTTAAAATTCTGTATGGGAGTATTGTTATATGAATCTCTATCGGAGATGAATGTAACTAGTCAATAATAATTTTTTGTGTATGCATCTCAAGTACATGGATTGTGTGCCCGAAATAATTGATAAAATCTATGGGCTCACGGATTTCCTTGAGCCGGATCCATCAACATCTTCTACAAATGAGTTGATGGCAAACAACAGCGTCGATCAAGAGAACATACTCCTCATGTTGACAAAGACGAGACGTGAAAAGAAACAACGTGATGGTGGGGTTGAATATGAGAAGAAATTGAAAAGAGCCCAATTGAAAAGAGAGCGCTCAAGGATATTTGCACATTTTGCAAGCAAAACTCCAGATTTAAACCGTCTTTGGGCTCCAAAGATAGTTTCTTACCCTAAAAAATCACAACGTGAGAGGCAGAGCCAAAAACCTAATGTGATCAAAGCAACAAATAAAATTAGAGACTTTCTTGGAGGTGAGGCCCTTCGTAGAAACACAGAATTCAATATATCTAAATCTGAAGCTGAAGATGAAAATGATGAAGACGATATAGTAAAATCGAAGTGCGAATACCCTGAAAAAGATAGAGATGATAAATTAAAACCGAAATGCGAATCACCAAGGAAGGTCTCTGCTTCTATTTTTAGAAATTTCATGGTTGATGGAGGTGGAGGAGGAGGTAAGGCAGCTGATGATGGGCTCACTGCATTGCATGAAAGAGTCCAAAGCGCAAGTCAAATTAAAAAGAATGAGCACTAAACATTATCTCTCTCCCGGAATTTAAACAATTTAAAAATTTGCGCTATACTAAATCCTAAATGAAATTTACTAAATCCTAGATAAAAGATCATAGTTAAATCCTAGATGAAAGATCATAGTTATATAAATTTCAGGACGAAAAGTTACAGTAACTACATATTCTCTTCTCTTCTTCAATTCGAACTGGCCACGATGATTTCTGTCAATTTCAACAATTTTACAAATTGAATTTTTCAGAATGATCAAAGGTTTACGCTTAAACGAATTACTGTATATTCTTTTTCACCTCTTTTTCACCCCAGTGCTAGAGGCTGCTATTCAAGAGTCAAGAGTCAAGGTTCCACCGAGGCTCCCTAAACCTATGGAGATTTAACCGTCATCTTTAAAACGGATGTATATTTAAAATAGATGTATAATGAATGTATGTTGATTTATTTTAAAAAGGATGTATCAAGATTATGGAAGTCGGATGAGAGCCATTCTGCAGTTTGAGAGCTATGCAAATTGTTTGTTGGAGACCCTTGTTACTACTATTCAAACCAGGGCCAAACACAATTAGGCAGCTTACAAATCTATACAAATTTCTTCAATGAAAACCTTCAATTGTACTAGTCATTTGGAAGAGTTAGTATTTGGACTCATAAAAAACAAACAATGAATGGGAGGGTGACAATCATTCCTCCCATTGGATGCCTTATTTGATCTTTGTTAGGGTGGCTTTGGAAATATAACATAAATTAAAAGAGAAAGATGCATTAATACTTTTGTTTACTCTTTATTTGTTAAGTTTGAATTGTGTTAAGTTAGTTAGCTTTATATGTATAATGATCAACTAAGTTTAAAAAGGTAAATTGTTTTAATTGAAAATATTTGTTTAGAAGTTTTTGTTTCAAGTTAAGGCTTAGGTTATGGATGTTAAAATTTTACATTTATGTTTATCTTTACATAAAATATTTATAATATTTAATAATTTTTTATTGTTCTTCAATATAAATAGATATAAGTTAATATTCAAATAAATTAATAGCTTATGAGTTCCTAAGAGAAAACAATGTTTAACTTAGACAGAAATAATTTAATAATAAACAAAAAAAAGATTGTTATCATAATGAAAAAAAATTGACTATAATAAAACTTCTTTTCATATCAACACTAGTTCTTGTATTAGCAAGATTTATAATGGGTTGTGTGTTATGGGAACATGAACCTACATAGCATCCATTGGTTTGGTTTGGGTATCCATTTATAAAGTTAATGAGAGTTACATGTAACATTATAAAAAATAAAAATAAAAAATATTATTTTGATAAGTGAATTGGAAATTTTAATAAGGTTTATTGTTGATTTTTGTAAATATATTTATTATCTAGATTTTATGCCAAATTTTAAAAAAATAGATTTATTTTGATGTTAAACTTAATATATTATTTAAATTATCTAAATTTGTATGTACATTAAGTGTATTTATTTTTTATATATAGGACAATTTAATATCATATAAATTTTATTTATAATTTATAGGTGGTTGAAAACTCTTAATTGACCTATGGAATGGAAAATGTCATATTTTGAATATGACACTTCATATAATCAACAAAAATTTTACCTATAAAGATCGTACATGGAGTGGTGTCCTCACTTTCATTGCCTTTCTTTTGCCTTTCTACCCTTCCTTTAGAGAATAAGTTACTTTTCAAGCCCAAATGTGCAACTCCAACAAAGAGGTGGGTACCATTTTAGAAGGAGAAGTTGGTTTCCAACTTTGATACTGAAGGAATTAACTTAACCACCCAACAAGCATCAGCAATTTATCATCTAGCTAATAAAAAATGGTTTATCCCCACATTGTATTTAGGCTTGTCTTTATGTCTTTCATGGCCTATTTGAGATAACCACCCAACAAGCATCGGCAATTTATCATCTAGCTAATAAAAAATGGTTCATCCCCACTTTGTATTTAGGCTTGTCTTTATGTCTTTCATGGCCTATTTGAGATGCAGTAGTCGTTCTCGCAAAGCTGGTAAAGCTCATCGTCACTTTGGATCCATTGAAATAGAACTTGAGTCTAGAGTCTTCTAAGTAGTTAAATCTCTACCATCCTCAAAAGGATGATGCCTAAGTAGGCTATAACAACATTTATTCTATTTTTATTGAGTTTTAAGTAGGCTATAACAAAATTTAATCTATTTTTATTGAGTTTTAGATTTTTGCATAGGCAATTGCAAACCACTAGCTATCACGAATGCAATGTCGGGGATTACTAACGAGTGATTGGAGTGCATTAGAATTAGAATATACATCATGTGGTAGAAATGTATAGAGAAATGGGAAAGTAAAGGTATACACACAATGTATATATAAATTAAAATTGTATTATGTCATTTATTTAATCAATAATAATAATTAGTTGCATATAACTGTATCAATATTTGTTTTAAGATGACCACATTATCTTGACCAAACTAGCAATGTTTTGAGAGAATTTTTTTTCCGCATAAACGAGTAGGAGTTTGTATTAAAAGAGGGTTATGGCTAGATACCAAGCAGTGATATTACAAAATGAGCCATCTTTTAGCAGAGCCAAGCAGTGATATTACAAAATGAGCCAGCTTTCTGCTAAAAGCTGTGAGTTTTGGGATACTACAAAATCTGCAATGACTATGTGCTTATAAGTCCGCCTAACATTCTTTAAAAAAGACTATATTCCCTGTATAACGTAAATTCTTAAGTATTGAACTAATACATAGATACATTTAAAAAACATAGCATATTTAAAAGATAAATAACCCTATTGGTTCTAAGCCGCTACGTGTTGGTCATTGTTGTTTCTATCCATGGTTGTGTCCGCATGAGGAGGAGGAGTCGAACCATGGTGCCTAAAGGCATCTGAAGTGGCATTGCTAGGAGTCATGCCTGAGTCTAATGCTTGGAGATGAGTGCTGAGATCCTCTTCTAGCCATGCCGACTTGTTTCCTTGTCATCCACCATTCCTTTTATCTGTTCAATCTCTTGTTGAATTTCCAGTATTTGATCTTGTTAATTACATGAGATACTAGACTCATACCCTTTACAAATCGATAACCTCCTCTTGGAGGGCCCTAACTTCCCTTCTCGAGTCCAAGATCTCCTAGGAGAGGCAACGAATGTAGGCCATTTCAACTGGTTGGCCTAATTTTTTTTGTCAACTGAAGTTGTTTTAGCTGAGAACCGACCAGGCTAGTGTCCCCCCTATCCTTCCAATGAGCATGCAATCTCTCTTTTGATGCCCACTAATGATGGTAGGAGCTAGTTTCCAAAGAAAGAACTAAACAAGACATTACAAAATTTATTATAAACCACCTTCATCAATACTCTCAACCTCAAACAAACCTGATCACCATACTCAACTAATGGCGGAGACGATCGAACCTCTAACGAATGTTGATTGTGCCAGTTTGATGAAGAATTTTCCAGATAAATTGGTTAAACATGGAAAGATCCTGGAAGTAAGCACAAATATCTCCTTGCAACTATCTGTAATTAATGGTATTTTCTCAGTTGTCATAAGGTATTCACATAAGATTTATGCTTGTGCCAAGTATTCATGAATATGGTTTGTGATAAATTTATTTACAAATTTTAGTTTTATTCATAAAAATCCAAAAGAAAACATTAACCATAAAAGAGAACATCTCATAAAATACTTGAAAGGAATGTACATGTAATTACTAGTATAGATGGATATTAAACTTTGAAATACTGCACACCAGGATGCTAAAAGATATGAGACTTTTTTTGGTTTTTTAAGCTTTGGGAGATGTTCTAGATTCCATTTTGTTTATGTTTATGATTAGCTGTCATATCTGTGTTTATGGATGCTGTATTGCGATGATAGTTTGTATATGGACTGGTGATGTTTTGAGAAGTTTTGTTGTGAATTCTGTTTATGGCTGAACTGAACTATTTTGCTTTTAGTTAAGCAAAGTTTTTGATGTGGCTATTCATATGAATATGTATATGAGCATATGAAAGATGATCATGAATGTTGAAGATGAATATGAGATCTATGATAACATGTATGTAATTTGTAATTGATGAGTGTATGAAATCTATATGAAGTTCTTAAGAGTGGTTTAAGAATTTTGTAAGTAACATTTTTGATAATGGACAATATTCAGTTTTGATATTGGTCCATTGAAGACTGTAATTTTGTTTTAACAGAAACTATAAAAGGTTTATATAAAAACAAGCTGTGCACAACCATTCATTACAGTAGTGGCATAATAAAGTATTTATGCAGATCAAAAATGCTGCACAGAGAGCCTATCCGAGGAGTTTTCCAAAAAACTTCACATAAAGTTTGTTCAAAACAGCTAATGCCGTGGGTAGTATATACCCTTACAAACTGATTACATATAAAAAGACAGTAAAACATTTAGCCATAACTAAAAGAAATAGATTAAGGATTGCTTCTAAAATTCCTTGGCTGAACTACAAACTCTTCCTCCATTGGGTGCTCAGCTTCTACAGTGGCTCCATTCACCCTGCTACCCTGGTTCATGGTTATGAAATGCTGAAGTTCTTCCTGAATCCTGGCAACTTTGCCCATGATCTCTCTAAGGTTGCTCTCATTATCATCAATCCGAGCATCGTGGTTGCTGATCTGCAAAGAGGTGTAGCTCACCGTTTCTCCCATACTCTTAACCTCCCGAGCAATTTATTTGTTATCCATTACGCTGATTGCAATCATTTCATACAAACGTCGCAGGTTCTTTTTGATGTCCATTATTCCTGCACTTTCACCAGCCTGGGACATTCTGTTTGCCTCTATCAAGATGTCTATTCGAGCAAATAGACTGTGTAAGGCACAAATAGAACCAGCAAGGGCACAGGCCTGATTCTCAACCGAAATTTCACTGAAAAAAATACTGAGCATAAGGAGTTCCTGTTGCAACGAGGAACCTCCTTGCCTTTCTCGACAAACCAAAGTGCCCACAGCACCTTCCTGCCACCCTGTGCAACAACAACCCAAGACCGAGCTTCTTCCCCAATTACCAAATTGCGAGGGTATACCTGCGTCGAGATTTGGAGACCGCAACGCTGAGAGAGAGCTGCATGAGCAGGTGGAGAAGGCTGCAAGAGCAAGCCTTTCCTTCATGAAGGAGCGAGTGATAGGGAGAGCATGCCATGGGAGACCTTGCAGCCACCCTTCTCCAATACCTGCAACTACATTCAGCAAAATTCGCACAGCCTCTTGAAAACCAGAACTAAAAATTGAAACGGAGTGAATAAACATATCGCTGCTGGGAGAGGACATAGTATAATGCTTGAGGAGACGTTGAGCATGCGAGGAAGTGAGACATTTAACCCAGGGCCAGATGGCCATTAAGTCTGCAGCGTCCGAGAGATGGATGGGACAGAAGAGAAGCCACGCAGCATGGGAAGGAGGGAAGGTAGGATAGCAAAATAAATGAAGGGAGCTGATGGTAAACAACGTGGAGTGGAGGCCAGCTATTGAGAGATGGTGTTGGGTGACGGATGGAGGGAAGGGGGGAGGGATAAGGGTCGAGGAAAAGGGATGGAGGAGGGGTAAAAAAGAGATGAGGGAGGAGGGATAAGGGAGAAGGGATAAGGAAGGGGAAGAGAAGTGGTTCAGAGGAAGGATAGGAGGGGGGCCTTTATGGCTTCTTGTGAAATGAAAGGGGGATGAGAACTTCAATAGGATAAGCCACGTAAAGTGAAATTGCAGAGGATACTTCCATATCGTGAGATGTAATTGTTGATGAGAGGATTTTCGACTCCTCATTACGGGACGTATTTGAAGATGGGAGGATTCCCGTTCTGTCTGTAATGTCCTTGTGGGAGGGAGGCCCCCATATTGGCCAGAGTGTCCGCTGCGGAGTTATTGTGCCGAATGATGTGGAGTGTCTCATAGGATTTAGACATAAGAAGCTTGGCTTTGTCAAAAAGGCGGCGACAATTGACTGCTCCAGAGGGGTATCCGTTGATCAGTTTAGAGATGACATGCTTTGAGTCTCCAAATATTGTTGAGTCCACAATTGGTCCCTTTTTAACCATCTTTAATCACCTTTTCTTCCCTTGTTTTACATCATTCAGCATGACAATCAGACTTGCTTTCCTCACTTTATTCCCTAAATTGCCAAGGTAAGACTGATTATTGTTTTATCCTATTAATGCTTATGATTGTGACAATTAAGGCTGTTTATCTCTCAAATTGTGCTAATATGTCGTGATTTATGAAGATAGCTTGGGATGAGCAGACTGCAGGAACGTGGAGCTGAACAAGCCTGGAAACAAGGGACGTTCGTGATTTACAAAGATCCTCAGTCCTTCAATCATCTATTAAGGCACGTGGTTCTTATGCAACGCTCCAGGCAGAGCCGAACAAAGTAGTTGCGACAGAATGTGCTACAATTGGGGATATTTAGTACAGCTGTTCAATTATCATGGCGATCTGGGAAGATCGCCACTTCTGGGCCAGCTTACAGCTCTTTCTCATTTTCTATATTTGCACCACGCCACGTTTTGTAACAACCCGTGTTATTCAGGGCGCATGAAGATCAGAGATCTTCATGGCTTCCCTTTGTAATAGGATCGGTTGTTATGGTCCGTATGTATAAAAGTGAGAAGTTGTCTCGACCCAGGGGGTGGGAAAATAGATAATTCATTCTTGTATTGACAGTGGAAGTGATCTGTATTCATTCTTCTTTTTAATACAAAGAGTTACCGCCAATTTAAGGGAGTTGCACATTGTTCATCCAGCGTCTTTGTGTGAAGGCTGGGCCCGCCTTCCGCAGAGACTGCTGAGTTAAAGTAGGATCTCTGAATTTATTATTGTGTGATGTTCTGTTGATCATATTGCTTGTGTACGCAGCAGTGGCATGTGTGAATTTGCAGTATTACATTTTCCTGAGATTGGTGATTGCTATAGACTAACAGTCGACTGAGTAGGAGGTTTCTTTTATGCAATTCATTCAATAAGCTGTACACAGCTTTGTTCATCTCGCGGTTTCAGATTGTCATCCCACGAATCCCTGCAATTATTTTACTATTACAGTTGTTAACTTTCATTTCTGCAATTCAATTCTTTAGAGTAGCTGAACTTGATTTACTGCAATTGAATTTCTAGATTACGTTTTGTTTATGTTTATGGATTTCAAGAGTGGTTAGATCGAGTAGGAAAAGCATTTATTCTGGAATATGAATAGGATTTCCTTTCTGTCTGCAATTGTCATTTGAATCTGATTTCATTTCCTGTTGATATATGGTAGGAAGCAATTGAATTTGTAGTGTTTAGAAGGTTGGTGGGATTACACAGGTTCTGAGGGATGAACATGGTTGTTGAGGGTAAAGTGTTTAATTACAATGATTTGGTGTTTAAGCATAAATTGTGCATCTATCCTTTGAAATAAAAGACTTTCCTGGGTTGACAATAAATCTCGTATGCTCTGAGTGTTGATAATAATCTATCTGCATTTAGGGTGCTCGATATTTTGGCGCCGTTGCTAGGGAAGGATAAAAATTAAACACTATCATTAGTTTCATTTGGTAATTGTTTCTAGTCAGTTTCTTTTTATTTTCTTTGATGAAATGATTTGGGTTGCATGAATATGAGAAGGGTAAAACACGATCAATTCCAAACTCCCAAAACCCCACAAGATACTAACAGTGCAGGTGGCTCGGGTCGCGGTCGAGGAGTACCATTGGGAAGAAGGACGTTTATCGACGATCTTGTTGACAGAACTGATTCATCCACCAGAGCTCATCTTCAAGAAACTCCTATCAGAAGGAATCCTGCCGATCCTAAGGCGCCAGCGTCAGGATCCACGGTGGAGAATCCATGAGCAACTGCAACTCCCTAGAACATTCCGGTAGACGAAGACACGGCTATTACAACCAAACCTGCTGGTAAAGGTCCGACCTATCACATCAATGGGAGGGTTGTAACTAAGGAAGAGTGGGATCAGTACCACCAGAAGTTCTTGGATAATTGGAGGAATGAAGAAAAGAAAGAGGAACAGGAGAAGGACGAAGAAAAGAATGCAGAAAGAAACGAAGAGGAGAAAACAGAAGAGGAGATGAGTAACAGACACGGGGCTGACGAGGAGGAAGTAATGGGAGAAAATCGCTCCCTACCAGAAGGAACAGTGGCTACACTACAATTTCCGATTCAACAACCAGATGGGGCAGCTCCTATGAAGAATATCTCACCATCGGTGTTACCTCATTTCCATGGAAAGGCAGCAGAGGACCGAGACGAATTCCTTTTTGAATTCGATATTCTTTGTCGCAGCTACGATTATATCACCGATGCCCAAAAGCTAAAACTTTTTCCTGCTACCCTGAAGGACAATGCATTACGCTGGTTTATGAGCCTTGGAGAAGGAACCGTTTCTAATTGGAATACAATGAAACAAGTGTTCCTGGAGAAATATCAGGAATATTGTAATACCAAGGACAAGAGAGAGGAATTATTTAAAATGGTGCAGAAGGAGGACGAAAGTTTGGAGGATTTTGTGAAAAGACTGTTGTACAATGTGCAGAGACCGAGGCAGACGAACATGGGGCTGGATGTACTCAAGATAATATTGCTCCGTGGGATCAGGGATGATTGTTTAGATATGTTAAATCTGCTTGGTAAGGGAGATATCTCCAAAGAACCTTTTGAGAAAATTGTGGAACTATGCAAGAGATACTCCAGGGGGTCGTCCAGGAACAATAAGCGGGACAAACGAGATAAGCTAGAACGTGACGTCTTCGACAGAACATAGAAATCATCTAATGGAGGCACCACCCGTGCAGAGATAGGCAATATCCTTGAAAATTTTAAAACAGAAATGATGAGCTCTATCTCCTCGGAGATCGATGTCCTGAAGGCAAAACAAAAACAAGCAGTGGAGGACCTCACGTTAGGTGTGTTCTGCCCCCGATGTAGAAAGAATCGTCCGGTGAGAGAATGACCGCTTGACAAAGTAAATGTATGTCAGTTGTGTGAGCTGAACCATGATATGAAAGAATGTCCCTCACTTCCTCAAGTAAAGGCCGTTCTGCAGGCATCAAATCCGGATGTGGAAGCAGCCTACTTTATTACACAGAAGAAACCATGGCAGCATCGAAATCAAGGTATGCCTTCAGACTCGTTTCCATTTTTGAATAATATGGGAAATTGGAACAATAACATGCAAAATGTGAATACACAATTCCCTTCAAATTATACTCAGTGGAACTCTTCCCAACCAGCAATGCAAAACTATAACTCATGGAGTCCTTGGACACAACCACCACATCAACCCACGTCGTGGTCTCCTGGATGGAGGAATGTCCATCCTGGGAACCAGTTTCCTCAACCACCTCCACCTCAACAGTCACCATATTCTCCTCAGTTTTCCCAATTCCCTCAATTTCCTCCATATCCTCAATACCCACCTCAGCAGCTGCAGCTGCAGAATAATTCTGCCCCGAATTTACCAATCCGACCTCAGCTGCCTTCCCAACCTAACCCCAACCCGAATAATAAAGCAGTCCATCAATTGGAGACTGTCAATATGCCTGCTTACTCTCTTTCCCCTGTACCCTGCAATGAAATTCATTTGCGATCTGGGAAAATTGTAGAACCCATAATTACAGAGGATGTTTCACCCTCTGGGCATAAAGAAACAGGGAATTCACAGCATCCATTTGCCACAGCTCCTATCATTGAAGATGCTGAGCATCCCTTAGAAGGGACGGCTGAAACATCCGACGATAAAGGGGTGGCTAAAACATCCAATGATAAAATTGACAATACACAGCCTTCCCAGTTGATAAAGCAACCACCATACCCCGAAAGACTAATGCTACCAAGAACGGGGGGGCAATCTCAGTTTAACCTCCTTGGAGAGTTAAGGAACCTTTATGTCAAAATTCCCCTTCTTCAAGCTCTTCAAGATGTGCATGTTTACGCTAGGACAATTTGGGACCTGTGCACTAAGAAAGCAGGAAGGAAACCCAGGGATCCTCCCACAGTGCACGTTATAGGGACCTTATCTGCCTTGATGACAGGAAAATCCCCTGTGACTAAATATGATGACCCTAGCAATCCTACCGTTACTGTACAGATAGGACAGACATAGATACCCAACGTGCTAGTGGATCTAGGAGTAGCAATCAACGTTATCACAATAGAGACTGTAAAGAAGCTTGGGCTCACTAACCTCAGACCGACCCCTACTATTTTGGAATTAGCAGACAGATCCACCATCAGACCCGAAGGGATTCTGGACGACCTTGTCATCTCAGTAGATTCATGGGAATACCCAGTTGAATTTTTGGTATTACAACCAAAATCGCAGCTGGGGGGACACCCATTGATCCTAGGGAGACCTTGGTTGGCCACAGCTGATGCTTGCATCAGCTGTCGATCGGGGTCCATGACTATATCTGATGGTATGGATACTAAAAATCTCACCCTTTATCCTCCGGCTCGGCCAAGTCTAGAGGCTGAAACATCCCTTTGGATAGAGCAGGAGGAGGAGGAGGATGTTTAGCCACTATTAACTATAGGGAAGGCCTTAAGTTTTAAAAATGAAACAGAAGATGACACTATTAGCAATTTCATTAGTGAACCCGCTTCAGTGAATAGAGAGGTTTATCAAATTCTGAACACCACCCTGGGCAAGGAAGAACAAGAAAATCTTACGGAAGAAGCCTTAGTTGGTGACACGAACATAATCCCAGTTGTGAAAAATTCAGAGAGTATTCCTATTGAGGTAGAGTCTGGAAGAACTTTGAATATCAATCCTAGTCTCTCCTTAGAGGAACAGAAACACCTGATCAGCCTCTTGAAAGAACACAAGGGGGCGTTTGCCTGGGAATATACAGAGATGAGGGGTATTCCCTCTAGTCTATGTACTCATCACATTTATATTAAAAGTGACTCCCGGCCTGTATGTCAACCCCAACGACGCATGAATCCTAAGCTGAGGGATATAGTGAAGGAGGAAATCCAGAAACTTTTGGAAGCAGGATTTATATATCCTATTTCAAATAGAGAGTGGGTCTCTCCACTCGTAATTGTACCTAAGAAAAATGGGAAATGGAGGGTCTGTGTTGATTACAGGGAATTGAACAAAGCAACTCAAAAGGATCATTTCCCTTTGCCCTTTATTGACCAAGTACTTGATACCTTGGCTGGAAAGAAGTTCTTCTCCTTCCTAGATGGTTTCAGTGGGTACAACCAAATCCAGATTGCTCTTGAGGATCAGGATAAAACCACCTTCACCTGTCCCTGGGGAACGTTTGCTTATAGAGTGCTTCCTTTTGGATTATGTAACGCACCAGCAACGTTCCAAAGAGCTGTAATTGGCATATTCTCTGAATTGGTCAATGATAGTATGGAAATCTTCATGGATGATTTTACTCCCTATGGCAGGGATTTTAACGAATCATTGGAAAATTTAAAGAAGGTTTTAATTCGCTGTGAACAGACTCAGCTCTCATTAAGCACTGAAAAGTGCCATATGATGATGAGTGAGGGGGTGGTGTTGGGACGTTTTATCTCTGCCAGTGGCATTCAGGTGGACCCTTCAAAAATCAAAGTGATTAAGAATATACCTACCCCTTCAACTCAAAAAGAGGTGAGAAGCTTTCTGGGACATGCTGGATATTATCGAAGGTTTATAGAAAATTTCTCCAAACTGGCTTCTCCCTTGTTCTCTCTATTAATGAAGGATGCACAATTTTTGTGGAATACAGCATGCCAGACAGCATTTGATGAGCTTAAAGTGAAGTTGTCCACAGCTCCCATCTTAAGGGGACCTAATTGGACCCTACCCTTCCATATTTCTTCAGATGCCTCTGACACTACTATTGGAGCAGTATTAGGACAGCAGGATGGTCAAGTACCTTATGCCATCTACTATGTAAGTAAAAACTTAGCCCCTGCTGAACTTAATTACACTGTTACTGAAAAAGAATTCCTAGCTATTGTTTACTCCATCAATAAATTTCGACATTATATCACCGGGTATCCTACATTTGTGCACACTGACCACTCTGCCATTAAATATTTAATGAATAAACCTGTTACCAATGCCAGAGTGACCAGATGGCTTTTGTTGTTGCAAGAATTTGATATCACCATTATAGATAAACCTGGGAAAGAAAATGTTGTTGCTGACTTTTTATATCGATTTACTAACAGTGATGACTGTTTTCCTGTTGAGAATTCTTTCCCAGATGAACATCTATTTGCACTTTCAGCTCATTCTCCATGGTATGCGGACGTCGCTAGCTATTTGGTTGCAGGAAATCTCCCGCCATATATGTCAAAACGAGAAAAAAGAAAAATTATCCAGCGAAGTGCCAGGT
This sequence comes from Pseudotsuga menziesii, assembly GCA_001517045.1. Taxonomy (NCBI): domain Eukaryota; kingdom Viridiplantae; phylum Streptophyta; class Pinopsida; order Pinales; family Pinaceae; genus Pseudotsuga; species Pseudotsuga menziesii. The sequence goes on along the minus strand of LPNX010124325.1, from coordinate 133,795 downwards.
TTTGTTGGCTAAATGGTCATCTCTTTTACAGCGGGCCTGATCTTGAGATTAGGAGATGTGTAAGAGAAGACGAGATCTTTCATATACTGAAAGCCTGTCATGAGGAGCCTTGTGGAGGGCACTTTGCAGATAAAAGAACAGGGCATAAAGCACTGCGGATGGGCTACTACTGGCCGAATCTGTTCAGGGATGCTAAAAGGTATGTTCAGTCCTGTGACAGCTGCCAAAGGATGGGCCACCCTAATAAAATAGATCAGATGCCCCTACAGTCCCAACTTGTAGTTGAACCATTTGAGAGATGGGAACTGGATTTCGTCGGCCCTATCAGTCCTCCTTCTCGACAGAAGGTCTATATTCTAGTTTGTACTGATTATATGACCAAGTGGGTGGAGGCTGTAGCTTTGGCCAAGGCTAATGATCAGGCAGTGATTGATTTTCTGTACAGTGAGATCTTTACCCGCTTCGGGGTACCAAAGGAAGTAGTGACCGATGGGGGGCCGCAATTCATGTCACACCAATTTGAATCCTTGCTCCGGAAGTATCATGTGCAGCACAGGGTGTCGTCTCCTTACCACCTCCAAGCCAATGGGCAGGTGGAAAGTACCAATAAGGTTATTGAAAACATCCTTACTAAAACAGTTAAGAGCCATCAAAGGGATTGGGCTGACAGGCTTCCGGAAGCACTGTGGGCATATCGCACGACTTGGCGTAGCACAACAGGTTTCTCCCCATATGATCTAGTGTATGGAAAGAGTGCCATCTTTCCAATTGAGTTTGAAATTAAAACCCTGAAGACAGCCACCGAGATGAATCTGGATGTAACATAAGCTCAGAAGTGAAGGCTGAATCAATTAAATGAATTGGACGAGAAGCAGTTAGCTGCAGTGGACCAGATTTTGTTGCTTCAGCAACAAAGATCTAATTGGCATGACCGATTTATTAAAAAGAAAGTCTTCAGTGAGGGAGACGGGGCGTTACTCTATGACTCCAGATTCAAAAAGGATTTTAAAGGCAAATTGCGTACAAGGTGGCTCGGTCCATATTTGGTTGACAGGGTCTTTGACAACAGCACTGTCCGTCTGGTGACCATTGATGACAATCGCCTACCATTACTTGCTAATGGCCACAGACTGCGACTGTATCGCAAGCCTATTTCGAAAGATGCATTCATTTCACAAATCGCCGCCGATCCAGAGTATCAGCTGACACCAGGGCAGAAACTTCTCTCTGCCTCTGCCAACCCTTGAACTGTAAATCGCACTTTGAATTGTTGTACATAAATAATTTTTTTTCCCTACTGTCACGTATAATTCTTTATTTTCCTTTTTTGTTTGATCATTTCAGTTGTTGTTATTTGTCAATAAAAGTTTTGCAGGGAAGTACCAGGTGAATGACCAGATTGGGCCTGTCAAACCGGCGTCATCTTCCTCTGCTTCCCTGTGTCGCATTTTTATTTTTTTCCCAAAATAGAATTTCCCGCCGGCTGAACATAGTTTTCCGGCGGCTGAACATAGTTTCCTGGCAGCTGAACATAGTTTCCCGGCGGCTGAACATAATTTTTCGGTGGCCGTGAACCACATTCTCCGGCAGCCGTGAACCACATTTGCCGGCGGTTGAACATAGTTTCCCAGCGGATGAACATAATTTTTCAGTAGCCGTGAACCACATTTGCCGGCGGCTGAACATAATTTCCGGCGGCTGCAACATCTTCTCAGTCGGCCGCAACATCCTGCTGGGAAACTGCAACTCCGCTCTATTTGGCGGACATTTCCAGTATTAAAGATTGTCTTTTTGCGGCCGGCAGCAGTAACTCCTGTGTTAACAAAAGAAAATTGCTTCCACTATTAGATATGGCTCTGATTTATCCTACTCGTGCCGGTCAAGCTTGGCATAATTCCGACCCAGGCGATGCGATGGTTTTGTTTCATTGGCGGAAGGCATTATGGCATTATCCACGTCATTATGATCAAATTAATGCCTGCGCACACACTCGGCTTTGCAGCGTCACTTATCGCACGTTCCACCATTTTCCGCAGGCTATCCGACGCACAGTCTCACGAGGTATGGCTTTGATTTTCACATGATTAAGTATTGATTTGATTTAGCAATAATCAATCTTACCTTTATACGTACTATCATTATGGCTTAATTAATCCCTTCCCTTGTGCAACATAAAACCTCATAACCGCCACCTTCCCCAATTTGGCATAAAAATTTCGAACCTCCCTTTGTACTGAACTTTCCAAATTTGCCATTTTCTTTTCTCAACATCTCTGTTCAACGATCTGTGCACCCTCTGCTCTACGACCTCCATTCTGGGACCCTGTAGCTTTGCAGCCAGAACCATGGGACTTCCAGCTCGTCATGAACCTTTGAATACACAAGAAATCCGAAACAATCCTACGGTTTTTACCATCTTTCAAGCCGCTGGCTGGATTGAATTTTTCGAGCAACTGGATGGATTTAACCGAGAAGCAGCTTTTCAATTCGATTTACACCTCAAGGAAACTCACTCTGAGGTATGGGGGCTACGGATAGAAGTCTCCGAGACCATTATATCCGAGGTTACTGCTCTTCCACGGGTGGGAAAGGCATGGTTTGAACGACGAGTCTCCACAGCGATTGCACGGGAAGCATTTTTACGAGAGGGGGAACAAGTTCAATCATCAAAGAGAGGAATTGCACTGCACTCACTGCCGCGACCATGGGATCAGGTTGCTGTCTTTCTCAAGAAGTACATCACTTGCGAAGGTAGGTACCAAACTGTTTATAATTCTGAGCTACCTTTGCTTTCCCATCTCCGCCATGGCATTTTATTAAATATTCCATACTATCTGTTCCATGATCTGCACCATATGGCGACGTTGGTCCAAACTGCTAAACATCCACATGTTTCCCTAACCCACCATGGTCTTATAAAATTAATCATTTTAAGAACCCTGGCCCAGCACAATATCACCTAGGATCAATTCACATCCCGGGCTCCGGAAGTTATTCCTCTGCCGGGTGTTCCAGTAGACCAGGCACAGCTTCAACAACATCAGGAGGACCAGAGTCCCTCCAATGTATTGGGGGGGGGGAATGATATTGCACCAAAACTAGAACAACAGGGAACAGAAGCAGAACCATTGGGGGAAGGTGTTGATAAAAATCTTATGGAAAACACAGACAATAGGGTAGCTCAGACACCAGAAGGTGAAATTGGAGCAGCATCAAATGCTGCGACAATTGAACCTGAAGGTGGAAAAGCCAGGGCAAGCAAAGAAAATACTGAACTGGTAACTATTGAGTCCTCACTCGAGTGGGGAGGAGGAACTCTAATTGAGGAAGAACAGCTTGAGGAGCAAGAACACATCCCCTCGACCTCAGCTGTAAATTCCGACATCCTAGGGAAACAAAAGAAAACACCACAAAAGAGGAAGAAAAGATCAATCTATGAACTTAATATAACCTCACCTACCAGAAGGAAAAGAACCAAAACAGTTGCAACAGCAGAGGCAGCCAGGAAAAAATGGGCAACCCTAGAAGCACAGGTCGAATTCCCAATTCTCGTACCAAGGCCAATGGACGCTCCACAAAGGCCAGTTGAGGAGGAACCCAGCATTGAAGGACTTCTCGAAGAGAACACACTATTAAAAGAAGAATTCCAAATACTTCGAAAAGAATTGGAGACATGGAAGGAAACCTACAGGAAATTAGGTGAAAGGAAGATGTACACATTAGTGGAAGCTGCAGATCAGGTGGAAGGATCGCACTCTACCGAGCCTAACAAAGAAGAAGAGTGTGTGATCTGCCCTACCTGTGGGGAAATCTTCAAAGAAACAGGCCACAAGATCATCCTTCGCACTTGTACAGCACAGCAGTCCGAGGCCATGAGGGAAGAACATGCAGAAAAAGAAGATGCTGTCACACAAGAACCAGCATCTTTGATCATCCTTGCTGAAACTGCTACCAATCCTATGACAGAGGAGAAAAAGGATGAAATCAGGAATGATGATGGAGATAAGGATTGCACTGTGAACTCAGAATGCTCCCATGATATGGAGATGATAGAAGTTGAGCCACAAGGGCAGGACATTAATGAATTAGAACAGGGGGCTGTGACACAAGAACCAGCGACCCTGAATATACCTGTCCAATTGGCAGAACATGGGGGAGAAGGATCTGGGATGGAGGACACTCTGGAACCTAATGAAAATCCTTGCACAATGACTCCAGAATGTTCCCATGATACAGGGCTTAGAGAAGAATTGCAACCATAGGAGGATGAGGAGGTAATTCAGGATGTTGTAACACAAGAACCAACATCCTTGGGAATTGCAGCAGGGATTCCTGAAATTCAATTAGAATATGACCTGGGGATGGATATCATACCCGATACATAGGGGAGCGAGGATGAGCAGACAATAGCCTCAGGTGACACTGAGATCCTTGAGGAAGAGTTGTATGATGGGGAAGATATCCAATCTCAAGGGCAGGAGAACAAAGATGTTGCTGCTACACAAGAACCAGCAACACAAACATTGAATTCAGAAATGCAGGTGGAAGACACTGTTACACAAGAACCAGTGTCCCCAAGAGAAATGGAGGTGGTTGTTGAGGGGAGTCTAAAAGATGTTGCTGCCACACAAGAACCAGCAACGCAAGAACCAATTTCAGGAATGCAAGAAGAGAACCCAGGGGATGTGGCTGCCACACAAGAACCAGCAACACAAGAATCAGATTCAAAAATGCAGGCTGACTAGGGAGAAGACACTGCCACACAAGAACCAGTGTCTCAACGAGCCTTGAATATAGCTGTGGAAGGTAATCCGGGGGATGTTGCTGTTACACAAGAACCAGTGTCTCAACGAGCCTTGAATATAGCTGTGGAAGGTAATCCGGGGGATGTTGCTGTTACACAAGAACCAGCAACACAAACATTGAGTTCAGAAGTACAGGAAGAGAATCCAGGGAATGTTGCTGTTACACAAGAACCAGCAACACAAGAAGAAGATTTAGAAATGCAGATTGATCAAGGGGAAGACACTGTCACACAAGAACCAGTGCCCCAGCAAGCCACAAATACAGCTGTGGAAGAGAATCCAGGGGATGTTGCTGCCACACAAGAACCAACAACACTCATGGAAAACTCAGAAGTGCTGGAGAACACTGTCCCACAAGCACCAGTACTTCTCCCTCTAAAATTTTTTATTGATCTGGATTCATAGCAGGAAGAGCATTATAAAAAGGATATTTTAAACCTCACAGCAGAAGTCTCAGCCCTGAAGATGGAAGTGGTCAGTTGGAAAAGTCAGGTGGAAGAAAACCAGAAAAAGATGATTGCTTTGAGTGAGCATAAAATAATTATTAGAGCACTGGAAGAGCAGGGGGGCGAATAACGTATGGCCCACAGAGTTCAGATAGAAGAGCTGCAGAACAAGATAAAGGAATTGAAAAAGTTTCAATCCATGAAGAAGGATAAGGAACAGATGTATATCCTATCTTGAGAACTCATGGGAACTAGGAAGCCCTCCTCCTCTTATCTAGTATTTCTCTTCAAGCAGTTTGTCTGGTTTAAATTAAAGGCTGTGCAGGAGGGGAGGTCATTCGAAATCACAACCTCAGAAAAAATTTTGAACACATTCTTTGGAAGTGATTTTGAGGAGCAGAACTTACTATGAGAATTATATCTGCACGAGATGGCCTGCCCCTTGGATCGCCACTCGAATCCTGTTCCATTTGCAGGGGATGTTCAGCTAAGAGCCTTTGCCTCTTTTGTGAGCAACCATGTTCAGTGGGAAAGGTCTTTCCAGACCTTTTCCCACAATGAAGCTCATACTAATTTATGGATTCGTAGTGAGCCCCAGAATCCTGGCATTCTTTTGGCACGGTACAGAAGTCTCCTTTCCAGTCCTTTCCAGGCACAACATATTATGAATTTACAGGAAGAGGTGATCTCCACTTGTACCAATTCCATTTCTAGGCAGCAGCAGGTTGCATTAGAGGGCAGCAAGCACAGATGGCAGGTTGCTTCCTCTGCACTTAGAAACAGGGACCCTTACTACTTTCAAAATTTTAAACATGCACTCTCTAGAGTCAAGGGTTATGTAGGGTGTATGAAGGAATGTGGAGTTAACTGGCTGGGTTTAAAGTTTAAATTTCCTCTTCTTTGGTGGCCAGTGAAACCATATCACATGGATTTTTCCTTGACTAGAGCAGAGGAGCATAGATGTTGGCGGTACTGGGTTATTCATAGGGGTTTTCTGAAGGCAGATCAGGAGCCTGAGTTTCCCTACAATTTTTCTTCCCTCCATGAACAGAGCTCAAGGCAAGATTCAGATTCCGAATGATGCAGGTTGTTGCATGAGGACATGCAACAGGGTAGTTGGGGGGAGATGTTGAGTCCACAATTGGTCCCTTTTTAACCATCTTTAATCACCTTTTCTTCCCTTGTTTTACATCATTCAGCATGACAATCAGACTTGCTTTCCTCACTTTATTCCCTAAATTGCCAAGGTAAGACTGATTATTGTTTTATCCTATTAATGCTTATGATTGTGACAATTAAGGCTGTTTATCTCTCAAATTGTGCTAATATGTCGTGATTTATGAAGATAGCTTGGGATGAGCAGACTGCAGGAACGTGGAGCTGAACAAGCCTGGAAACAAGGGACGTTCGTGATTTAAAAAGATCCTCAGTCCTTCAATCATCTATTAAGGCACGTGGTTCTTATGCAACGCTCCAGGCAGAGCCGAACAGAGTAGCTGCGACAGAATGTGCTACAATTGGGGGATCTTTAGTACAGCTGTTCAATTATCATGGCGATCTGGGAAGATCGCCACTTCTGGGCCAGCTTACAGCTCTTTCTCATTTTATATATTTGCACCACGCCACGTTTTGTAACAACCCGTGTTATTCAGGGTGCATGAGGATCAGAGATATTCATGGCTGCCCTTTGTAATAGGATCGGCTGTTATGGTCCACATGTATAAAAGTGAGAAGCTGTCTCGACCCAGGGGGTGGGAAAATAGATAATTCATTCTTGTATTGACAGTGGAAGTGATCTGTATTCATTCTTCTTTTTAATACAAAGAGTTACCGCCGATTTAAGGGAGCTGCACATTGTTCATCCAGTGTCTCTGTGCGAAGGCTGGGCCCGCCTTCCGCAGAGACTGCTGAGTTAAAGTAGGATCTCTGAATTTATTATTGTGTGATGTTATGTTGATCATATTGCTTGTGTACGCAACAGTGGCATGTGTGAATTTGCAGTATTACATTTTCCTGAGATTGGTGATTGCTATAGATTAACAGTCGACTGCGTAGGAGGTTTCTTTTATGCAATTCATTCAATAAGTTGTACACAGCTTTGTTCATCTCGCGGTTTCAGATTGTCATCCCACGAATGCCTGCAATTATTTTACTGTTACAGTTGTTAACTTTCATTTCTGCAATTCAATTCTTTAGAGTAGCTGAACTTGATTTACTGCAATTGAATTTCTAGATTACGTTTTGTTTATGTTTATGGATTTCAAGAGTGGTTAGATCGAGTAGGAAAAGCATTTATTCTGGAATATGAATAGGATTTCCTTTCTGTCTGCAATTGTCATTTGAATATGATTTCATTTCCTGTTGATATATGGTAGGAAGCAATTGAATTTGTAGTGTTTAGAAGGTTGGTGGGATTACACAGGTTCTGAGGGATGAACATGGTTGTTGAGGGTAAAGTGTTTAATTACAATGATTTGGTGTTTAAGCATAAATTGTGCATCTATCCTTTGAAATAAAAGACTTTCCTGGGTTGACAATAAATTTCGTATGCTCTGAGTGTTGATAATAATCTATCTACATTTAGGGTGCTCGACAAATATCAGAACCTTTCGGTAATTTTTAGTGTGAAGAAGCTGCATGCCCCGAAGAAGTGCCAGCCACTCAACTTCATTGTTGTATCTATTCCCTAGACCCGATGTGAAGGTTTGTTCTATATGTCCTCCGGGATCGAGAAGGATCCCCCCCGCTCCTACCACCCTCATTGAAGACTGTAATTATGTTTATAAATAAATTACAATTTTTTTCTGTGGAAAAAAAAGATGGATATTAAACTTTGAAGTATAAACATACATTAAATTTAATATTAATTTTTGAAGTATCTACAGATATCATAATCTTTTTCATTTTTTTATATCCTTTTGTCATTTAAAAAAAAATTAAATCTGTATTTTATGATTTGTTTTTAATTTAATAATCTAGAATTTTTATTATATAGACTTGACACTAGCATATCCACATAGTTCACATCCATATAGATTTGGATCAAATGGTTGAGATAAAATAGTTGATATCCATTTGGATATGGATCAAATGGTTGAGATATAATTATGGAATGGAAGAAAGTTTGGAAATATATATTATTTTAGCTAAACTAGTTCAAATGTGAGTTTATCCATGCCTAGCTACATGTTACCATCCACAGTCTTATTGTTATCAATTTATTTATTTTTTATATTCTTTTTCTTTTTCTCTCAAGTCCTTTTAGTTACCTTCCATGAAGTGTTGGTTATCTATTCATGAGCTATACAAGTTATCCTCGATTGTTACCAGTTATCCATTCATCACTTTTTCTTTTTATCTTATATTCTTTTAGTTATCTACCATGAAATGTTGGTTATCTATTTATGAGCTATATGAGTTATCCATACATTGTTGCCACTTATCCATTCATCAGTGAGCTATCAATTATTTTTTATAATTATTTATTTTAAATTGTAAACTATTACCATAAAATCAATCATACAATTACACTTATCTTATGGTAATCAACCTTAATCCACCCAAATCTTAAATAAAAACTTTTATCAATATAAAAATTGCAATAATCTACACATTTTCAAATGATCAATTGCAATAATCTAAGATTTCTAATACCGATCACCAGAAAACCTCTTTCATTGTTTAGCTATGGCATACTGATTTTTAAAGAAAACCTCGAGGTATTTTGGTTATTCAAATTGTAGTTTTAGTTGCAGAAACAACCACCAGCTTCTTTTATTCACAATTGAAATAAACAATTGTTATGGCTTTCTTTCTGGTGGATTAAGATGACTTAGACCTTCCTACATGAACGCTAAACGACTTAATTGTGCTTATTACTTTTCTATTGTGTATGGCGGTGGCTGGAAAGAAATCGTAAATTAATGGGTGAAGGTTGCTGGTACTCTCGTTGTAGCTACAATTGCAGGTATGGTATTATCCCTGAGGAGTAATAGATGTTTGTCCAATGTTTTACTACTAAGGCCGTTCTTCTTCAATATTTTATTTTTTGAATGCTATCTCGCCAGATTCCACTTCACTTGCAACCGTAGATGATGAAAATGGACTCCCTTCGCCCCCACTTGATGAGGGTGCCTTTCTGGCAACCCATACGACTTCTATAGAAATATCTCAAATAGGATTCAAATATGTGTGTCTAGTTTCGTGTCTTGCGTAATGTGCTTGAAGGTCTGATATCATTTGGTCATGGAGGAAGCCCGGTAGCATCAAATATGCATGTTTAGTTGGCCTTTGTTTCATGCCCTTCTAATCTATGCTTAATTCAAGGTTTTTCCATGACCAAAATGATATCTCACCTTCAAGCACATCGAGGGACAGATCAAACTTGAAGAATGATTTTGAAAGAAAACTTGTTTGAAGAACGGTTTTGAAACTTGTTTGAAAATATATTTTTTGAAGAATGATTTTGAAATTTCATAGAAGAAAAATTGTGTATTTTTAAAATACTTTTTCAAAGCTACGATATGTAAAAAAAAACTTGTCTATTTCTAAAATAAAATTTCAAAGCTAGGTACACTTTGGAAAAACTAAAATAAATACAAATTTCAAAAAAACATATATTTTTCATGGAATCCGCATTTAGAGAGGCATAAATATTAATAATTCCTGTTGCAGGTGGTGAGATTGACCCAAGAAGTATTGGCTGCTAACTATGAAAAACTGGACCAAAGTTTTGTAATATTGTGTAATCCAATATGTACAAATATTGTGGAATCGAAGTTACAAGTTTATTTTTAAATTAAATTGTTGTTTCCAAGTTCATATAGCGTTTCTTCAAACGAAGATTCTGTTTAATATTTTGCGTGCAACCATTTATTCCATTTGTAATATTTGTATGGTTAAAATGAGAAATTTATACTCCGAGCACAGGCATTGGATACACATTTTGAAAAAACAAAATGTTTCTTGGGCCCTTTACATTTTAGCTGGGTGCAAAATATCTATAGTCTTCGTATTCCCATGGCAGATCGTAACCGTAATAAACATCATAAGCATTTTAACCACATTGCATGGTTTTAACAAGTTTCTTTTGGCTACCTCAATTAGCATATTCAAACTAAGATTATTAGTAACAATTTCAAAATTCAATCCGCCCTGCTAAAAGTTGACGTTGTGATTTTTCTTTGATTTCATTTTTTTACCTCCACTTTGTCTTAATATCCTTTATATCCTTCATGGTATGAAAGGAAGATTGGGGAGTTGATGTATTAAAATTCATTTTGAATTTGAAATTGAATATTTTGCTTAATATAAATAAGGGTTACTGGGCAGCTTGTAAAATGTAAGAAAAAATTAGGGTTATTTTATAATTTATTGTTTAATTTTAATTAAATAACAATGGCATTAGTAATAGGTAAACCATATTATATATTTAACTTTTTTAAAAATATTTAATTATATACCATTGCAAAAGTTAGTTTTGAAAGATAATTATATTTTTCAATAATGTACTTTTTCTAGAAAAATTAGAGTAAATTGAATAAAAAAATTAGAGTAAACATTTGAACTAGAAAAATTAAAGTAAATTGAATAAAAAAATATTATTAATTACTAAAAGTACATAAATATATGTAAATAGTTTTAGTTAATCTTTTTTTAAAAGAAAAAAAAATGAATTAATAATAAAAAATAAGATTATTAATTATTAAAACTTGTAAATAAAATTTGTGGAGTGAATTATATAGAGAAGAAATTATTAATAATGTAAACATGTAAATATTGATATTGAGAACATGTAGATAGTTACTCAATTGAAAAATATTAATACTATTAAAAAACTATGATTGGGCCAATGGATTTTCCTCCTACTGCAATTTGCATTGTTGTTGACATTGACACTTAGAATTGGACTCTATCTTTATCCTCATCCAACCTTTAATTCCAAAAACCTAAAAAGCGGGATGAGAGGGAAGAGTTTGCTGACTAGCGCAATGAGCTGGGGCATTTCCACTTACTCCATCCAGGCGCTGCTTCCCAAATAGCTGAAGAGAGATGAGCGTATTTGGAGGAGGCCAACTAAAGGGACAAGAACCGGATAAATAGCAGTACCCAGTTTGATCCTCCCGCACCCTTGTCCTATGCAGGGAAAAGAATTAGCCAAGAGTCGCTTAACTAAAAGGAGACTTCATTACGTTAAGAATAGCGTTTCCAAATCATTGAGATGAAAGTTTTAAAATCTTATATATAAATATGAAAATAAATAGTTTTTTATATGAAAAGTATTAATATTATGATAATTATGGAATTTCTCTTTCATGATTGGACTTATATTAATTATAAAATAAAAATTCAAAAATATTATATATAAATATGAAAATAAATAGTTTAAAAAACTCCTAACGACCTTTATAATTATCTCGTTGGCTACCCACTTCTTAATATCAAATTAACGCATAGTCCTCATGTCTATAATAATAAAACATAACGAATAATAAACTAAGGGACTACTTCAATACTAAAAGACTATGCGAAGACTACTTGTCAACATTTAAGGACTATTTCTAAATTAGATACAAAGAGTATTAGTATAAGGATATTAAATTAGAAGATATTTTTCAAAAGATTTAAATTGCAAGATTTATTATATCAAAAGGGCACTTTTTATTGATTCTTCCAACTAGTATTTGATTTTTTTATTTTATGAAGCTATAGAAACAGTAGAGATAGAGCCAATTGCAGTTCGAAAGCTAGTAGTTCAGGAGCCATAAACCATTCCAATACCATTTCCAGGTACAAATTCATATATATTTGTATACCATCTAGTTTTATATCGAAATCCAACTGCAGATTGAGCATTTACCTCGTAGATAAATTAAACGTAGCACTCCCCAATTAAAATTGTCAAAACTGAGCCTCGTTTACTTTGTCAAAACTAAAGCAAAGCATGGTTTACGAAAGTCGGTCATAGTTCACTATAGTGTTCGATATATGTCGAAACAACCAAATATTAGACACATTAATAATGCGACATTAGGCGGTTATCAAGGATTATGTTCCATTACAACGTTCATCAAAGAATATGTCACATTGCGACTTTGATCAAAGATTATGTTACATTGCAAAATACCTAAGATGTGAAGGATTATGACGGATTATGTTGCAAAAAAAGCTTAAACTAAATTATTTTTTTTTCTACTAACTTGCTTTTGGAAATTACGATACTATTTTTAATACCACCAAGCAAGCAACTCTAAATTTAAAGACTATAGGTGAACTGTAGTGCATTCATGCACTGAAAAACTGTAGAGCATTCATGCATTTAAGTTTAAACATAGCTATAGCCTCTAGGTGGAGCGCATGCATTGGAAAATTTGGATTAAAAAATTCCCTTCTCACATGAGAATGGGATTCATAATTATGGATATTGAGATGGATATGGGATCCAGGGTTGGAATTTCAAATGGCGGATACCCATCAAAATTGCCGGTACTAATCAAAATCTGAAACGTTTTCTGTATTCTAAGCCAAATTTTGACAATCTCCCTAAAATCTTAGCTGTATTTGACGGGTAAATTGTCCCATGACGGGCATTTACCCGTCAAATTCCATCCCTGATGGGATCCATAATTATGGATATATGTTTGCGTGACAAAACTAAGAATGTCATGTCACACGTGAAGGCATATGGACAAAGGAATGTAATGATTGCATTCATTGAAATATTATTATTTTTATTGGAAATCTTCTCCAAGCACGTCAATTTTTACAACTTTTTATTTCTTGGCCATTATTCTCTTTTTGTCATAATCATCATATGGTGTGTAACTTGTAAGAGCTTTAGGTATATGCTATACACATAATTTTACACGTTTGCAAAGGACAACATGATCTAAATGGACATCACCATGTTCTTCGCATACTTTTATTTTTATCTTTAATTTTAATTTTAATCAATAAATATAGATAAAAAAGTATACTCCACTTTCATATATATATTAATTTATGTAAATTTTTAATAACAACATATAAATGGTTTTACGTAAAGACAACTATATATAATAATTCAAATATTTATGTAAAATTGTTTTACTTTAAAGACAACTATATATAACAAGTGAGGTAGGTGAATTGTATGGTAATGGTACAAGAACACTATTTTTTTTAATTTTAATTATTTTAAAAAAGTATTTGGTTGTGTCACATAGAACTAAGATTGTGGAACATTAACTCAAGAAGATACAAAGGTGAGGACCAACTTTCTTTAAAATTGGGTTTTGCAAAATTATCAACACTAAGAACATACTATCTATAATATATGACTCGAAAGAAATTACTTAAGCATCAAAAGCTAAGAACATGAATCAGGCTGTATATGACTCGAAAGAAATTACGTGAGTATCAAAGGCTAAAACCATGAATCAGACTGTATTATTGATATGAATTAGAGCATTTGGTGTTTAAAAATTTGAAAGACTTCTATAAAGAACTTACATGAGTATCAAAGAATTAGAACATGAGTCATACTGTATTATTGATATGAATTAGACCATTTGGTGTTTAAAAATTTGAAATACATTTATAAAGAAATTACGTGAGTATCAAAGGCTAAGAACATGAAAAAAAAAAGTATGTGAAGATGATTGATATAATAGGTAAATCAACATTTTGAAAACTAAATAATGCAACAATGATGTCTCAAAAGTAGTACATATGGAGCCATCCCCGTCATATTGAATGATGTAGTCTGAATTGTCAATTCAAAGGTTCCTGGAAACCATGTAAGCGGCTCTTCTACACATTAACATAGACAAATCGAGTAAACGAGGAATGTACATATGTTTGTGGATGATATGTCTATGGATGTTGTAGATGAACATAAAGGATAGCATGGGTGGATGGCACTTAGGTGCAATAAAATTCAACGATATGATAGCATGCAGTGATCCACCTGGATGAGAACTTCAGTATAATTTAATGGACTTCCAACGATGCATTGCATACATCACTCCATCTGGATGAGCCCTACACTAGCCATGAAGCCTTCCTCTTATAACAAATTGTAGAAGAAGCGTGTCTCCAAGCGTAGCTAGTAGTCAAGGAGCTGAGGCCTCTGAGAGAATGTTTTTTATTCCCTTTGGAGTTAAGAAAAAAAATTGAATGAAGCCTTGCTCTCATAACAAATTGTAGAAGGAGCGTGTCTCCAAGCGTAGCTAGTAGTCAAGGAGCTGAGGCCTTTCAGAAAATGTCTTTTATTCCATTTGGCGTTAAGAAAAAAAATTGAATGGGATGAATATTGGTTTCATTTCATTTCGCAAAAGGATTCATTCTCCTCATTTTTGTTTATTATAGGTCCGGGAATCAAAGAGTTCACCCATTATGCTCGAAGCAAATGCTGCAAACAAAAGGACTTTGTTAAAGTAGGTCCACTTCGGTTTGGATCCACCAAATCACATCTCACATCTCATATGCAGTAGTAAAGTAAATAGTAGCTCACCCCAATAGTGTCTCATAATCTACAAAAACATACAATTGTTGTAGCTCCATTGCAGACTGCACAGTAGGCTAGAATTTCCATAGCGTTATTTTTCTCACCAAATCTACTTTGTGAAGTTCGTATTATAAGATTATAGCTGTTTCAATTTGTCCAACTTCTACATAAAATCCAAAATGGAATTTACATAAGAATTATCCTATGGATCCTTCTTCGCAACTTCTCCATAGGTTGATTGTACTACCGAAGAAGGCCCATTCAGTCCTAAACAGTGTATATATCTGTTGGCTTTCTTAAGCAGCTTTCCACAACTGGATCCTCATCGTGTTTATTTAATCCAATCATTGGAAAAGCCCTATAGCTATTTTCCCTGCTTAAGCGGGGGTCTCGCTTTCCCACATAGAGAGAGAAACCCTTTTACGAGCGAGGGACAGCTAGCAAAACTAGTAGTTATTGAGAGAAAACCAGAAGCCAAGCCCCTTCCTTTAACGATGAGTAACCCACCTAGCTCAAAATAGCGAGTTCTTGGTTTAACTTCAGCTAGTTATGAAAATTTTTGTGTAACAGGAACACAATCCAAGGAATGGATTTCTCTTGTATTGGTCACTTGGAACTAAATATGCCCGGCAAGGACAGGTGTATTTTGATTGTACAAAATTTTTGTCCTCTCCTCAAACATTAAGCAAATATTACCTGTAACTTATTCAGTTGGAACCACCCACTACTCGCGCTGACAGTTCAAGCTATTAGCTATGGTGGATTTGGAATTGGAAGGTATGCTCACTCTTCCCGCTTATTTATGTATATTGTTCTGGTTCGCGTGGTCATGAATTTGAATAATTTGAGTTGATTGGGGTCCAGATATCCATTCATTCCAAGGGAATCAACATCAATATGCGTCACAACAGTCTTGTTGGCTTGACAAAGCACCCAAGATATTGGTGTTTGCTGGAGTCCGTTACGGAGAAAGAAGGATAATTTGAATCTCCTTACCTCTCCAAGGTATGCTCTCTCTTCTCTATAAAGACCATAGATTGATTGTATTATGGAAGCTTAATTTTCTTAATATTGATTATATTTATGAATTTACAAACAAGTAATATGAAATAATTTACAATCAAGTAAATATTTTACCTCGGTCTTTGGATAATTTATAAATTGTGGAGTGCATTGTTGCGGGAGGAAGTCCAGGAGAAGAAGAACCCAGGACAAGGCAGAAGAAGATGGCCAATCATACAACAAAAATTTGCAAATGAAGCTTCCCTTTCTGAGATGCAAATCATTCTCTTGTACATGGTAGTCACACTTTCCTGCAATGCACAGCCGTGAAATTTTATAACATCTACAACATATGCAGTCATGAACATGAATAACCAAAGGAGTTTACTGCAAAAAGTGAAGAGAAAATGCATTCATGTACGTCTGGAGCAGTACACTGAAGCCAACTCAGTGTACTTCACCAGCAGCAGTCGTTTTTTTAACATCCTCGATCGACCACATAGTTTCAACAAAAACAGTGCAATCCTAAGCTCATGCTGTGCAACAGTCAACTGCCTAACATCTTCAACCAAATAGTTCCAGCAGCGATAATGCAATTCTAATCTCCAGTAGCAAAAGGGAAATTTTAAGCTGCAGATCATTTGTAATTTGGAATCCATAAGCAAAGCGTGGCTATGGCAACATAATCTTTGTAGTGAAGGCAGTCGATTCTCTTTATTTTTTATATAAATGCTGTGAGGCTGGAACTGCGATGATGGTGATGGCGGTGGCGGTGGCACTGAAGGTTGTGACGGTGGAAGGAAGATGCTCTTATTTAATGCTCAGCATGAACAACATAGGAACCAAGGTTCTTATTTAATTCTTATCATGCACAACATAGGAACCGAGGGTAAGTTATCTATCTGAACATAGGAACCGAGGGTAAGTTATCTATCTGACCATGTGCACCGAGCCCACCTGACACAGTTGCCATAAATTTAGTCATAGAAATTCTTGTTTTTTAAATGCAAGTTTGAAATTGTAAGTTTTGATTGGAATTTTTATGAAAATTGCAAATGTATGTTTAGAACTGTATAATTTTAGTCAACTCCATAAAAATAACTTGAAAGATCTAAAACTTGGAAAGTTTTACCAACTTCCTTTGTAACAATTAATCAACTCCTTTCTTTGTTTTATGGAACTCAATCCAGGTTTAAACCTTGGATCCTTTATCCTTCATGATCACGGAGGTTAAAGTTTTAAACTAGCATACACACAGAACATTGCCTTTATCAAATCCATAACAATTGAATTTCAAATTACAAGCTTTTAAAACACAATTTCAGATTAGGTTTAGATCGGTTCAATCTGTAGATTCAATTTGATTTGGTAAATTGGTATTTTTCATTATTGCATTATATGGGAGTGTAATAATAGTTTGTTGTAGAATTGATCTACAAAATGCAAGAAAAGAAGCAGAATCTGTTGTTCTTGGTCTCACTGTAACTAAAAGATAACTGAGTAATCTATTACCAGAAAGAGTCAAGTAGACCCCAGTCCAAATAGTCTGGTAGATAGCTCACTCCTTTTTTATTTAATGACCAACCTAATATTTCGCTGGAAGTGCGATGATGGTGATGTTTTCCTATGAAGGTGGTGGCGATGGCGGTGGCGAATCGCGATGGGAATCGGTGGCGGTGGCAATGGAAATGAAGGTTGTGGTCGTGGAAGGAAGATGCTCTTATTTAATGCTTACCATGCCCAACATAGGAACCGAGGTTTTCATTCAATGCACTGATGCTAATTCAATGACCAACCGAACAATCCGCCGTCCGCTGGGCAATAGGACCCCAATTAGAACATCCAATAGCATTCTAAATAAATAAATTTGTAATAATTCAAAATAATAATAAATTTGAATGTATAATGTGTAACTTTAAAAAATTGCAAAAATCATTTGGTCAACACTCAAACTAATAGATGTTCAACACTAATCGATTACAATATACATGCCTCTCGGCAGGTATAATAACTCGAATATTTATGTAAAAGTTAAGATCTAGATAGATGTCAACAAAATGTAGTATATAATTTAGTTTTACACATTACTCTCTATTTAATCTTTGTCAATCAACATTCCTTTTGTCCTTTTTTATTATTATAATTTTTTTAGATAATCTTATCAAATCATAACGAAATAGTGATTGGACTTCTATTATGATTCGTTAATAAAAAGAAAGACATTAATTAGTATAGTATTCAAAAGAGTAAGTGGCAAGCCTATGCGCAATGGTGGCTAGGGTTTTGACTTAGCTACTCATCCTCTTCCTCTTGTTCATCGTGTTGCGACCTCTCTCTATTTGTTCCCCATTTATTTAAATGATAGGTTTCGTACCTCTTTTTCTCTCAAAATCTTCTCTTATTGCTCCTTCTTGCTTGACGCCCTTTGCTTCTGGTTTTTTATTTATCTCAAATTTAAAGCTATTTCCTTTGTAATGTAGTGAATAATGAATTCTTAATAATGGTTGTGTAAAAGTTGAGTAGGAAAGGTATATCGTTATTGATTGACTAATGAATGATGATGATGAGGTGGCGTGATACTGCCTTGAAGGCTCAATCGATATAATGAATGTATGTAGACGACCTTGTCTTCCTGCCAATGTTATCTAGAACAACCTTCACAAAGATGATGACATGGGTATATTCTTACCTAAGACCCATGAGAATTAGTCAAGCGGGAAGAACTTTGCCTTAACCTAAGGATACCCTTGTTGATACCATGGCATGCCTCGATATGAGGCCAAATAAGGATTTAATTTCGCTGATTGGCCAAACGACATTTTTTTCATTAAAACTTTAGGTTATAATGCATTAAAATGAATACAAGATGAACAGATTATGGAAAAATTGATTCATATAGTCCTTGTTGTGTAGCTCGGCAAGGACTAATAAAGTATATTGACATCATTCTCCATATTCACTACAATAATTATCAACCTCATGGGAGTATAAAAGTTATATTGAAATGAAGAAGTTCCACCCTCTCTCTACCAGCTAGTAAATAAAAAAACAATCACAAGTTCATTGAAGAAGAAAACATATGTGGTGTGATAGTTTCATATCAAGGATAACAAATGTACTTACCTCGTTAAATAATGGGAGTTTGCAAGCAAATAACAATCCTCTCTGTTGGACGCAGAATATGCCACCTCCTAGGGAAAGAAATATGTTGAAGACGTGAACTATTAATGCTCCCACGAAAATGAAAGATTCCCACGAGAGGAAAGAGAGAACCAATTTAATGGCTTGTTTTCTTATGTTAATTTCATTATTTTTCAACAAAACGATATTTTATATTCCAATTATTAATAACAAATTTAAATGTATTTATAAATAATTAGTAAACAAACAATTATTAGTACAAGATGGGAATCCATAAAGATTTAAATGTGATTGTATTAGTTTGCATTATAGTGGTTAACACCTACTTTGTATGGGCAGGCTACAACTAGAAGGCTTATGCGTCGAGTACTGTGTATTTTCTCTTCTTTCGGGTCACATCATATCCACCATCTACTCTATTTGTCGCTTATAACATTGTGCCTTACTCCCGAGTAAGCTTCCTCCACATTTATTCTAAGATGCCTCTGCTCAATTTCTTTGAGTTCTCGCTTCAAGTATTTCTTATTGCTCCATGTGCGAGTGAGATCCTTCATTGAGTGAGTCTAAGAACTTGTCTACTAGCCTCCTTTAGAGTCTGTATGTGGAATCTCTTTTCCCAATAGAAATTGACTCCATTTCTTCCTTGTGTAGGAAACACATGTCTTCTTCTGCCTTGGCCCTCTAATTATGAGACGCACACTTTACATCTTCCTCTGCCTTCTACTGACTTCGGAGTGTGGAGAGAGAATCAAAGTCTAGTGAGTTTGGGCACTAGAGGAGGCCATAGAAGTTGGAGAACTGTGGAGACCTAGAGTTCAATGGAAAAAGTTGCAATTATACTAGAGACCTCATGAATATGCATGTAATACTAATTGCGTTTCAAACCCCTGTACCTATGGTTTGAGTTGGTTTAGAACCACATTGATTAGGGTGGGAGGTAGACAAGCTCCTTGCTCAATGCAAGAGCGCATTCATTCGAGTTGGTGCAGGACCACCCATCATATTGATCGGTGCTTGAATGAATTGTCGGACCAACAACTGCAAGAAAGCTTCATCCACATTTAGTGTGCATTTAGTGCTCATATGAATTATCCTCTTTACTCCATTCCTTGCTTTTACATCACGATACACATTCTAAACTCCTTTTTAGAGCTCATAGATTTCTTCTAGAGCTAACAACACATAACAAAGCACAATATGATCGATGGGAGATGGTACAATGAGTGGCCTTTTCTTGCTCGAGTTCGGTTTTGGTATGAACACTATGTGCATGCGGTGAAATTGAAACTCCCCACGTATAAGGGTCATGGCGGAGACAAAGGACGGACCCTTAGAGACAAAGGTCGACCGTTGGCACTAGATGCCTAGAATCATCTCTTGTTGAATTGCGAATGTGAGTATCCCTGGGTTGGCTGATTTTGTCTCATACGCAAAAACTAGATTCACGGGACTATGCAATTTCCCGAATTATTGCTTCATACTTTGTTTTTATTTTTTAATTTCACTAATTTCAAATATACAAAGATGATCCAACTTGCAATTTTATCTTTTTACAATTTGGTACCCAATGTACCAATGTAATGTTGGATTGTATGCACTTGCCAAGAATAAATTTAGTCTTTATGAAGACTTCAAGGAACAAGTATTCTGCCACGTTTTGTTACGGAGGAATTTACATAGTAAGGTGTATATGTAAATACAAAAATTGGTTCGAATATTAATAATTTAAAATGTTTCAGCTGTTTCTCCTCGTCACTTTCATTGCGTTTTTTATATTTATAATAATTTAAAATGAGGAGGTGGGGGTCATCTAGCTGGTGCCCAATTTGATAAAACTTTGTTTCACCTATCGCTTTTCTCGTTGATTGTTGGAGAGAGGGAATTGCACTTGTCATCCCTGTGTGAATGCAAGTTTTAATTTGATAAAGGTATTGAGAGTTAATTTGCTAAAGGCCACGAGAGTGTATTTAATAACCTAACGAATGCAACTAGATGCTAAACAATTGAAATGATATTTAATAAATGTTTAATTCAATTATACATCCATTCCTATAAAATTAGCTATTAGAGAGAAATGTTAAAATTATATGATTCTATGTTCTATTAAATCAATGATTATTAGAAGGTAAATTATTTTCTAAATGTTTCCAAGTATTTGTACTTTCCTTTGTCGATGTTATAAACTTATATATATTCAAAAATGATTATTTCCTCTTTTTCCCATAGCAAAGAAGAGTAATAGCTCGTGAGTTGGAATATATGTTTGGTCCATCTCCCTATTAATTGCAATTACGACCACATTAGCAAATACAATTTATTTTCTATTAATGTTATTTTGATGATAATTAATAATAATATTAATTATTTTAATTGTTGTTTTTTATGTAATTTTATTAGTTTTATATTATAGTTTTTATTCAAAATAATTTTCGGAAAACTATTTTTCTTTAAATTTGATTAAGCAAAACTTTATAACAAATATGATTATAATCAATTTTAAGATTTTTTTAAACCATTTTATATTGCTTTGAAAAAAAAACTATATTTTGAATCATTAATATTTAAAATTTTTAAGAAATATAATTCCAAATGAGTTTGAAACAAACACTCTACCTTGAAACTTTAATCTATAAAAATATCTCACTTTCTAAAAATAAAAAAAATCCAAAATTTTTTTGGGAAAAAAAACAATATAAAAACCTAGCTAAGACATTAGGAAAAATTTTTGAGATAATTTTATCCTTTACCAAATTTACCATAGTGAAATACTTTTCTTTCCCATGGACAATGATATTAAAATATACAATGGGAGTGACATTCAACCTTTTACTTAATTGTTTATTTAATTACATATAAAACTCCAAGATGACAATGCAATGTTCTTGGACCTTGGCAAACCATATTTAAATCTATAACAATTGTGGTCTTCCATTAACTTGCATATTTTCAAAAGTAATGTATTTAATTGTAATCCAATGGACAATGATATTAAAATATACAATGGGAGTGACATTCAATCTTTTACTTAATTATTTATTTAATTACATACAAAACTCCAAGATGACAATGCAATGTCCTTGGACCTTGGCAAATCATATTTAAACATATAACAATTGTGGTTTTCCATTAACTTGCATATTTTCAAAATTATCGTTTTGATGCAACTACTGTTGGGAAGTAGGTCACTTAAGGCACTCGTGCCCCTCTCTTCTGCACAGGTCCTCTTAGTCTGTTAGTCCAGAGTTCGTGGTGCCTCCTCAGCTCTCCCATCCTATCAATCTTGGGTCTTCTTCACCACCTTCTGGTATGTATAATTCAAACTCTCCCACTCTTTATGAAGATCTGACTAAGGGGAAACTATTGTACATTCGGGATATCGAGCTCTGTAACTCTGTTGCCAAGCTTTCTTCTAGCATTGACCTTATCGTCCTATCGACTACTACTCCTCTTCACTCTCAGCCTGCGATGATCCCCCCCGACTCGAAACTGGATCCTTTTTCTATCTCACCCTTTCCTCCTTCGTCACAGAATGCACCCCCTCTCTTCGCTGAGGGAGACTTCCCCTCGCTTCCACCCTCCTCCTTTCCCACCATCATAACCATCCCCTGTTGTGGTAGTCCAAGAAACTCCCCCTCAATCTCAGACCCTTCGCTGTTGAAATTCCTCATGATTTTCTATGATAAGTCCCCCTTGTCCCCCTCCACTAATCCTATGGAGTCTATCCGTTTTGAGAACGTCACTATCAGGAAAGCTAGAAAAAAGAAGCCACCTCCTCCTCTTGGAAATGATATCTCTTCAAGTCCTCCCACCCATGTTCATGTAAGACTCAAATCGACAGCCAGATCCTTGTCCTCCTCATCTCACATTATGTCCATTCCTTGGGTGCTTAGAGCAGCATCACCCTTGGATGGGGTTTCCTCATGAAAATACTCTCACTGAACCTACGTGGCTTCGGAGGGCTTGCCAAGAAAAAATACCTCGAATATATATTCGCTGATATTTCTCTGGATATGATTCTTCTCCAAGAAACTATGTGTTTCTTTCATGTGCTCCTTGCTTTCTCGAAACTCCTCTCTGGCTGGGAATTTTGTGCCCTGGAGTCGAAGGGTCTCTCTGGTGGCATGTTAACTAGTTGGAATCCTTTCAGGGGCTCCTCTAAGGTCTTCTCTATTCTTAATTGCTATGGGCCCTATAACCACAGGGAAACATTCTGGAAAATATCTGTTAGTGGGGGCATATTTAAACTTTTGAATTTGATAGTGGCCGGTGATCTCAACTTCACCCTAAACGATGCTAATATATGGGGAGAAAATGCTCGTTTGGATCTCCTTGCCTGGCTTTTTTTCTCATTTGCTTGATTAAAACAATCTTGTGGACCTGGCCCCTCCCTGTTCTAGCACAACCTGGAGGAATGGCAGGACTGACCTAGATGGCATTAGAAAAATATTGGATAGGTTCTTGGCTTTGCCTTCCCTTCTGCCCCATATGCATAGATTTCGCACCTAGTCTCACCCCTCTATCATCTATGACAATTACCCGATTTGCTTGGAATGGGGTTCTTCCTCCTTCTCTCACATCTACCCCTTTAAATTAAATCGGGTTTGGCTATTGGAGGAAACTTCACTAAGGTTGTGGAGTCAAATTGGATTTTTGACCTCCCAAATGGGGGGTTGGATGACATGGCTAGGCTGGTACATAGACTCAAAAGACTCAAATGGGCTATCAAAACTTGGGAGAAAAATAAGAAGATCAGATCCAGGCTACTGGTCATTTTTTATAATGAAATCATCTCCCTCTTGGAGGCCTCGCCCTCTAGAATTCTCACCAAATCCAAGTCTATACTCCTCACAACCCTCAAAACTCAAAAGGTGAAGCTTCTTGTTCATGAGGCTCTCACTTGGAAACTGGAGAGAAGAGTAAAATGGTTGGAATTGGGGGATTCCAATAAAAAATGCTTCCATAGTTATGCTTCTGCTCGCAGAAATTTCAATGTTATGTGGGCCCTTCAAAATGAAGATGGCTTGATGTTACATGAGAAAAGTCAGATAAAATATCTGGGAGTAAATCATTTCTCAGATTTATATAAGGATGATGGGAGAGCTACTATTGGAGACCAACTACAGATCATTAAACTTTTCCCCTCTTTCATCTCCAAAGAGGAGGGAAGTGTTTTCACTACTGAGGTATCTCTTGTTGAAGTCAAGGGAGCTCTCAAAAGTTTCAAAAAGGAAAAGAGCCCTGGGCCTAATGGATGGACTGTCAAATTTTTTCTTTGGTTTTTTGACCTGGTGGGGAACTATCTCCTTGATGCTGTGGAACTCTCCAAAAGGGAAGAACGGGTTAACTCATCCCTAAATTCTACCTTTATAACACTTATTCCTAGGTGTGAGAAGCCCTCAACCTTTGCTGACTCCAGACATATCTCTCTTGGTAACTTGGTTTACAAGCTCATTGCAAAGATTGCTGCCAATCGTCTGAAGCCCTTTTTGGACAATTCTCTCTCTTATGAATAGTTTGTCTTTCTCAAAAGTAGGAATATCCTGAAACCGATAGGAATCATAGAGGAATTTCTTCATTTTATTAAAACTAAAAATCTAGATGTCATTTTCCTCAAGCTTGACCTTATAAAATATTTTTATAGAGTAAATTGGTCCTTTGCGAGACTTGTCCTTTTACAAATTGGGGTTCCCTTGGAAGGGGTGAACTGGATCATGGGATGCCTTGATTCCATAAATTTATCGATTCTCATGAATGCAACTCCTTCTGTTTTTTTTGCTGCTTCAAGGGGTATACGCCAGGGATTACCCCTCTCGCCCCTTCTCTTCCTTCTGGTTATCGAAGGCCTCATCCTCCCCATCAAGGAGTCCCACCTAAAAGGGAGAATCCAGGGGTTGAGGATCTCTCCTCTGCTAGTAGTAACTCATCTGCTCTTTGTCGATGATGCAATACTCTTTGGCATCGGGGCCTTATGTGAATGGGAGGATTTTTATGACACTCTAACCCTTTTTTGTTCAGCCACATGTATGTGTATCAATACTGAAAAATATCCTTTCCTCTTCAATGATACCAATGAGGCCCACTAGAAATGACATCAAGGTTCTTCTCCCTTACAAATTGAATCACATTGATGAGGGTTTCAAGTATTTAGGTTATCATCTAAGACCCACCAGCTATGGCACTAAGGATTGGAGATGGCTTGTCAAGAGCTTTGAAAACAAAATTATCCATTAGTCATATATACTTCTCACCCTGGGTGGAAGAATCACTCTTATTCGAGTTGTTCTCATAGGATTACATGTTTATTGGTTTTCCCTAGCCAGGGTTCCAAATTCCATCATGCAGCGTTTGAGACATTGTATGTTCACCTTTCTCTGGGGTAGTAAGGAGGGAATCTCTAGGATGCATTTGGCCAACTAGCATGTCTTATCCAGACCTGTAGCTTTTGAAGGATGGGATATTAAAAATATGGATTGGTTTGGTACCTTACTCGGACTGAAGAGTTTTTCGATGGTTTTAAACAAAACGGGCATTTTGAATCAGATTATAAAAGCTAAGCACCTCAAAAAGCTTTCTAAGGTTGACTGGATGAGAAAACACTGCTACTCTATACGCTGCACATCCTACTTCTAGAATGTTTTTGTCCACTCTCTCACTTGGATTAGTAGGAAACTTGGATGGAAAGTGGGTAATGGACTCAATATCAGATTGGGTGTGGACCTAGTTGTGGGAAAAAACTCTTCTTATCTTCTCTCGGAGGACCTCTGAGACTACCTTAAGGATTATGGTCTTCTCACTCTCAGGGATGCAAACAATGGAAATGCTGTCTCACATAGTCACTCATACTAGTTTTTCTTTGAAGACCTGAATCTAGGAGGTAGATGGAAGATTGAATGGGATGATTACACCTTAGGCTTGTCTCACGGTGGGATCAGTCTAAATGACTCTCACGTTACCTTACTTTGTATGCATAACAAAGGATGCATCCATGGAGGTGGGTTACAATTTTTGGCAAGGTATTTTCGGAAAAATGAAAAAAATGCACCCTCTATCGAGGTTTTCATACCTCGATCGAGGGTTTAATAAGTGCTTGATTGAGGTTTTGTTAAACAATCGATCGAGGTATGAATACCTTGATCAAGGGTTTACTAAGAGCCCGATCAAGGGTTGAACAAACCCTCGATCGAGCTATGGACCTCGATCGAGGTTCCTGTTTTAAAAATATATAAAAAGGGCCGTGGGCACCTGCGGCCATTCCTCATTTCTGCACAAACGTCCCTCGATCAAGCAAGTACCTGAACCGAGCATCTACGTCCCCGAACACCTCGACTGTGTAGCTGCACCCCTAGAGACCTCGACCAAGCTACCATGCAATCCACACCCCCTTTCACCATGATGTCAGAGCAGAGAGGTAACCCCCAATCCTTGTTTTTTGAAAGTTAAATGGAATTTTAGTTTTTTTTTAAGTTTTAAAATGTTAGGTTAAAATTGAAAAAATTCATTGTTATAGATGTTTTTAGGTTTGTTTTTTTTGCTTAGTATGTTTGCAATGTGTGCCGGCAAGTAGAAATGCTATCGGTAGCGTTTAAAATATGTTTACAATTGAAATTTGTTTTTTTATTTAAAATTTAATTTTTTGTTTTATATATATTTTGTCAATCGGTAGCGTTTATGCTGCCAGTTTAATTTTTGAATGTGTGCCCGACAAGCAGAAATGCTGCCCGAATTGTTTTAATCCTCTGAAATACACGGAGGATTGAAAAATTTCAAATTTGTTAAATTTAAAATGTAAATTTATAGTTTGTATAAATACTTCTATCAACCGACAGTCGTTTATGCTGTCGGTTTAGTTTTGAAATGTGTGTCGGGTAAGCAGAAATGCTACCCAATTTTTTTCAATCCTCCAAGAATACATGGAGGATTGAAAAAAATCCAAACCCTAGACGCGAGACAATCATGAACCTTAAACCAACGTCGGCATTTATCTAAACAACCCATATATTTTACTTTAAATATTTTGATCATTAGTTGACATATTTTGATTTTAGTTTATTGAAAAGTGTATTTATGTATTTTAGTTTCTTTTGGAAGCTCAAACAAAACTATGATGAAAATGTGGATTTTTTTTTTGTTTTTTTTAAGGAAAATCCATTATTTTTTTGAAAAAAAATCAAATTAAAAAATTAATAGAAATTCATGACTTTTTTTTAAAAATAATATCAAATTAAAAAAAAATAGAAATCCATAATTTAAGATTAAATTATATTTTTGGTATGTTTTAGAAAAAATATATAGATTTATATTCAACATTTTGAAAATTATAAATTATAAATTTAGAATATTTTAAAATAATAGTAAAATATATTACTAATAAAATATATAAATTTATACATTAAATTATGGAAAACTGGAATTGTAATTTAATTTTTAAAAAATGGACGAAAATATTGACATAACTATAATTTTAAAAACTAGTTTAAAATTATAAATGTCTATAGGAATTAGTTTAAAATGCCAAGTATTTGTAACTCATTTCCACCCCATCAAAAAATTACAAAGCATTCCCTATAACTCGAAAAACCTTTAGTGACTAGAATTTAACTCGTATTTTAGGAAGCTTTACCTAAATAAGTACCATGTCCATAATCTCAAATTGAACAAGAAATAAAGGAGTACTCAAAAATATGAAAATAAATCATAACCCCGATTACACCACATATTTGATAGTCTTCTTCACACCACCTTCAAAGCAAAAACAAAAAACTCGTAAATCCATTTTGTTTTGTAAACTTTTGGGTGGTTTTTTTAGTAAGAGTTTTTTATTCATATCCATATATGGAGTTACTTACATTGAGTTATTTACAAAAAATCATTTACTATGCCTTATTTCATGTGGATGCATCTCTACAATGGGGTTCTTCAGTTCATCAAAGGCAGAGCACTAGCGGATCTGTGGCCATTCCTTGCCCCAAAGGTTGGCAGAAGACTCGTAAGTATACAATTGTGCACTATGTACTCTTTGTTGTTAGTTACATCAAATTAAATTGTTTCACATGTGTATATTTAATCATCAACTTGTATGCCTCTATTTTCATAGGTTCGCCTAGGCGTTCTATGCCGACACATGCTCCTGTCGTGGAGATGTGCTGCAACCACTCTGGAAACCGCTCTGTGCATGTGAGTGGCAAGGATCAGGATACTGTTGGTGTCAGTGGGGAGGTTCCCCACAAGACATGTACATTAAATGCATATATATATTTCTTTCAGTTATTAGTACCTTTAATTTATATTGATTTCAAATTTAGCTACAGTTGATGTATGTATTTTGACTGACATTTATGTCTTCATCTAATTTTCAGGTTCTGCACAATAGGACGTCGACCCTCCCAAGGAAGCACCATGGGAGGATGAGATCACACATATCACGCTGCAAGACATTACCAGTCAGTGTGAGTGTTTGCGGGAAAACGTCCTTTCCATTCCAGAGGACTCTCCCGCATCACATTCGATGCACATGATGTTAGAGGTAGTAGACAATCTATTGAAGGTATACAGGTCCATCAAACCATTGCATTCTCTTTAGGTCTATGCATGTAAGAGAATAAGGGCCACTGTGAAGGGTCCTTATAACTGGGCCGCAGTGAGAGATGCAACAGCTAGCCATGATGTGAAGGGAGCATTATTTGATATCCCTCCTGACCACGCCCTTGGTCAATCGCTTAGACTGAAGGAGTTTAAGCTACAGACTGCAGCACCTTATGTATATGACAGGTTCATTGGAGCATGGGGCATAATTCCCCACCATGACCAGGTCCCACTATACTTTGCAAAACACATCTATGCATAGTTTGTCTTGGATATGCACCTAGATTACAGTAGCATAGCATCGAGCTTTTATGGTGCTGGTGGGGGAGCATACTGCATTGGTAGAGGCGACATGCATGGAAATGCATGGTACCATGATGGTTGTGCAGGTAGAGAGACACAGAGCACCCACTGCACCTGTATAGCTTGAGTTACAGTGGGTGGCCAAGGATGTTCTCAACATTCTTGATCACGACACAGTGCTGCAGTATGCTATCATATCTCGCGATGCATATTTTGGACTGCATCATAGATGCAAGCCTCGACTGATGGGACATGTATATCTTTATTGTGTTGATGTATTTGTAACTTCGGAATGTATTCATCCATATTTCTTATGTATTGTAACCTGATGTTTATTATGGGATGTATTTATGATGTACTTGAGTCATGTCATACCCCAATGTTTATTCCAGGAAGTTTCTATAATGTGAAAGTCATGTCAAGTCATTGTGGGTAACCCTCCTATTGGTCAAGGGTTAAAGTCCCCATAGTTATGGGGCCCTTGCGTTATTAGACTATCCTAGAGAAGTCGACCCTAGGTGAGTCATTGTAAGTCGGGGCAATAGTCCCCACCATTTTTTTACCCTCCTATTGGTCGGAGGAGGCAAAGTCCCCACAAGTGGTGGGGCACTAGGGTTATTAAACACTCCTAGAGATGTCGGATCTAGTAAGTAATTGTTAATTGAGGCTAACATGTTGGAGTGGGTTCCAAGTGAATGGAAGAATATAAATAGAGAGTGAGTCTCTCTATTTACAACACACACTCACTTATTGGGTCGCATGAGTGAGAGAGAGAGAGACTGCTGCTATTAGGAGATCATCTTACTGTTTTGGGGTTTTACCTTTTGGTGCTAATTCTATCTCTGAGGAAGTTGTGGGGTTTTCTCCTTTATGGTTTCCCTGAGAAAAATTCTTTGTGTCTCTTGTCTCTTGTGTTTTATTGTTGTGCATGTTATTCTCTCAGTTAAAGATCCTAATATCATAATGCTAGCTTATATGATAAAAATATAACATGGTATCAGATCTAACCTGAGAAGAAGACATTGTGCAGATATAGAAGCTAGGGATTCTTAATTTTTGGATCTCTCTCCACAATCCATCAGCAAAAGTATGCTAGGATGACTCTCCATTGAAGGGCGCATCTTTCTATCGAAGCGGACTTTGATTCCAAGCATTTTCAGTTTTCGGTGCAGAAATTAGGGCTTTCTACAGAAGAGGAATTTTTGAGTGAGCCTATCATAGGATTTCTATGCTCATCAAAACCAAAGTTTAGATACCTGGATCAAGATTTTTGGTTGGGTGAAACTCCAGGAAAGTCAAACCCTAGTTTGACCCCGAGCTAGAAAAACCCTAAATACTAAAAATGCTAAGTTTTGGTACATTCACTCTATCCCAAGATTGGCGAAGGCTCAGGAGCTGAAAATTTCAGAGTCCGAAGATAAAATATTTATTTACACTTTGTCCAAAAATAAGCCTCATATTCTCTATATTCTGGGAGATATGATCCCTCCAAGTTAGGGTTCCAGCCTCTTACAGAGTTCATCCCTAAATAGGACACCTGGGGAGAATTTCTATAGCTTGGGCTACAGAGGTCCAAATGGAATTCCTAAAGATTTTATAGAAAGGGAATGGACTATAACTTCTGTGGTCCAAATTTTAGACCCAGAATATGAAATAGTGACACGTGGTATTCCATACAACGTCATTGTTCTGAACAGTCTTGTAACTGGTCACCTTGGGAAAATGATCATAAATCCCAATTAGTGAAACTAGTTCTGATGAAACATGTGGTGTTGTATCAGGGACATGTGAGGTTACCTCAGTGAGAAATTTTAGACTTAGAGGAGTAGTAATTTCAGATATATCATAGAAACAGTGACAGGAATTTCTGCAGAAGAAATTGGAAAACTAGGGCTTCCTGTTCCGAGAGCTTCCCTCCACTATTTTCAGAAAAGGAGTACATTGGAAAGCTCCATTTGAAGAGATATATCTTTCTATCCAATTGGATCTAAAATATTCCAAGTTTTGAAAATTATGGTTTATCTAACAAACCCTAGATCAACCAGCTCCAGAACCAGGACAAACACCTCAAATCGGTAAGATCTAATCTTTTTCTATTTTCATTGGAGGTTCTCAGTTAATATGTCTCATCATACCAAGCTTGATGAAAAGCTTGAGGGAGATGATAACTTCCAAGAATGGAAGTATATGATCTCTCTGAAGAAAATGAATTGGACACCTACATGAGTAGAGAGATTCCAGTTCCAGAGGGAGATGAGGCTAGAAGCCTTACACAAGAAAAACTTGGTCAAGGCCAAGAAGATCATGGTTGATTCAGTCACAGATCAACTTGTACCACAAGTGTCTTCCTTAAAGACACTGAAGATGTTTGATTCCTTGACCAAGCTATTTGAAGGGAAGAGCATAGATCAGAATATGACCTTAAGAAATTAGTTGAATAATGTGAAGATCCAGAATGCAGAGACCATACAATCATACTTTACTAGGGTCTCTCAAATCAAAGAACAACTTGAAGCGGTAAAAGAAGAAGTGAAGAATGTAGAAGTGGTGATAGCCACCTTGAATGGCCTCCCAGGATCATGGGATTCATTCATGTGAGGAATGTGTGCCAGAAGGAAGTGATTACTTTCAGCAGACTTTGGGAAGAAGAAGAAGCTCGACTTATAAGAAGAGAAGAGAAGATGGAAGCAACTGAAGATCAAGCTCTCACCTTCCAAAGAAGATACCTCAAGTGATGAGGAATATGAAGAACTCAACTCTTGAAGAACCTCTTATCCATCTTAGCATTTGGATAAGAAACGATACTATTATGAATGAAGAAGACGATGAAGCTGAAGGCTCAAGAAAGAGTCTACTCATGAAACAAATAAAGATAAGTATTCAATTGTCATTTCATTGTTTTGTTATGCATTTGTTTATATTCAATTAATGTATTATGCATGATAGAATGTTTGCATTAATGACAGTATAATACTAATATGCATGTGATGGGTAAGTAGATCATGGTGCTATACAACTCTCCATTGCTACTTATCTAGAATGAAACCTCTTTGTTGACATATTGGATTAGTGCACAATCTCAATGTTGTCCTGGTAGAGATGGAAGGCATCTAGAAAAGTTTCCGTGAGATATGGATGAATGTTGTATTGGCTAAAGTAGTTGCATGATCATATATTTATGCATAAGAACTTGCCAGTATGAATATTCCATATGAAATGTTTCTAACCATACAAATGCATTTGACTTGTAGGAAAGATCGCATACATAATCACCTACAAGCAAAGAAGAATGAAGACTTGTTCCAAAGAACAAGTGACAACAGTTCAAAGACAAAGAATAATATGACGAGTGCAGTGAGAACCTTCTAGCCACCAAGAAGAAAGGGAAGACCAGTTCAAGAAGAATGATGTCTAGGATGCAGTATCAAGACCTAAAGAGAAGTTCATAGTTCCATCATGCAGTAGATGGAAACATCATGGGATACAAAGCAAGATTCGTAGCACGAGGCTTCTCACGAAAAGAAGGCATAAACTACAAAGAGACATTTGCAGCCAGTAAGAATTGTAACACATACATGAGGAGATTGATGAAGATATGAACCTTTTCTACAAGGTTGACAGAGGATGACAAGCTCATAGATGGGTGTGAGAAGAACTTTTGAAAAAGTTCAAAATAGAGGATCTTGGTATCCAGTGTCACTCCAGTACAGAATGTTTCAGTGCATAGATTACAGAAGGTAGAGGGAGTATGATTCTTCAGAGGGAGTGACTACAGAAGATCCTAAGATTCGACATGGTATGACAGGATGGATAGATTAATGATGACTCTAGGCTTTACTGAGAGTAAAGTAGATTCCAGCCTTTGCTTCAAGGTTGAAGGTGGAAGACCAGTGATGCTCCTGTTATGTGTCAATGCACTATTGATCTAGGCATGGAGGTGTGGACAAGGGAAATATGCAGTAGAGATTCTAAAGAGGTTCGGGATGATGGACTGCAAGGCTATGACCACACCTATGGCATCAAACATGAAGCTATTGAGTGATGCTTCATCAGAGACGGTTGATGCCACGATGTATTGTTAGTTGATGTACCTAACAAATACGAGACCAGATATTTGCTTTGCTGTGAACACATTGAGACATGTTCACTTGATTGTTGCAAAGCATATTCTGAGGTACCTAAGGGGTACAGTTGATTATGGGCTCAAGTATGAGGCGAATCAAAAGGTTATGTGGATTCGTATTGGGCAGGAAGTGCCATTGATAGGAAGAGCACTTCGAGGTGCTACTTCAGTATGGGATCAAGTATGATCTCTTGGTTTGGCAGGATGGAGTCCTGCATGGCACTGAGTACATCTAAGGCAAAAGATGTTGCCACTTGCTATTTAGGAGGTAGTATGTTTCTCTTGAAAACTACTATTTGATTTGGTTGATCTTACTTGCATTTTTGTATGATGCAGAGAGGAGTAGTGATCCAAATCAAGATCTCTTGAAAGAAGGATTTCTAGCATAGTTGATGAGACAGGTTGCCCTCAGATGTAATCGGTCCTGGTGAAGTTCGTAGGTCATCCTTGGAAGTAATCAGCCCTAATGTGATTCTATGCTAGAAATGGCCAAACTGAAGTTTGAGTACTTCAAGGAGAAGCTTGGTGTTCTCGAGATTAAGGTTCCTTCTAAGGGGAAATGATGAGACCTAAAGCCATTCTGATGAGCCGGTCAGATGTAAGGGCTAATCCATTCTATCATGGTGAGAGGATTGGTTCCTTCCATGTTAGATATGAGTGCTGAGATCCATAGCCATTCTGACAAGTAGGTCAGATATAAGGGCTGAGCCATTCTGTCATGGTGAGAGGAATTGGTTCCTTCCATGTCAAATGTGACTGCTGAATGCCATTCTGGGAATGGAGGTGCCTGGTTAGTTACCAGGAAAACTCAGTCTGAGATTGAGGGATGTTCTGATATAACTGTGAGATGTGTTCTCATATGATCAGATATGAGTGCATGGCCATTCTGATGTGATAGAGGGATGTGTTCCCACTTGATCAGATGCAAGGGTGAGCCATTTTGTCATGGCTAAAGGATTAGGTTCCTTCCATGTTAGATGTGAGTGCTGGCCATTCTGACGAGTAGGTCAGATGTAAGGGCTACCGCCATTCTGACGAGTAGGTTAGATGTAAGGGCTATGCCATTCTATCATGGCTAAAGGATTAGGTTCCTCCCATGTCTGATGTGAGTGTTGGCCATTCTGATGAGTAGGTCATATGTAAGGGCTACCGCCATTTTGATGAGTAGGTCAGATGTAAGGGCTACCACCATTCTGACAAGTAGGTCGGATGTAAGGGTTGTGCCATTCTGTCATGGCTAAAGGATTAGCTTCCTAACATGTCAAATGTGAGTGCTGGCCATTCTTACGAGTAGGTCATATGTAAGGGCTACCACCATTCTGACGAGTAGGCCAGATATAAGGGCTACCAAAGACCTACGCGGAGGTAGGAATACACCCAGCATGAAAGAAGGCTAGCTCTGTAGAACTTCCTATGACAAGAAGAATCATGAGATAGCACATATGATGATGACCAGAGGAGATCCAGATCGAGCTATGATCCAGATCCAATTATGATGACTCTGAGAGATCTAGATAGAGTGATGATCCAGATTGAGTGATGATCTAGATCCAGTGATGATCATGATCCAGATGAGGTGATGATCTAGATTCAATGATGAAGATCCAGTTCGAGTGATGATGATCCAGAACGAGTGATGATCTAGATTCAGTGATGATGATCCAGATTGAGTGATGATCTAGATCCAGTGATGATGATCCAGATTGAGTGATGATATAGATCCAGATGAAGATGACTTGAAGATGAAGATGATGAGAACTTTTTGAGGCCTAGAAATTCGTAGGCAACAACAACAAGGGATTCTCCCCAGTCAACGTTCCCAACTAGCCCGTGACTGTTTGGTGTAGGGAATCCATTTGGTTTATGGTCCGGCTACCATAGGTCAAGTAATAAAAACAAAAGGTTTTACCGGTTGCGGCCCAGTCCACCGTATATTTTTGTATTTTTTGACTTAAGTATGATATGCATATGCCTAATTAACCATGTAGGATGATAAGGATGCAAGGAGAAGTCACAACGTGATGCGCAGGTTCTTACCTCTCATCTTAGAACTCACAAGCATCTAAATCACATATGCAGCAATAAAATAAAACTAACTATCTATCTATCTATCCCCGGGGAGCAAACTGTAACTTAATTATGAGTAATGTGTATTGTACATCCAATATAAAGAGATATTACAGTTAGCTGATATTTCTTCCCACAATGCATGAACGATTAAAGATATTTAGACAATCAGATAGCCAATTGTTTTATGAATAGCATACATTACTCATGTTGGTAATCCCACAGAATAAACTAGAAATCATTCAAACAAGAAAATAGGCTCTGAGAGTTAGAATGATCTCACAGTTAATGGAAACAAAGCTGGAAAAACTAAATAGTTCATCTTTCCGCAATCCATAGCATAACATTTGAGAGTCCCACCACTCTTTCTCCAACAGGAAAACAATGATTCTTTATTGCAAAAAAAGTAGTTCTTCTTACAATATCGCTTTTCATGTCTAACTCTGGGAAAAATCCCTTATTCCTTCTAAGCCTTCTACATCTATACAAAAAGGGCGAGACTGTTGGGCTGCCCAAAGTAACCTTTGGGCTTCCCAACTCTTCACCTCCAATGTTTCACTTTTCTCAAATGTTTTTTACAAAATCGTTACAAATTACAAAAGTGACCAATCCTTTACGAGGAGGGTCCCACTTGGGTGTCTAGAAACTTGTTCCATGCCAAAGCTTCAGAGGCGATGCCTTCAAAGGCATAAGGTTCCAGCAACTGAATGTTGATCTCAAACTTCGTAGCCTGGTTCTTTATAGCCTCAATTTTGGTGGTGCTCAACTGAAGCTGATCCTCCAAAAGCTGCACATTGATGGCTGAATGATCTACTTCACTCCTCAAGATCTGATCATCCAGGGCTTTGATATGCTGTACCTTCACTTCCTCCTCCTGATATCTCTTCTGCAACATCTCCACAAATGAGTTGTGGTCTGGGAAAACCTCAATCCTCCATTCGGCCTCCATTTGGCACCGGTTGTAGGTAATAAGAAGCCTTCTGAAAAACTTTGTGCATGCTCCTTTCGTCTTTTTAACGGCTTTCTTGAAACCTCTACGGTATTTATAGCAAATTCTAGTAAGTCATAATCCTGCTTGAGGGCCTGTTGATGCTTTGATGGCAGTTCTGCTGGAGTTTCTTCATTGTTTTCCAGCATTTCCATCCTCACAGTCAGGACTTCAAGGACGTCTTGAGATCTATCAATGAAATAAGAGGGGGCCTCCAGGATTTTCTCCAATCGGCCATCTATCTACAACACTTTGCACCTTTCCTCTTCTATGGCAGTTTGTAGTTGCAGCATCTTGGCCTTTTGGGCCAGCGCATGCTCCTTGAAGGGTTGTATATTGACCTGCTGCTCTCTTGCTTCTTCTAGAGCAGTTGTTAGAGAAGTGACCTGCTCTTGAAGCTTCTTTTCCTGTTCTTGGGCGTGCATCTCACTGGCCTCCAAGATGATATTTTGCTGCTCTAAATCTTCTACCTTTCCCACCAGCTGTTCCTTTTCCATCTTTAGCTCTTGATATTCTTTCTGCACTTTCTCCAGGCATCCTTGTGCAGTTTCACTAGCTTGTTTCTATGCTTGGAGGAGCTGCAGTTCATCCTTTGAATATATCATTTCTTTTTCATGTCTTCATATTTCCTTTTTAGCCTATTGCTTTCCTCTCTCTCTTTCCTCAATGTGTCTTTCAATTGAGCAGAGGACTTCTTGGATTGCTCCAAGTCTGTCATAATCTTGTCCACATTATCTTCGGAAGCATGAATCAGTGCTGCTCCAGCTCTAATGGTGAATCTAGGGTCTTGGTCTGTTCCAAATACAACGGGTGTATCCATTATCATTTTCCTAGGTAGTCCTCCCGTTTCAATCTTCCTTTCTGTTCTCTTCACTATCCTCTTTGTCGCCCTATCATAGAAAACAGTATTGAAATCAGGGATCTCTTCCCCTTTTTTCTGTACAAAGGGGACCAGCTTCAGTGTAGGCACCACATATTGTCCAGATGTGCTGGCAGCAGGTACTTCTGGGTCTTGAATCTCAGGGTTCTCCATGTCCTGGGTATGCCCTCCAGCTGTGTTAGAGGCTGACTATTTTGTCTGTGTCTGTGTCAGCTTTAGCCTCTCTGCCTCTTGTTTCTATAGCTCTTCATCAAGCTTCTTTTTCTTTTCTTCTTCTTCATTTATTCTGTCTTCCTCTGCTTTTATAGCTACCTCTTGCGCAGCTTTTCTTTTCTCTTCTTCTTCTCCCTACAGCCACCCTGCAGCTTCTTGTGCCAACCTTTGGGCTTCTTCATTTCTTCTCTTGGCTTCTTCCTCAACTTTTGCTTGTTCATCTCTCTTCCCACCTTTGGTGATTATCTTCTTCTTTAACCTTCTCCTCAAGGCTGTCATATTCAATGCACTACGGAAGACTGATTCTTCTCTATCCCAATGGTGGGTATACTCAAACTGCACGTTGTTTTCTTTACAATGTTCAACTACTTTACTACGGGAGTCACTTCTATGGAAAGGCATCTCGCCAAAATGAAACCTTTCCAACTCTTCTACAAATTCATCAGCTTTCTTCACTCTGGTGAACCTGTAACTTCCTAACTTGAAGGGAAAAGGAGGATAGGCGGCCTTCTTATGCTCAAACAAGAAGCTCCGTATGCCATCCAAGAAGACTTGCCTAACAAACTCCTTGTGAATAATGTAGTCAGTGGCGTATTTGGGCAGCAGGGAGGGTGCTCTTGATCCTCCAAACATCCTGAAGTAAAGGCCATCCTCAGTCAGATAGTAATCTGCATATTCTTCAATTACTTGTAGCGCCTCCCGTGACATGCAATCACACTCCTTCAGGAAAATGAGTGTATATAAGGGCATGATGAAGTGTTCACAGACTTCTCAATAATGACTGTGGTACTTGTGTTCCCACAGTGGTTTATATGCAGAATACACTGGCATCCTTTCCCTATCCCAGATACACCGTAGTCTAGGGAAAGGATGATCACATAATATACAGTCGACAAGTATGGAACTCATGTAGAATTTAGATCTCTTCTAGGACACTCCTCCCAAAGCCGAGGCCGTGCGGGCTGAAAGATTGTTTGATACAATGTTGGCCCAATTGAAAATGGTCCCCTGGGTTGCAACATAAAAAATAATTGGCATCCATTCCAATTTGAAGAACCTGCCATGAGCTCTTCCAAAAATCCTGTTAAGCATTAAAGCTATGAACTTGTATGGGGCCGTTAAGCTTGCTGTATCATACTCTCCTGTAGCCTTGGTTCTGAAATGCTTTCCTGATAGCAGCATTATTTTAAGGGTCTCCACAAGGTCCATTCTAATTTTATTCAACCAATCATCCGACAGAAATATTTGCGCTTCTAGCAGGTGGTAGGCTAGAGCTACATATCCTGGGCTATATGTAGCATAGCCCTGTTTTTCAACATTCTCCAGGATCATCGTTGTTACATTTGCTCGAGGCAGAATCCAACCAATTACTTCAGAGCATGGGAAAAGCTCTAGTCTGGTGGCAATCTTCATTAGTGAAGATGTCTTGATATTGGCATATATGCCCTCTTCTTCCAGGCCCATATCCAGCACCTCCCGGCGTGTGATCAGCCTCTAAATCTCTCCCCATTGGTACTCAGGCTCCACACCAGCTATACACTTGGTGTCTTCGTATATGAATTCTATTTTGGTAATGAATTCCACTTCGGGCTCCTCCTCGACCACAGGGGCCTTCTTCTTTTGCCTTTTTGACATTGTGAGTTCGAAATCTTCCTGCCATATATGAAATTGTAAACATTAAGCCATTTCCAGAGAAGTTGCAACATTGAGACATCAGAATGTAGTATTTCACTTCATCTATGTTTAACATGACATAAGTAATTAAATGAAGCAAATATGTGCATGCATATGAGCTGAAATGGCTTAACTAACAGAATTTTGGTGAGAAATGACATCTACATTAAAATGAAGAAAATCTGGGCTTGCTGTGGGTGCCATAACCATCGTGTTGCATGGAAAAATAGAGGAACTTATGCCAGTTTCTATGGTGCGTTTTCAGAAAAGAAAACCGCCTGTGCAATCTATTGTTCACATGAAATGCTCTGCGGTGCTATGCAGTAATAAAATTTTCAAGCTTTCGACGATGCATCTTTAAGAAACAAACTACTATCTGTGCAAAACTATGGTTAAAACTGATCCGCTGCGGCGCTACATAACCCCTACCCGACTAGGGATTGAAACCGGCTGCGAACCGGTTGTGCAGAACAACATGGAGAAATATGGCTGGGGTTTAAATAATGCAGGTAGCACAAAAAAATGGGACAAACAGTCCAAGCCCCATAGGGAGAGGCCACGGAAAACCTATTCCTACCCACAACATCATCACACAGGGTGGATTGGTGCAGATAGCTTAACGACCGTCTGCACCAAACCCCCTCATTCACTAAGCGCAGGGTGGTATAACAATGGTGGTGGGGAAAAACTATTATGCTGGTCAAAATGCCCCCCCCCCCCCACGGACAGCTATGCTACAACCTCCACAATATATACATGTAATTATGGGGTGAAGAAAAACAACCGCAACAAACCAAACCGTGGGAAAAACCACCAAATGCTCAAATGGAATGGGGAAAGGAAAATACGAGCCTACCTGGCACTCCAGCGTGTAACCTGCATGGAGAGACCTTTCAAGCTCCCAAGCTTGAGACACTTGGAACGCGGGTACCGAGAACGGGGGAACGTGAGCGAACGACTGCAACGACTTTGACAGTTTGCGTCAGTCGAAACAACAATAGGATAGGGAAACATGTCCCAACCCCATACCTATATATAGTCAACATAACGATGGGAAAACAATACATCGGACGGCGAAAGACAAGTAGATCGGAAGTCAAAAGCATAACTCCTTTCGCAACGTCGGATGAACAAAACGCAAACCTATCCGTAGGGATAACCGAGAAAACAACAATAACGCGTCGGAGCTTTAAATCATCGGAGCGGAAGTGGAATGGGAGACGCAACGATGGAGATACAAAAGACAAGTCATCCCACCATAGGCAAAGTCTTTATCGAAGGAGAAACTATTAACTGATCGGAAGGGTAATGCTTTTCACAGCCGCAATGATGGAAGAACAAAGGATAAACCATTCCGCAACACTGTCAGAACCAGAAGATAAAACTGCCAAAGGCTCGAAAAGGTAATACATTCAGAAACCACAACAGCAGAAATGTAAAGGACGCGACCTTCCGCAACATCGGGGTTTAAAATGACTCAACAACCGGAAGGATAGAGCTTTCCGCAGCCGCAACGGTGGAAACCCCATCACTCAAGGATCGACGAAAGTAACAAAGTGGGGCCACAATACCAAAACAGTAATCAGGAGAGATCACAATTTTCCATCCGCAACGGCGGAGAAAGTATTAATAAACTG
Organism: Pseudotsuga menziesii; assembly: GCA_001517045.1. NCBI lineage: Eukaryota > Viridiplantae > Streptophyta > Pinopsida > Pinales > Pinaceae > Pseudotsuga > Pseudotsuga menziesii. Next base: position 93,447 of record LPNX010124325.1, on the reverse strand, counting down.
CGCCGATGTAAAAACCAAAGTCAGTCGATTGAAACAAACGCATCGGAGAAAACGTAGAATCCAAGACTTGTTATTTTGCTGCAATGACAGGAGCATCAACCAAATCAACTTCCGATTCAAACAAGCTGAGAATGTATCCAAAGGCAACAATCAAGTTTGATCAAACAGGGGATTGTTTCAAGCGTTAGAGGAAAATCTAAAACAAATGGTAGATCAATCCAAGCATTATAAATCTTTGTAGAAAATCATTAGATCAAATCAAAGAAGAAAATCAAACTAATCCAAGCAAAGGAGGGTCCTGCATTTTTTTGGAATTTTGGGAAAATGTTGCAGCTATAACAATTGGCGACTACCTGGTGAACCCCAGATTTCTGACTTAACTTGTTCCCAGTGCAAGACTGTTTGGATAGAAGCTAAAATCTTCTAGATGTTTGTATTCCTAAGTTGGCCAAATCATGCATTTAGATCATTGAGAAGTAGTCCATTCATTGGGAAATGGTAACATCAGAAACATTTGCAAGTCTGAATAACTCTTTTGAGGCCAAATAAGTGAGATTCATTTTACCCTTGTCCTTAGGTAGCTTCAGGCTTGGACACCACAGGATTGTAACATGTAGTAAACAACATTATCCCTTTGTTCCTCATTCTCATGACAACTGCACTTTCGTGCTATTTGAACTTTAGTTCATTCGAGTCCTCCATCTGCCTTTCTTTCTGAATTTTATTTAGGCTCCTCTATCCATAGTGTCCTTTTGTGTGAGAGAAGAATTGGCTTTTCATCTCACGGACGGAGAGGAACTTTTGGCAATTTGAGATTCATGCTTTTGATACTTTGCTTTGATATGTATTGTTTCTCTAAGGAGTTTTGACTCTTGATAGCTTTTATCTTTTCTGAAATCATGGCATGGGATCATTTATATATGATATACTGTTTACCTTGCTTCCTTTCCGTGTGTCTTTTGCTGTCACCCCCTTCGACATTTTAGATGTGAAATGGATGGAGCCTCGAAATAGTATTCCAGACCTCTTTTACTTCTGAGTTATTTACAAGGGTTAAGTAAGACTTCAATGAACACATGGCCAGTCAGGAACACTACTACTAGAAGACATTCTATGTTTTAAAGCACAGTCTTTTGCTCAATATTTCAGTTAATTAAGAACCGTGGTGTTTCCATTGCAACCAAAGTTTGCCTCTTTATTCGACCAACAAAAATAGCAACCAAAACTAAACAAAAAACAACATCAAAGCTATAAATCAAAAGAGAACAACCTCAAATCAATAAACAAAGAAAATAACATCAAAGCATTAAAGAAAAATAAATCAATTTATTTATGTACAAAGCAAAAGAAAAGAAAAAATTGCCCACTCTTGAAAATCTTTAATCCTAGGGAGTTAAGGGGTGGGCTGGGTTATAGACATGAGATATCTAACCATGGTCTAAGTGTACCATTTTTGAAATTGAGACCATATCTACTAGTCTACATTCATCTTTATCAGCCTGAGGAAGTTGAAGGAGCTCAGGCTGATTGTTAATCTTATAACTGGCCTTTCTTTCTGTATGATGTCTTAGCTTAAGCTCGGTTAGATAATTTCCCAAGACAGAATTAGTCGATTCGTTACCTTCTCCTAGCTTAGTGACAGTATGCTTCATGTAAGGTTCTCTCAAAATTTTTATCTGATTTGGGGTACCCTTGAGAGGTAATAATAAATGTGACCAATCTAAAGTGAAATAACCTTTCAACCTGGCAGACCAATCTCGGTTGAGAATAAGCCCATATCCACCCAGTATGTCAGCCACCATAATGTCAATAAATTGACATATCTTGTTATTTGCAGAAAAGCGAATGAGGACATTTTTCATCTCTCCTACTACTTTGACACCTGTGCTATCTAATTGCGTTACTTCCCAAGGTGTGGACTCTGGCTATCCATTAATATTTTTGCAAACCTCCAGTGGCATAACATTCACCACTGATCCAGAATCTACCAAGCAATTATGCACATTATGATTCAACATTTCTAGGGTCAAAAGAAAAGGCGGGGTTTCATCTTTTTCTTCCCAACCTGGTTCTATGTCTTCTTCTCCTGGTTCGTTTTGAGTGGGTATATCGCCTTTAAGCTCCTCAATTTCTTCATTGTTTCCTTGATCAACACCTGCCCATTCTTCCACAAGCTTGACAGGCTCACTGATTGGCTCGGTTTCCTGGTTGACAGTGGTGACTTTAGGTGTTTTATCTTTAATATTTACATCAATCTGTCTCTTGACATTCGATTGCAACCTTTTAATCTTTGAAATTATTGCATTGTCTCTAATTGTTAGGTCCATATATTTTGTTGCTATTGGTGTGCATTCAGATTTAAAAGCATTCTCTTCTGTGTTGAAAAGCAAGCTACCATTCCATAAGAACATGGTATCATCATCTTGTTTCTCCATGGTTTGGTTTTTCTCTTCTTCCTTACTACTATCTTTAGTCAATTTAGAGTCCAACAGCTTATTCATCACCAATGTCATCGAATTTAACCATTGGGGACACTTCTTTTCAGAATGAGGTTGTTGGTGAAAAGAGAAAAAATTATCCCCCCCTACTTCTGTTATGTTCATTGATGGTAAATTCGGTGGAGGTATTGTCCATTGGTTGCTATCCTCTCCTTTTGGGTAGTAGGGTTTGTAAGTTCTATGAACTTCCCTCTCTTTCTCTAGATCTATTATTCGGTTGGATAATTTCTGAATCATTTTTAGCATTCCCTGATAATCATGTGATTGTTCGTCTTTAGGTTTAGACAGCAATAAGGCTTTTCTCCTGGTAGTTTTTTCTTTAGGTAGATCGGGATAATCTGTTACACTTTCCTTTTCAGCCTCTACCCTTTCTGCTTCTTCATAAGTCTCTACCAATGTGGGTCGTGCTTTCATTTTGGCAAACATAGCTAATTCAGGTCCTAGGGAAGAGGTGAAATATTCAATTAAGACCTTGTTAGAGGGTCTGTCAGCTTCAGAAAAGCTCTTTAGGTATGTTGAAAATCTTTGAGTGAAACTATGTACTTTCTCATTCTTCTCTTTTCTTAACAAACCAAGACCTTTCATTAGTGAGGCATGTGTCTTTTGGGCTAAGTACTTACTTCTGAAAGTCCTTTCGAAGGTGTCCCAATCAGGAATAGAGTTTGCAGGCAAACTGAAATACCAGGATGCTACTGCTCCTTTAAGGGTGTGAGGGAACAATCTACAGACAAAATCTTAGTACTCCCCAGCCCTTAACCCTTATACTGCTAAATATAAATTTTGCAAGTGATCATCTACAGCAGTATTTTCATCAGGATCAAACTTAGGCAGTAGCTTATCAAAAGCTTGAGGTAGGTTATGCAATGGAGGTGTGAGGTTCAAAGGTGATCTAGCTCTCCAAGCTGGCAGTGGGTTGGGATGATTCACATTTATACCAGCCATGAGCAAAGGTGAATGACCAGGAGTCTGAGTAAGAAACACAGTAAGATGAAACTGGGATTTCTTGCTTCAAAGGTAGAACCAAAAGCTGTCTGTACTTGGGTTAGGTTGAAAGCTTCAAAACATTTGCTGGTGAGGTAACCTTGGGAAAATAAGTTTCCATGGCCAACCATGCACTGGCGGCCCTCCTTCTAGTGCTAGAACTGTTGAGGCCTAGAAATTCGCAGGCAACAACAGCAAGGGATTCTCCCTAATCAACGTTCCCAACTAGCCTGTGACTGTTTGGTGTAGGGAATCCATCCGGTTTGTGGTCCGGCTACCGTAGTTCAAGTAGCAAAAACAAAAGCTTTTACCGGTTGCATCCCGGTCCATCATATATTTTTGTATTTTTTGACTTAAGTATGATATGCATATGCCTAATTAACCATGCAGGATGATAAGGATGCAAGGAGCAGTCACAACATGATGCGCAGGTTCTTACCTCTCATCTTAGA